>LR749492.1:852796-929414 GCA_902729485.2 Mus minutoides
GTTCTTTACTGGCTTGCTTCCCCTGGCTTGCTCAGCCTGCTTTCTTATAGAACCCAAGACTGCCAGCCCAGAGATGGTCCCACCCACAAGGGGCCCTTGATCACTAATTGAGAAAATGCCTCACAGCTAGATCTCATGGAGGCATTTCCCCAACTGAAGCTCCTTTCTCTGTGATAACTCCAGCTGTGTCAAGTTGACATAAACCTAGCCAGTACACACACACGCATATATATAACACACATACACATACATCATACCACACATACATACGCACATGCACAACTACCACCTCACCCCCCACACAGACTCACCCCCATACATATACAAACCCACACATACACAAACACACAATTTTTAATAAAAACACATACAAACTCACACACACACATCCACACTCTCACATAGACACACACACACAGCATACCACACACATATACACCACATTATACATACAAACACATATATACCACACACACACACATATATACTTTACCACACATACACACACACACACCAAACTACCACACACACACACATAAACCCACACACACTAACACACATTTTCACACACACTAACACATATTCAAACTCACACACACATACACACACACACACACACACACACACACCAATTGGCAGTGTTTTCCCCCCCACCCCCAGTAATGCTTCACAGACAGACAGACATGGGTCCCTACTGAAGGGGTGGGTCATCACACTTCCTGGTCATGTATTTTCAATGCCAGATGTTCTTTTGTGTCTGGAGTCAGGGATAAAGAACTTCAACTGCTGGCACCTTCCCGGGGCCCAGAACTCCACCCGTTGTTGCCTGCTTTCTGCCACTCCTCCTCTTTGACTATGCCAACACGAGCATCTCTTTGCTGAGCGTGCTTATCCTGGTTTATATAATCCACTCTACTTGCAGTAGCATTACTGGGCACCCACATTAATTCACTCTGCTGTCCCAGGAGTGTGGGGTATGCAGCTGTGCTCAGCCTTTCTCAAAACATCCATAAGCAAATTCTTTTCTCACAGTTTTGCCAATCATGATCCACCTCTCCCGCATTGCTAATCTTCCTGTGCCCTGTCTTAACCACGGATTCAGTGTGTGGCATCTTCTTTCTTCCATGCTATGGTGTGGACATGACACTCTACTCAGGCGATGAGAAAATATATTTGCTGGGCTAAATTCTCTGTTTGAGGTGACCGAATCTCTCTAAATGACAATTCCTTATAATGCAAAATGGATTCAGGCTTTTTGAAAACTCTGAACTTCTTTATGGACTGAATAACAAGACATACTTTCAAGTGGCTTGTTTATATCTCTTTATTATCTTTAGTGCCGCAGATCCTCTGAGTCCCTTGTCTGCGTGTGTCGAGTTCTCTGGAGTGAAGTGGGCAAAGATTCGGCGAAAATGGGTGACAGACAGAGACAACATGAGAGGATGTGTAGAATCTGAATGTATTGTGTCAAATTGAGCATCAGACTTTTATACAGAAGAAAATGGGGAAGTTAGGTGACACACCGGCAAGATAACAAAACAATAATGCAAGTGGGGAAGGACAGGCAAGAACCAACTGGGATAAGATTCAAGGTTAACAACTGGGATCAAAAACAATTCCACCTGAGGTCAACTTAAACTTAGGAGCCAGGGGCAAGGGCTTCATGCCCTTGTCATAGTCCACCTTCCCCCTAGGCCATTGTAAATACTTGTATCTGGGTGCAACTCAGCTAGCTATAGTTCTAAGTATCTAGTCTGGTTCCTTCTCAGGTCGCAAACTTCCTTATTCCTAGGTAGTGGTGAATTCCTGTGTAGGGCAGTGACTTAGCTATACATGCTCAAGGTTGGATCAAGGACTTCCTAGAATCTAACTCAAAATATGAAACCTTAGGAACACTTATAATGAAGCAATATTAAAAGAAAGCACACAGATCTGTTTACCAACTACAGCCAGGACATTGGAGCGTTCTTTATACAGGATGCCATAATTCCAGGAGACTAAGTTTCCCTGAGCTTTTGCCTTGGGACTGTGTTCAGACTTTTCAGTCTGTCACGCAGCTTGCTACTGGAGTGGATGTAGCACTTTAACTGATAGGTACTGTTACGTGTCCAATCTTCTTCGTCTCTACCACATTCAGACTTTGAAGTCCTAACCCTTGTACCTAAGAACGTGACAATTTAGAAACAGGCATACTACATATGTGATGGATTAGGATGGGAAGATCATGCTGGAGCAGGAAGAGCCCCTCACCCAGTATTGGTGTCCTTATTACCAGAGGACACACAGAGTTGTACACACAAGGAAAGCATCATGTGCCCAAGCAGGCAAGAATCATGCTTCTACAAGAGCACGGAACACAGAGAGCAGCCCATCTCGAGCCCACCTCCATCTCAGACTACTCAGCTTCAGAAGTTTGAGAAAAGAAATCTCTGTAAACCACTCTGTTAGTGGCGCTGACAACAGCAATTCACACAACAAGCACATTTGGGTACCGTCATCTAGGCTTTTCTTTAAATGACCAAGAACAGCGCTGGGGAGATCTCGGCTTAAGAAGTAAACATACTTGCCACTAAGCCCGATGGGCTGAGTTTGGTCCTCAGAACCATGTGGTGGATGAAGAGACCTGACTGATGGTCAGAGTTGTTCTCTGATCTCTGTGTGTGCCCAACACATGCAAACACACATGGGCACAGAAAATTAAATAAATAAATGTCAATAATTAAATTATCAAGAACATATCTTTAACAGTTGAAATATGATTTCTTTGCCTGTTGTCACACCACACACACACACACACACACACACACACGTGTCCACACCCAAACACAGAGCTGTGTGTGGGATTGATCCCACTGGACAGCTGTTGGGAATGCTCCATACACCATGCTGTAATAGCCAATGTCAGGAGGGCCGGTGTCTTCTTACGCTCTACTCTGACTTAGTGAAAAACATAGAAGAAGAAAAAAAACCCAGCACACTTACACACTCATTGGTTTAGGCCCCGTCATGATTCCTTTTAAGAAGCTGCCAATAGATTTTAGTCATGTTCTGGCAAAGGTTTCCCCGACCACAAACACTACATGGTTGCTGAATGAGTCACCACCTTGAGTAATCTAATTCCTTGACCAGTGCATGCCTGCTGCTCACAGCTCACAGCTCAGCGTCTGCTTGTGGGTTTTGTTTTGATGGGTTCCCTGAAGTTTCTTAAAGGCTTTCTAAGGGTCAAGTTAAAGACTTACAATGAATCCTTTGGGAGTCAGTGGCATGTGAACTGGCCAGTTGTCAGGAACCAAAGTGCTAAGTTTCATTAAACCTTCTCATGCAGTAAGCACGGCTCCATGTGCCTTTAACACCAGGGGAAGCAGCAAGTGTAAACTCGAAACTTTGTCCTCTCAAGCTGTAAGCCTTTTTGCTGAAGAATTCAGGAGGGGAAAGGGAAGAGAAACAAAAGGGCTTCTGGGGAAAGATGTCAGGGGAGCGGAGCCCGCCCATGTCTCCAGACAGGCTCTGGGAATTCAGCATGCGCACCAGACGTCTGCATGCCTTAGGAAGAGCAGAACAAAACTATAACCAAATGGTTATTTCTATCAAAGACTAAATAAACCAAATAGACCTCTGGGCTTATTTTTACACTTATGTGTGGCTAAAAGATGTTTTCCTTATAGACATGTTCTCATCAGAAGAATCCTTATGTGCATGTGTGTATGTCTCTCTCTCTCTGTGTATGTCTGTGTGTCAATGTGTCTGAGTATATGTGTATCTGTGTGTGTCTCTGTGTGTCTATATGTGTGTCTCTGTGGCTGTGTATGCCTGTGTGTATATGTGTCTATGTCTGTGTGTGTCTCTGTGTGTGTCTGTGTCTGTCTGTGTGTGCTTGTTTCTATGTGTATGTCTGTGTATGTGTCTGTGTCTCTGTGTCTGTGTCTACATGTGTGTCTTTGTGTGCATGTCTGTGTGTATGTGTATTTGTCAATATCTCTGTGTGTCTATGTGTGTGTCTATATGTATAGGTGTCTGTGTCTATCTGTCTGTGTGTATGTCTATGTGTGCCTCTGAGTCTATGAGTCTGTCTGTGTGTGTGTGTGTCTGTATCTATGTGAACGCACCTGTGTGCACATGTAAGTGGAGATCTGAGGTCAACCTTTGCTGTCGTTCCTTATTATATTACTTTTCTCTGTGATAAAGTAACCATGACCAAAAGCAACTTAAAGATAAAAATATTTATTTTAGCCCCAGAAGGATAAGATACTATTGTGGAAGCAAGAAGTCACATCTCCATCTACACACAGGATGCACAGAAAGTGAACTAAGTGTGGAACAAAGCTATACACTCTCACAGACCTCCTCCAGTTCTGTACTTCCTTCAGGAAGACTCCACTTCCTAAGGGTTCCGTAACCTCCCCAAACAGCACCAGCAACTGGGACCAAGTGTTCATACATGTGACTCTATAAGGGACATTTCTGTTATAGCACCACACAAAGAGCCATCAACCATTAATGTTGACAGTGTGTGTCACTGAACCTGAACTCACCAATTAGGCTAGGCTCTTGTTATGTGACAAGACTTTCCTGGGGAGACATAACACACACATCTATTCACCCCACATAGGACTCCCATGACATACCAAAGGACAGATATCACCAATGTCCAATACAGTGAACCATAAGTTTTATTGGGTTTAGTTAAAGGAATATGGATGAGAGGTTACTTACAAGAGCAGAAATGACTTAAAGATAGTTGCATCATCAAAGCTCACCCCAGTATGGGTGACAACTCAGAAAAGTTAGAAACCTGGAGCACACTGCATAGTCTGTAGGCAGCTCCAAAGGTTGGAGAGTGTCCTTCCCAAGTGCCTTGGTCTCTGTTTCTTCTAGAAAGCTTGTCCTGTTTCAGTCTCTTCTTTGCTGCCCATCTTGTCTGAGTCTTCTTTGCTTACTCTTGGGAGGGTGGCACCTAGTGAATTTGATTAGTTTCAGGAACTTCCTGAGGCCATTTTGTGTTATGTTCTGGCTAAGGAGCTGCCTATCCAAGGAGCTTGAGGACCTACTTGTCTCCATCTCCACACAACTGGGGTTATAAGAGCACAACAGCATCCCCATCATATCCTGCTATTTTTTGAGGCAAAGTCTGGCCTGGAAATTGACATGTATACCTCCAACTCATCATCATCTGCCTGCCTCTGCCTCCCAAGTGCTGGGACTAAAAGCAAAACACCTTCCTTTTCCCTAGTCTGCCACAGGAGGTGCTCCCCACACTTAGGGTGGATCTTCCCACTTTAAATAATCTAAGGAAATTCGTGGTAATGCCCAACATCTTGCCTCTTAGTTCTAGACCAATTCAAGTTGACTACCAAGATTAACTATCATGAAAGTATTTAGCATCTACTCATGGAAGAAGGAAAATCCGAAACTAAGGGATTTGGAGAAAGCCGGCCAGACACTAATGAAATTCTCCTTATAAGAAAACTACAATATTTAAAATGCCTCTGTCTACCATCCCTAAAGAATAAAATATTTCCTAGTAAGAAACAAAGAATCCCGGCTGGGGAGACACTGGGTCTGAGGAGTGCATATCAGGTCTGAAGACCCGAGTTGGATCTCCAGAATCCACGTAGAGAGTCAGGAAATGGTTGTTTGTTTTTTTTTTTTCCTTATTTCTTTCTGTTTACCGTTGCTCTTACCGGCAAGCTCATCTATCCTATAGCTGCTCTTGTTCTTTCCATCACTGACACTAGAACCAACTTCTCCAGGGTTCCCAGGTACAACCCTTCAGGATCCCTCCAGGATCCCTCCAGGATCCCTCCAGGTCTTCAGCGCCAAACTGGGACTACTGAAGCATCCAGCCTCACGAACTAATCAACAGTGGGATTCCTGGCTTCTCCAGTGTGAGACAGCCATTGAGGGACTCTCAGACCATGTTGTATCAGCCAGTTTACTAAATCCAATTTTAGCATATATCCCGTCCATCAGTTCCGTTCCTCTAGAGAACCCTGATTAACACGGTTTGGGAGCTGAAATGGGAGAAATGGAAGAGAAGTTCCAGCTGATTAACACGGTTTGGGAGCTGAAATGGGAGAAATGGAAGAGAAGTTCCAGGAATTTACTTCAACCACGTCATGCTACCCTTTAACATCACTAGATAACAGTATTAGGTCTCAAGCATCTGTCCTGGCTGGGGAGGTCTCTGTAGCAGCTGAAGAGTAGCCATTTAACCACATCATTCAAGACTTACATTTTAAAGGCAATATACAACTCCCATAAAACCAGCTCTGTTTTCAAAACAGCTCTAAGAACAGACATTGCGCAACTGTAAAGATCAAAGACCCCAAATGATATGATACAGTGGAAGGGAGTCCAAAGACTCGTCACTCTGCACTCTTTATTCTCTACCTACTGAGGCAGCTTGCCTTGAAGTGGCCGTCCACACAGAGAAAGCTGCCTTTAACTCAGATAACACCTGTCTCTGCCTTAGGACACTGCTTCCCCATCTGCAGATCAAGGTTAAGGCCACTGATGCCCACAGATGAAGAGAGGAAAGCCAAGAAATGCCTGTGAGAGCAAGTGATAGACCAGAGGAATAGCCCACACGTTCGCCATTCTCTCCATCAAAAGGTGGGTCACCATGAGCCCAAGAAACTGGAGCAATCTTGAGAAAGAAGAACAAAGGCATCATGTTTTGTGATTGCAATTTATATTTAAAAGTTATAGTAGTCAAGACATTTTTACTACCATAAAAACAGACACATAGGCCAATGGTACAAAACCCCAACTATATAAAGTCAATGGATCTTCAACAATGCCATCAAGAAGATACAACAGAAAAGGGGTTTTCTCTCACTCTCTCCACTACCAACTCTCTTTCTTATAACCCAGAATGGCCTCAAGCCCATGATTCCCTTTCCTTTCCTAAGATTTCAGGTTGTGCTGCCTCTCCTGGCTGATAGTTTTATTTATTTATTTTTTTTAAGAAATGTGTTGGCTAAAATGGATGACCACATGCCAAGGCATGAGATCGTGTCTTACCTTATGCTGTACACAGGAATCCATTCCTGATATAAAAACTTAAAGCCATCAAACCAGAACGCGGTGTAGGAGAAGACTTCCTTGACCTCAGCAATCACCCTTCTGATGCTTTGTTAAAGACTGGCAACCAAAGCAGATATAAATCAACAGGACCACCCACAACAGAGCTTCCGCACAGCAAAGTCAGCCAACGAAATGAACAAGCAGCTTGTGGAAGGAAATGTTTGCAGAGTTAAAGTAATGAACTTAAGCTACATTAAAAAAAACACACACACGACTCAAACAACAGCAACAACAGCAACAGCAACAGCAGCAAAGCCCAAATAATCCAATTAGAAATCGGCAAAGCATCTATATGAATAGAGATTTTTAAAATGAACTAAAAATTGTCCAACACATGAAAATGCTCACCAACACTAGTCATCAAGGCCTGTACCTCAAAACTGAGTAAATGTTCACCTCTCACCCATTAAGATGATTATTACAAAAGATGGCCTGTGTTGGCCAAGGGGAAGATGGGCAGCATCTCCCATCATGTTGTTGGGAGGAACGGGAACTGGTTCAGTCAATATGGAAAACAGTACAGGTTCTTCAAAAAGTAGAACTACCATATGACCAAGTTCTTCCGAATACATACCTGGAGGAATCTTCTCCTGGGATAGACCCCCAAAGAAATGAAATCAGTACCTGACAAAGATCTCCGTGTTCCACATTCATTTCAGCCTTCACAGTGGCCAAGATAAGGACATACTTCAGTGTTCACCAGTAGATACATAGATAAGGAAACTGTGGTATAAGGCTAGGATAGACCGCAGTAGAAGAGTTTGCATAGTATCCTAACATGGACAAGATTCCTGGGCCAACTCACAGTACCACACATAGAACTATAACATCTTCTATGTGTCAGATGTCATAATCGATACTCCAGTGCTATTCAGCCTTAAAAGGAGAGATGCTGTCATTCATAACATCATTAACAGACTTGTACTTGGAGGATCTATACAAAGTGAATTAAGTCAAACCTACTACATGATCTCACATGTAGAACCTAAATGTATCAAGCACACAGTGGTAGAGTAGGAGAGTTGGTTTACAAGGGGTGCAGAAGAGTGGGAGAGGAGGCGGACAGCTGAAGGTCAGCGGATGCGAAGGTGCAGTTATACAAGGGGAGTACATTTAGTGAGGGCTGTGGCTGAAGACATTCGCTGTGAGAGTAGCTTGCCGATGCTCTTACCACAAAGGTACCTACAGAAAGTGACAGGCATTGAAATCTGCTTGACTATGGTAATGGATTCACTACATATGTCAAAGCATCATGTCCACTATAAACGCATACAGTAAAAAAAAAGAAACCAGGCCACAGACGAAGAGCACTTAATTGCTGTTTGATCTAGGCAAGTGACTATATTTCTAAAACCCAATTTCCTTATCTGTCAAATGGGCAGATGCAATGACCTTGCATATTATGATTATTGCTGGAGAAAAGCAAGCACATTCGCTTGTGCTGAGAGTTTGGTGCTGGCTGTTGTGTGAATGTTAGCTCTCACCAGCAAAGCCACTTAACAGCATGAGTGAAACCAGGAGTCTAGGCAACTACACTGTAATCGAGACTGTCTAGGCTCCTGGCTCTGCAGTTTCAACTCCACACTCTCGATAGATAGATAGATAGATAGATAGATAGATAGATAGATAGATAGATAGATAATAGATAGATAGATAGATAGATAGATAGATGATAGATAGAGATAGATAGATAGATAGATAGATAGATAGATAGATAGATAGATAGATAGATAGATATAGATATATTAAATAGACCATTTCTATTTTGTTTTGCCAAAGTGATGTTCTAGGTCCACAGCAAATATTATATTGTTGAAAATGGGCCACTCTCCTTGTCTTCCTACCGTAATGAACTCTGAGATTGGAAAATATACTCTCCTAACACCAAGACTCTAAGAAGAGAGTTAACCCAGCCGACACTCGTCTCCAGAGAGAGGCACTGTGACAACCACAGCCATATTCCACTGGATAATTGGCGGTTGCAGAGCCAAGTTTTGTGAACGTACACAAGACTAAATCATCATACGGACTACGGAAAAGCCAGCTCCACATCAACTTGTCAGCAAGTCAAGAAACAAGCCGCAGAGCTCCTGGCAAGTCACTTAAGACGATCTGGGGTGAAAGGGAAGAGCAGTGTGTCGCCCTGCTGGGAACACTGTCTGATCGTGGCTTGCAAGAATGTAACAGGGAAGGGAAGAAATATCTGAACGACTAATCTGAGTCTCCTCGGTCTCAGGCTGTGCACACTGCTTCCTCATGCCATTTTTCTCTAACTTAGATCATCTGAATATGTTCATTTTCCTATGTTGCCAGAGGGATCAGATAAATCACGCGCATGCGCATCCGCATCCACGCTCGAGTGAGTGGAAATGCCTTTCCCTGTTTGGGAGCATCCAGGTTAGTCAGTTCGTTCCATGGACTGGCTTTCAGAGGAGGGTGAAGCCCTGTGGGTTTCAGAGACGTACATTTGGAAGAAGAACACAGAGAAAGCGCACCCTGAATTGACACACCGTGGTCTTCTTCCAACTTAACATTCCAGAAATAATTCTGCTCACCGTTCGGAAACATTTTATTCTCCTCTCAATTCGTTCCCCCTGGGAGGTCTGGCAGGGCCTGTTATTAAGACCTTAAACTTTCTATCCTGCCTGCTTGGTTCCTCTCAGAATTTAAAATTTTCATCATGTGACTTGCTGCTGCATGGAACTTATCCATCTAGGGAACACTGACTCAGTGCCAGTATCCCAAACGCTTGTGCAGAGAGAGGCTGATACTACTGGCTTCTATTCATCTGCAAATGGTAAGGGCCAGCCACAGACCAAACCCTGAAGCAGCACATGTGAAAGAAGCCCTTAAACCCCCAATGAGAGTCAGGCCAAGGAGGGGGCAGGAAAGGGAGTTAACGTTAACGCAAAGCAAAAAAAAAAAAAACAAAAAAAAAACCAAAAAAAAAAACAGCACCAACTATGGACTTGTACATCTGACCCCACCCGCTGACATCTGCCACCAAGTGCCATGGAGAGACCACATCCTCCATGGAAAGATGGTCCTGGGACCCCAGCTCTGTGTAGTTATCACCAGAGCTGGGCTCCTGAGCCCAGCCCAAAACAGCCCAGCAAGAGCTTACCCTTATACTTGTGTGGGCCTCAGAGCTTTTGTTGTCTGTCGCCTCTTCTAAAAACTTTAGTCTTGTGTGCAGCTCTGGAGAGGAAGGCCTTGTGTGCGGGCTCTCCGTGTTCCCTTTATTCTCCTTCTCCTCTCATTTCCCTTTTGTCTTCCCGTGTCTGCTGCTGTCTGAGACTTCCTCTCTTTTCTGCCTCTGCTCTGAGGCGGCAGTCCCCTCATCCCACAGGGGCCTGCTCCGAGTGAAACCTTGCGACCCACTGGTCCCACTTCAGGGTGTGAAAAGTGGCAACATATTAACATCCAGTATCTTTAATTGGAAGCAAAAAAAAAAAAAAAAAACGTATTTTAAAGACAACCCGTTGAAAGCCTCCCCCCACCCCTTTGTGGTTTTTAAACAAATCTTCCAATGTTGACCAGGCTGCCTCAGACTCCCAAACTCAACTGATCCTCCTGCCTCAGCCTCCTGCCAGCTGAGACTAACGCTCCTACCTTACACCTGGCTTTATCTATTTATATTCATGCATCTGACCCAAATGAGAGGAGCAAGACAATCACATGATCATAAATGACCCCTCCTTTGAAATGTCTATGTTTCTAGGAAAACGAAGCATCAGAAAGGTGTGCCTGGAACGGGGCAAGCCAAGGGGACACATTGTTTATGAACCGTACTCCCCTGAGTACGGTGGCTTTGGGACTGTTCATCTCTAATGGGGTGAGACAAGGGTAGCATTGCTCGTGTTCTCTCTATAGTTCTGGGAGTAAACGCTAGCAACGTTCTCTAGTTTATACTCCAGTAGAATCTCTTTATTGAAAACCTGCATTTCAGAAGGTCTCAGTGTGGACATACGGGTGTGGGACATCAGGAGGGTGGGCTCAGATGAGATTGCATTGCTCCATGTGCCAGTGTGGGACTATGCCCCAACCTGTGGATTTAGGCATGGAGCGGGAAAGCACAAACTGGAACCTGACAGGCTTCAGGTGAACCCAGGCAGGCTCCATCCTTTTTGGTGATAATGTGAGCCAGTCACTTGACTGTTCTGCTCCTTGGTCTGTCTGTGATGGAGGAAATGGCAGAAGCTGGCTCATGGAAGTCTGGTGGCAGATGAGTCAGGTTTTTTTGTTTGTTTGTTTGTTTGTTTGTTTGTTTGTTTTAACAGAGTTCTCTGTGCTGTGTTAGGCCAGCAACAAGCACTGGTATGTCTCTTTACCATTATGGCTCCCACGAGTATGAAGACTATCCAGTTAAAGATAGGATGGTATTCTTGGCCTGTATTTAATTGATGAAACAATAGCATGTTTGGGGTTGATGATGTAGCTCATTTGTAGTCGTAGTGTACATTATACACCTGGCCATATATGAAGCCCTGGGTTCAATCCTCAGCATCCCGTAACTGTGGACGTGCCCATTCTGGTACCCATGAGGTAAATGCAGGAGAATCAGAGTTCAAGACTTTCCTCAGCTACACAGCAAGTTCAAGGCCAGCCTAGGATGCAGGAGTCTCTGTCTGAAACTAACAAGGAACAAAGCTACTAGCACTTTAATTCACCCATAATACCACATCCAGGTTTTGTTTTGTTTTGTTTTTTGAAAATATAATGTTTCATGGTAATGCTGTCAGCCAAGGTTTTGCGCACACACTATGGAGGGCACCAGTGGGTCACTAGAAGGTGAAAATAGTTGGCTCAATAACAGGAGAGTTGTGAAATTGCTTTGTGAGCTGTGCCTTTCAGGACTTGGGTGTCTGAGCTTCAAAAGATGGCCCTTTGCAAATAGACAGACTTTCCCCCCAGATTCCTGGGTTCACATAAATCCACAGTTCACCAAGGCAGTTTGCTCAACTCTAATTAGGAAGCTGATTGCTCGTTGGCCCTGCACAAAGGACTTTTAATTAGAGCTGAGAACGCTTAGAAAAATCCACTTGGCAAGTCAACTCCCTCCCTCTAACTCTTTTTTAACATCTCGCCAAGATCACAAGGAGAGACAGAGCTTAATTACAGTTGGTGTATATATCTTTAAGAAAAAAATACATTAAGTGCTTTAAAATAGGCTCTCTTGGCTCTGTGATCACAAGGATTTTACTCACTTCTTATCCCTGATTGGTCTCATTCTCAGTTACAGATGAATCAGACACATTTTGAGCAGCTTTAAGATATGCTTTTCATCCGAAGCCAAGTAGGCAAATGGCAGTGAATTCCCAAGCTCTTCCGGATGATCTCATAGGTTCCGCTGGCTCCACTGCAGGCCGTTTGCACTCTACGATGCTCTTATCTTCAAGACTCTCCCCCTTCCCTCCCTGCTGGTGTCCAGAAAGAGGCTACAGTGCAGGCCAGGCAAGGTGTTCCATTGTCTAGACAGCCAGAGTGAGCCCCGCTGTATGTGCAGGTGGCCGCTGTCAATCGACAAATAAGAATAAGTAGAACCTATAAAATAGAGTGAGCCAGGACCGTGGTCCTGGAGGCTGTGACAGCAAGAAGAGAGCCCAGGAGATAGATGCTGCTCTTAGGACCCTCGTGATAGCACATTAGTTGCCTGAGGCCCTGCCAACCTCTCATTAAGTCTCCCACCCTGACAACAGGAGACCCGAATGTCCCATAAATCCATTTGAACTTGGCATGGGCAGCTAGGGACTTTTAAATTATTTATTTGAAATATCTGGTAGTGCATGGAGCAGCCAAACTCGGTGTCATGGATGAAGGGGTTGATTCTAGAAACTTCCCATCAGCCACTTGGTTGTGTGAGAACTCCCAGTAAAGGCATGCTGTTTCTGTTCTCTTCATTTCTAACTTCCCCTCAATGCTAAAATCCCTTTAGTCTAATCTCTGTGATCTGAGGCTCTGCTGCCAGCATGCCCTCTTCTTCTTCTTCTTCTTCTTCTTCTTCTTCTTCTTCTTCTTCTTCTTCTTCTTCTTCTTCTTCTTCTTCTTCTTCTTCTTCTTCTTCCTCTTCTTCCTCTTCCTCTTCCTCTTCTCCACCTTCTTCTTATTTCCCAGCTTACTATTTATGCTTGATGCGGAATTAAGAAACTAGAAGATGCCTCTGGCTTCAGAAAGGGGGCTGTCGATCATCCTTGAGCCCGCCAGCTCTTTCAGACTTCTTAGGCGTGGTGCTTCTGTGCAGACTTTTGGGCTTAGCTCTGGGGAATGAGCTTACAATGCAGGAGCATCCCTCCCATGGTCCACGGGGATTTTAAAGTCCTCTGCCTCCTGTTCTAGGGCAGCCGAGCGAGGCATGAGGTGTCCAGCTGCACCGGACTCTGGGACCCATGTGTTTCTCTGAGAGCACCTTCCTTGGGTCACTCTGCTTCTGTAGTAGCTGTGTAAGAAGCACATTGAGTCATTCTGTGGTAACAGTCATGAGCCTCAAAACTGATTAAGAGTAAAGGCGATATTGGAAGGAGGACATCAGTCTAATTAAAGCCAGGTGGGCTTCCCAGATCCATGACTGATTTACTGAAATGTTCCTGTTTCTCCTTTACATGGCTCTTGCCCCATTTTTTTCCTTTTCTTTTTTTATTGAATATTTTATTTATTTACATTTCAAGTATTATCTCTTTTCCCAGTTTCCCCTCTGCAAACACCGCATTCCATCCCACCTCCCCCTGCTTCTATGAGGGTGCTCCCCCACCCACCAGCCCACTCCCACCTGACCACCCTGGCATTTGCCTACACTGGGGCATGGAGCATTTCTAGGACCAAGGCCCTCTCCTCCCCTTGATGCCAGATAAGACCATCCTCTGATACATATGCGGCTGAAATTCTTTGGTTGGTGGTTTAGACCCTGAGAGCTCTGGGGGGTCTGGTTGGTTGATATTATTGTTCTTCCTATGGGGTTGCAAACTTCTTCAGCTCCTTCAGACCTTTCTCTAAGTCCTCCATCTTTACCCATCTTAAGAGAGATCAGACATCTATTTACCATGTTAGGTTCTTCATGCTATTAAAAATAATGGCATTTATGAGTTCTTCTTTCCCAACTGCCAAGAACCCAACCTAGAATTCAGCACCAGCTCCTCAGATGCCCTGGGAGGGGAAATATCATTACCACTTTTACAGATGAAGGAAGCTGAAGCCCAGGGAGACTGTTTTGCCTAAAGGTGAAAGTGTTTTAATCCTAGACTTTTATTTTTATCTCTTTAAATGTCTTCCTGACAGTGGTAATGAGCTTGGAACCCTCATCAGGAGAAAACCCTGTCTGAAGCCTTGTTTATAAAATTATTTCAATAAAATCCACCATCAGATTGTCTGGGTGGGTCTTCAAACCAAGTGGCTTCCTTAATGAGCACACTCATCAGGGCAGCAGAGCCTCGTTACCGGTCTCTCCCACACGTGGTCCAGGCAGGTGGTAAGGCTGGTACAAATTCATTAGTACTAAAGACCAGAGTGCTAGAAGGTTTGGGGCTAGAATCTGGTTCATTTCTCATTTGTTTAATTATCTTAAAGGTTAGGTGGAGAAGTGTTTGTGGCAAGTAACAATGTGACTTCAGAGAGCAAAGGCTATCCAGCATCCCCTTGTTACTGCAGAGGCCACTGGAAGTTGACGGCTCATCCGGCTGTGGCCTCCTAATTGGCTGTCCTTGTGCCTCTGTTATCCTGCTCCTGAGGACTCCCTGTTTCCCACACTTACACTACACAGATCACTAGACTCTGAAAGAAGGAAGTCCCAGAGGGGCGTTGTAATCTGGAGCCCTTGGCCACTGTATTCCCCTGAGTCCTGCTGCCAGCATGCGTCCAGCACTTTGTGTACCACAGCACCTCGGTCTCTAACAACACATGAGTGACGGATGCATGAGACCACGCTGGAGCAACAGTGTGGCTAGGTTGTCAGAATGCTCCATCGGAAGAGGTGGTAAACTTATTCTCAGTTCTAAAGACCCAGCATTATGTACATCCCTGCACAAGGGTGTGGGCACACACACACACACACACACACACACTCCCACATTAGCTCAGTTGCCCCTGTGCTTTCTGCTGAATCAGAAGAATTTACAGTATAGGCTTCCTTGCCTAACAGAAGGACCACGCTACACAATTTCTTCTTTCCTGTGTGAAAATGCACTGGACGTAGAAAGCATTGAGCAGCAGAACATGCAACCACCATGTGCCTCAGAGGAGGAAGGGTTCAGTTACTGAGATATAGGTTTTTCCATTTAGGGTTAGTGCACAACACACTTAGACCCCCACTTTTCTTTTCCATTTAATGTTACTTCTTGCGCATCTTCCCATGTCACTAAGCAGTCTTCCTGGCCTTCATTCTTGTCATATGTGTGGATTTCGTTGTATAATGTGCTAGGATTTCACGGCCCCTCACGTTGGACTTCAGGTAGTACTCTGCTTTATGGTTATCATAGGAGAATTCTACATGCACCCTCCTTTACTTTGCCCACACATGTATTTTTGGAGGGATGGGTTTATCAAATGAAACTAAGCCCATTCAAATTTTTCAAATTCTTTGTATTTTTCAAATTCTCTGTATTTTTAAAATTCTCTGCAAAAGGTGCAGCCCTGAGTTATATCCTGAAAGCTGTGTGTCACACATCCGTCAAACTGAGTCTTTGCTGCACTGAACTTCAAGTTTAGGACAGGTTTTTTTTTTTTGGGGGGGGGGGGTCAAGACAGCGTTTCTCTGTGTAGCCCTGGATGTCCTGGAACTCACTCTGTAGAACAGGCTGGCCTCAAACTCAGAAATCCACCTGCCTCTGCCTCCCAAGTGCCAGGATTAAAGGCATGTGCCACCACCGCCCAGCTAGGACAGTTTTTAAAAGTCCTAATTTTTGGACAGTTTCTACTCTCCCCAAACGTCCTTCTATTCATTTATAGTCATTCCCCACTATTACACTGTCTCTAAAAGCCATAGGCATGCTTCTGTTCTGCCAAAGTTTGTCTTTTCTTGAATTTTTATTTTATTTTATTTTATTTTATTTTATTTTATTTTATTTTATTTTTGGCTTGAGACAAGGTCACACTATGCAGTACTGACTGTCCTGGAACTCAATATGTAGACCAAGCTAGACTCAGACTCACAGAGATCCACCTGCCTCTGCCTCCTGAGTGCTGGGGTTAAAGGCATGAGCCATGTTTCATAGACATGAACTAATGTATTTTGCAGCTAGTTTCTTTTCATTTACCATAGTGTTTTTGATGGTTTTATTTTTGCCTGTATCCACATGAGATTCATTTTGTATTGATGTAAGGTATTCTTAGGTATGGATATGTTCCAGTTTGTTTATTCTGAATTGTGTGAAGTGTGGGGTCCTTATGATATTCTGTGGAAGCACAACACTCTGCATCTCACAGGCATGGTTATATTTATTAGAGTCACATGTGTCACTCTCTGGGTCCTCTAACTTTTGGAATGTGTCTGCCAACCCCTGAATGGATAAGCCAAACTGGATAGATTTTAAACCTCGCTTATTTTCTTGAACAATTTACATAACATAGTAATGGCTGGGGCTGGAAAGAAGTGCATTTAAAAGCACTAGCTGCTCTCTCATAGGACCCAAATTCAGACTCCAGTACCCATGTCAGGCAGCTCACAACTGTCTGCACCTGCATGTACACACTCAGACACAGAGCACGCTCGCGCACGCGCGCACACACACACACACACACACACACACACCTTGTAGTTAAACATGATAAAATATATCTTTAAAAAAAGAAGTCACAGTTTTTGAAATTTTGAAGACGTCTTTAGGCTGATTGGAGTTGAAAGGATCTGGGCACGTGGTTGCTGCTTAGGCATTTTGTTCAGTTTGGTTGCGATCACTGTAAAGAGGAGATTTTTATTCATTATTTTGTCAAAGCCTTTGAGCAGTTTCCTTTTCGTATATATCACCTATTTGACCAGTTTGAGCAATTTCTCCCAAGAAAATCATCTGTTTCATATGTTTTCAAAATATTTTCAATGTGTTTGATATATTTAATATTCTCAGTATTTCAAGTATTTTAAAAATATTTCCACTTAACCTCCTGTCACTTATTCATATTTTTAAAAATTCACGTGGTGCGTGTGTGTGTGTGTGTGTGTGTGTGTGTGTGCCATGTGTTTGTGTATGTGTGTGCCCATGGAAGCCAGGAGATGGTGTCAAGCACCTTGGATTTGGAACCACAGTTCTGAGCCACCCAGCACGGGTGCTAAGGGAAGAACACGGGGTCTGTGCTGTGGGGGGAGCAAACACAGGGCACCCGGAGCCAGGGCTCCAGACTCACACCTGTTTCTTACATGTTCATATTGTCATCTTTTTCAACTTCCCCATTTTTTTTGTCCTTAGCATTGTGTAAGTATTTGCATTTGTGTGCCTACTTATTTTCCAGTTCACACGTTGCTATGTCTACATTCACCTTCCCTTGTGCTCACTTTCTGTTTTTTGTTTGTGCATTTGTCTCTCAGGTTTATATGCTTACTGGTTTTTCTCATCTCTGGTTTGATAGTGAGAGCATGGAGACTTCTCGGCATACTTCCTTGGACTGATTTGAACAAACTCCAAGAATGCTCGCGTATAAGATGCTGAGTTTTATACTTTTCTTAAAAGTATAAATTTTTAAAATTAGATTTTGTAAGAGCCTTGGGTTTTCCAAGTCTTTAAGAGTTTGGGCCATAAGCCGGGCATGGTGGCGCACGCCTTTAATCCCAGCACTCGGGAGGCAGAGGCAGGCGGATTTCTGAGTTCGAAGCCAGCCTGGTCTACAAAGTGAGTTCCAGGACAGCCAGGGCTATACAGAGAAACCCTGTCTCAAAAAACCAAAAAAAAAAAAAAAAAAAGAGTTTGGGCCATGAGGTTTTGTTCAAGCTTTTGTAATTTCATTCTTATATTGTTGCAATTTAGACAAAAGCTTTATCTATGACCTTATATATTATTCACTTTGCTAAAGTTTTAAATAATACTTCAAGGAAGGTGTATTTGTTTATTTATCTATTTTTTGTTGTTGTTGGACAGATATGAAATCCAATACTTGCCTTGTAATCAATCACCTTTAATAATTGCAAATTTTCAACTCCTTTTCCTCTCTGTTGATTACTAAATTCTGGTGCATCTTTCTGTCTGCAGAAGTGTCTTTCTGTTGATTCCTACTATCATGTCAGTTCCTGTTTGAAAGCTCCGTGCTGTTCTTTCAGAGCTTGGCACCACCAGGATTCATCTGCACCACCTATCCCGAACCCGCGGGACTCAGTTATTCGTGGGAGCGAGGAGGACCATTTGTCTGTAAGAAAGGACGGGCGGGAGAGAAAGAAAGGAGACCATGCGTTTGCGAGGTTTTGTCACGGTCTCATTTACTAAGGCACAATACCCAGTTATATACATACAGCAAAAAGAGCCGGAAAGAGGCAACTGAGGAGGGGGGACAAAGGCTTCAAGGTGAAGGACATATGGGAGGGTATAAATGGCAGGCTTGGGACATCCTGTGATTCATTTCCGAGTCCTTGGTGCCTGCATATCTCGGAATGCAGGTTCTTTCTTAAGAGTCCTAGGTGTCAGTTCAGGGCACAAAGATCATCCGGTTCTGAGGAGCAGCCTTGTGTGAAAGAGGAAGGTGACTCAGCTCCCAACAAATGGTTAATTGGCTCTCAGGTGGGAGCTGTTAAAGGCCTGGTTTCTATCAGCCTGGTTTCCCACACATTTACCTGCTGTCAAGAACGTTGACTGACAAAATGGTACCACCTTTATCCTAAGCGTGCTTTATGAGGAGTCCCACTTATTCTAAATTGTACTACAATTCTTTTCTTTTTACTCGTGTTTGCTTGAAAAAAATAACATTTAGCTGTCATTTTATTCCTTTAACAGCTTAGCATTAATCTTAAGATTTGCTAGCATTTAGAAGTGTTTATTTATTTTTATGTGTGTGTGCTCGTACGTGTGCCTGAGTGTGTGTCTTCACACCAGATATGTGAAAGAGTCTAAGGAGATCAGAAGAAGGCATTGGATCCCCTGGAAGAGGAGGTTCAAGTGCTTGTGAGCGGCCATAAGGGTGTTGGGAACTAATCCCAGATCCTCTCCAAGAGCAGTCAGTGCTCTTACCCACATGCACCTGGCATGTTTCTTCCCCTGATGTTTTCTAGAATTCATGTACCATTCTAGGATAGAGAACACACACAAAACCATCCTATATCTAGTATCAGACTTGCCTACCATTTTGTTTGTTAGCTTCTGATTTCTTCCCCTAACACATGACCCTTTTTAAAATTTACCGCATATCTTCAAAGAAACCTGGAAGAGCCACTAAGGGCCAGCAGGCCACAGAGCAATGAAGCCGGAAACCAGAGAAGAAGGGGCAGAGTCCTTACAAAACAGCTCTCCATTCTGTTTCATTTCTTGAAACAAAAACAGCAAATCACATCTCACATTCCCATCTTGTCCACTGTGGGAACTCAGAAATTAGATCACTGGGACTTGCAGCAGGAGGACTTGAACTGTCTGGGGGCAGGGCACAAACCCCAGCCCTTCCCTGTGTGAGGAGTTCAGAGAAAGTCAGGTCAGTGGCTGTCACCAAGAGCAGAGGGAGAGGAGGGGCAGGAGGAGAGAGAGGGAGAGGTAGAGGTAGAGAGAGAAAGAGAGAGATTGAATGTGTGTGTGTGTGTGTGTGTGTGTGTGTGTGTGTGTGTGTGTACAGTGAGTCAACAAACCACAGCAGCAGACAGGCTTGGCAGCAGCCCAAGGTCCCAGCCAACACAGCTGAGTCCTTCCAGACATCCCTGGAGGTCGGAGAAAGGCTGTGTCTGAGGGAGGTCTCCAGTCAAGTTCTGGCTAGAAAGTAAGGTCCAGAGCTTAAGCAAAACCGTGCCCTGGGTCAAAGGATCTGAAATTAGGCTCTTCCTGGAAAGGTTAAGGGACAGAATGCCTTTCACAGAAAGACGGAAAAGAGCCATAGGCACTTAAATCACCACCATCAAGAGCACCATATCTCAAAGAGGGGTGCTCGAGGGCTTTCCACCTTCTCTACAAGACAAAGGATGAAACGTGATCTCTTGAAACAGTGGAAAGATCAAGGAGAGTTCTTAACACTGGATTCATACATTGTGGAGCAGTCTGCAGGGAGAGGTGTAGAATTTCCAAATCCCTGAAGAGAGAAGCAGGCAGCAGCAATTGCAGAGAGCAAGGGCTGGCCCAGGCAGACCAGACCACAGCAAGCCATGACTAGGTCAGCACCAAGTCACTACTGGAGAGTCTCCCTGGAGAGCAGGCATCTCTTCTGCACTTGAACTTGGAAGGCCAGAGGGAGCACAACTTTCTCACATGTGCACTAGGCTAATTATGATGAATCCACAGGGGCCACTAGGGTTGATTTTGGAAACAAGGATGAGCCTGCTCAAAGTAGCCAAGCTTTTCAGTTACGTGACTCCACAGTCCCACTTTGTGTGTAGGCTGGCCTGAATAGAGTCTCCTGTGTTATAATATGTGCCGTGTAACACATACATCATTAAGGAAAAGACTGGTGATACATTGGAAATCAGAGTAATAACCATACAGAGAAAAGTATCTATTATGTAGTATTTATCTAGTGGTCATTAAATCCTTGATGCTTGCAAGAATCTTTACACACGTCTTATTTAATCTATTTGGACAGAAGCAGCATCTTGACCTTGAACTTGGGAGATGGATAGACTTGGATTAAAGGAAGGATAGCAAAGGGGAAGAGAAGAGGCAGGAAACCCAGGGATAGTGGGAGTGGCACTCCTGTTCTCTGGAGTAGCAAGGGCAAGGGGAGGGGGTGCTGGGCATAAGACTGAAGCCAGGTTGACACTGGCTTCCTTTCTGTCACTTGGGACCTCTTGAGCAAGAAATTTGTACTGGTGACAATAATGTTTTCTAAGCAAAGCCGTAAGTGACTCCAACTTTACTAGGGCATGGCTTACATTTATCTGAAAGAAAATATTGTTTTTGCAAAATATTGCAAAACAGTG
This sequence comes from Mus minutoides, assembly GCA_902729485.2. Classification (NCBI taxonomy): domain Eukaryota; kingdom Metazoa; phylum Chordata; class Mammalia; order Rodentia; family Muridae; genus Mus; species Mus minutoides. The sequence goes on from LR749492.1 coordinate 873,903, forward strand.
AAGAAGTTTCCCAAGATGAATATAAAAGAGGAGGAAGCTATTAATACAAACATTCAAAAAAAATCGTCTGTTCTTTGTGTGTGGTGGTTATTTTGCCTGCATGTATGTGTGTACTCTTGGTGTAAAAGGAGTCCAGAGGAGGATATCAGAGCCTGCGAAACTGGAGTTTCAGACTGTTGAGAGCTGTTGTGTGGGTGCTGGAAGTTGAGCCTGAGTCTGTCTCCTGGAAGAACAGCCAGTGTTCTAAGCACTTAGGTGTCTTTCCAGCCCTGACCGTTCTTAACCTTAAGAGAGAAATGGCTTTGGGTCAGCAGGCAGGTGATTTTGCAGAATAAAGAGAGTAAAGGAACAAACAAACAAAGCTGATAGTGTAAGATGAACTCCATAGCCACTTAAATAAAAAGGGGGAGAGGATAAGATGGCTGAGTACAGGAGCTTCTGGGACAGCCATGTAGAGCAAGCTAAGACTGAGGTGGGAAAAGTTTGCCTAGAATATGGTGGTATATTATCTTGGAGGGGGAAAAAAATCCCAAAGACTCAGGGCATGGGGCATGTCTCTGCAATTACTTTGCCATCTCTGGGACTTGCTGTCAGGGAGGAGAGCTTGAGTTGGTACCTGCAGGGGAACAGTGGGGGAGGAACAGTGTGTGCTTGGCTTGAGTGAAGCACAGGAAAGATGCTGGGAGCTGGGCCACCTGAGACACTGAGAGGAAGTCAGAAAGGGCTGTCAAAGCCATGGGCTGGGCTCCTCCAGAAGCCAAGCCCGGAATTACCAGGTGAGCTAGCAAATTCCCTTGTAGCTTGAAGGAGAAACTTCTTGGCCAGTGTGGATAACAACAGCCTAAATAAAGGCAGAGATGAAATACACAGCAGAGAGGATATTTTGCATCTCAAAAAAAGTTGATCCATCCTGCACTGTGGCTGAGACTTGAAAGATTCTGCAGAGTGAAAACAAGGCAGACACAGAGCAAATAATGCATGTGCAGGTGCACTAACACTGTGTGGGTGCACTAATACTAATAGTTATACTAACACTGTACAGGTTCACTAATACTGTACAGGTTTGCTAATACTGTACAGGTACACTAACACTCTGGGTGCACTAATACTATACAGGCACACTAATACTGAGTGGGTACACTTCTGTCCAGATACCATGAACAGGAAAAAAAATCACAGGCACCAGGGATGTGTTGGAGGTCACAAGCCACAAGCGACAGAAGGATGCGGAGTTTTATGAGTGGAGTTCCGGTTTGGCATGATGGGATTTTTCTGGTACTAGAGGAGAGGCTGCACAACGTAGTGAAGAGACTGAGTGCTGCTCAGTCGAGCACTCGAAACTGTTAAATACTAGCTTTCACAATATGAATGTTTTATTATGATTTTTTTTTAAAGAACCACATGCTTGATGTGGAGTCCTCAATACAGGCTTGCCCCACAGATGTCTTCTTGGTCAGAGGAAGGCAATCATAACGTGCTAAGAGCAGCGAGCAGACAAGTCTGCCCCAACACCAGGCACCAGAAAGGATATAAACCTTGAAAACAGAGGGGATGAGGTAGTTGTGAGAGTCGAGTAGAAGAGAGACAGGGATTTCGAGATAAAGAACGGGTGTTGGGAAAGTGGCCAGCCATCACAACTCAGCTTCTTTCCCCTCACGGAGCACAGCATCAGCTACAGTGGCTTCTGCCGTCTGACAAACCCGGTAGCTTCCCTTTGTAACACAACCTGACATGACCTTTCTCAGCGACTGCCATAAAGAGAGCTAACCATGCACAACGTCTTTAAACTACTGAGCTCACCCACTCCGTGGTCCTCCACACAGAAGGGAGTGGGCAGCCGTGGCTCAGGAGTGCCTCTGCTTATCTGAATGGGGACAGTTTAGTCTTTGCCAGGCATGTTACTGAGTGCCATTCTGAGGTCTGTAAACACACACCCCACACCCCACCCCCGTACTACAGTGTTTCCTATTGCGCCACTATAGGCTTTGACAAAGAAACAAATGTCAGCCTCCCAGTTGATCAATATAAATGCCAATTTCCAACCTGTTTTTCAGGATCTTCTGAGTCATTACTTATGTTTTCATAACCTTTCTATTCCAATAGCAGTTCTCAATTTCAACTTACTTAAGTCTTTATACAAAATACAAGAGAAATACTTATATCAAAACTTAAATTACTACTATCGATTGGTACTCTCTATAGCCCTTCAATACAGCCTAGGTGTGTTTACTATCAAAGGGGACCTCCTACGTGCAGATGGAGCTAAAGTAATTAACCACAGCATCTCTTCTAAGAACAGAGAAAAGAGGCCCAGTTTATTGAGGAGGAAAAAGGTCTCACACTACACTTGGGCAATGCTAAAGAGACATATAGAGAGGCTCTGAGCAGTCCAGGAGAAGCAGAAGGTCATTGGAGCTGATCACAGGGCTTAAGTTTATGACACCATTGTCTTCATCAGGTAGATTCAATCAGATTAGATCGATCTGACAGCCAAAGATTGGTAATGTCCCTTCCCAAGGCTGTCACATATGGAACTTCCAGGGTCCCATAAGAAATATCCTTAAACTTTGTACACTAAAGGCACACACAGGAGGTAACCCAATAACAAAAGAACTCACATAACATGTACTCACTGATAAGTGGATATTAGCCCAGAAACCTAGATTACCCAAGATACAATTGGCTAAACACATGAACCTCAAGAAGAATGAAGATCAAAGTGTGGACACTTCGCCCCTTCTTAGAATTAAGAACAAAGCACACATTGAAGGAGTTACAGAGATCAAGTGTGGAGCTGAAGCAAAAGGATGGACCATCCAGTGACTGCTGCAGCTGGGGATCCATCCCATAATCAGCCACCAAAAGCAGACACTATTGCATACACCGGCAAGACATTGCTGAAAGGGCCCTGATATAGCTGTCTCGTGTGAGGCTATGTCAGTGCCTGGCAAACACAGAAGTGGATGCTCACAGTCAGCTATTGGATGGAACACAGGGTTCCCAAGGGAGGAGCTAGAGAAAGTACCCAAGGAGCTGAAGGGGTCTCCAACCCTACAGGTAAAAGAACAATGTGAACTAATAACCCCAGAGCTCGTGTCTCTAGCTGCATATGTAGTAGAAGATGGTCTGGGTGGCCATCATTGGGAAGAGAGGCCCTTTGGTCATGCAAACTTTATATGCCCCAGTACAGGGGAACATCAGGGCCAAGATGTGGGAGTGGGTAGGTAGGGGAGCAGGGTGGGGGATGGGGGAGGGTATAGGGGACTTTCGGGATAATATTTAAAATGTAAATGAAGAAAATATCTAATAAAAAATAAAGGCACACACAGGCCTGGACAATCGTCATGCAAATATTTACTGGGAGTTTCATATAGTGCTAGACACAGTAGGAAGTGTTAAAAGAAAGGACTATAAAGTCTGAAGTCAGGGGCTTATAACTTTAATGGGAAAGACAATCATACATAGAATAACAAGAAAGCAAGATAAACTAATGACTGGAGTGAAATAAAACAACAGGAGTGCTCTAGGAAGTTGGGCATCTTTTCTGTTGGAATGAAGAAAAATAAAAACAAACAAACACAAACAAAAAACCCTGAGGGGAGGAAACTGAAAGGAAGAAAGGCTAGATGCTGTTCATGGTTTCAGAGGTTTCAAACCCCGGTCAGTTGGATTCAGTACTCCACAAAGATGCTCTTTATTGCCGAGGCAGGAGCATAATATGGACCAATTGGTATCTGAGTTTTGGTAAAAACTGAGGCCAGAGCTGACACATTTAAGGAAGAGCATACTCTCGCCCAGGAAATTCCAAAAGTGATGTCGTGAATGCCTCTTGTCTCTTCTTGCTGATGACCCAGCTCAGAAATGTATCAGTTCAAAAGAGGCACTAACTACTGGTTAGTTCAAAGACTGTATTCTATGATCGCAGTTCAGCTTTAGTGGGCAACGCGTTAAGATTATTTTCTTCTATGAGAAGAGCCATGTTTGCCTTCCCTGTAAGCTCAGTTTGTTTTGTTTTTGTTTTTGTTTCTGTTTTTGTTTTTGTCAGATACAGAACTGTCTCTCCTTGCTCTTATTTTATATGTTCTCTTCATTTATTCTTACAGTGACTTTAATAAGGACTGTGTATGCCCCTGGTCCATCCCAAGTTATCACTGTTACATTGTTGATGAATCCTGTTGTTAGACCTTTTGTGGAGGAAGAAAGCCTTTGCTCACTGCTGTAGATTCTCACCAATGTGTAAGGCATATTAATGACATGTCGACTACACAGAGACTAAATTTCATCTCTTCCACTTATCACTGGGGGACAAAAACCACATGTATGCCTTGTTTCCTACCCTCCCTCTATAAACTGGGAATTGTCACTCATTGGGTTACTGTTACAAATGCCCAGTTTAAAAGATATGCCAGACATATTTAAAAAGCAAGTGCTATTATTGCTATGTGAGCTAATAGAATTCAGTTATAAGGTGTCTGATATATAAAGACTGCCCATGTAGCTTGATTGTGTATGCTATCTTAAATTTTAAAAACACACACACACTTAAAATAGTCATCACTTACAAAGCAGAATCATGACATTTCTTTTTAATGATATCACAGGATCCATTTTGGAAGCCGAGTGACTGTTCTGTTGCACATGAGGTCACATTCTCAGGCACCAAAACAACCCAAGCCAGTGATGACACTCGTTTCTTACTCCAAGAATAGCAGCATCCCACTTTAAACAAGCCTCTGCTTGGGTGCTGGTGCCCCAGATAGGATTAAGATGTGGCTGTGGTCCCATCTTCCCAAGCATCTTAGAGGGCCCCCCCCCCCCCGCCCGGGAGATTAAGGCACAGCTCCTCCCAGAGGCCCACCAATCCGTGCTCTTTGTTGTGATCAAGCCCTGACTTATTGGTGTGCCTTATCCCCATCTATCTCTGGGCTTCGTTAGCAATTCTCTTCATACCCTGGGCATGAAGCTTTCTCTCAGATAATCAAGAGCTTTAAAAAGATACATCTCCAAGAAAAAATAAATCAGAGATGCTGTGGCGGTTTTTCTACTATAACTAAGGTAATCCCGGTTACAATTCAGTGGATCACAGTATCCGTCTCCAGAAGAACCACTGGCAAGAGCAGGCCTCTGGAAGCACCAGAAAAAAGCCAAACAGCCATGTAAACAAATAGTCTGGACCAGAACAGTATAAGCACACCTAGCTCTCCTCCTGTGGTCCTACAAAAGAGGGTGGCCTGCCCTCAAAGTCTACTCTCTTTGGACAAAGGGCAAGTTCAAGCTTGTCAACAACTCCTTTGGTCTTCAGCAAAGTTCTGGGTTAAACACTCCAGGTTGTTGCTGTAGGTCTTAGTTACTTTGTCTGCTTGTGTGATAAAATATGCTGACAAAGATCAACTGACTGGAGAAAGGGTTTATTCTGGCTCACAGCGTCACATACAGCCTTTCCTGGCAGGGACGCCTTGGCAGTAGGAGCTTCAAGCAGCTGGTTATATTGCATCTACAATCAGGAAGCAGAGATGGATGAATGCACACAGTGCCTTTGCTCAGCTCCTCCCATGCAGGATCCAGTCAGGCAAAAGTGCTACCCACAGAGGCTGAGCCTGTCCAACTCCGTCCAACTCCATCCGTGTAATCAAGACAATTCCCTGCAGGCACACTCAGAGGCCGGCCTGCTAGGAGATTTCAGATTTTGCTGAGTCGACTATTAACATAACCATCCAGCATCTATGCATATCCGCTCACAAAGAACTCTACTTCAGTGATGTTCTCAGAGCAAGGTAAGAAAAGTAGGCAAGCCCTTTACTTCAACCACCAAGAATTCCTGAGATGCCTGCCTCTCTGTACGCCACACATCAGGAGAGCATATGACAGTATATGTATGACTTGTGGGTATGTTTCTGTCAGGTCAGCCTGTATGTAGGTGATACTCTGAACACAAGAACCTTCAGTCACCTGGAGCTAGTCAGTGTGGATAAGAAAGAGAAGCCTACATAGCCTGGTGTGCCTAGCTTGAGTTTGTGTTTGTTTGTGTTGTGTTTTAACAGGCTGGGGGGGGGGGGGGGGGCGGGATCTTCTGGGAACCTCAGTATTTAGTTCTTCCTTGGCATTTTATTGAAGAGTATACAACTTGCAATACTGTTTCTTCTCAGGTACATATCCTCGGGTTTCTTGAGAATAGTTCTTTTACATATTAGCCAAGGCTTTTTTTCAGGAGGTGGGGATGGGGGAGTGATGACACAAAGACACAGAGACACAGAGACAGCTGACACAGAAACAGAGACAACACGGACAGAAAAGAGAGATAGACTGAGAGACAGATGGAGGCAGAGAGACAGAAACAAAGACAGAGACCCAGAGACAGAGAACACACACAGAGAGATTTAAGAAACTTGGCTCATGCAACCCTAGAGGGTCAAAGTTATATGCTCTGCCCTGCAATCCACAGACCAGAGGAGATCGGCAGTGCTTCAGGTCACGCTCACAGGCTTGATAACCAAGGCTAATGTCCCAGGGGAACGGAGATGGTCGTCTCAGCTCCAGAAGGAAGCTTGAGCCCACCCTTCCTGTACTTTGTTGCCTTGTTCAGGCTACCAACTAGACTGGATGATGCCGGTCCACATTGGAGGGCTCCATTGGCTTTACCCAGTCCATCAATTCAAATGCTAGTCTCATCTGAAAGCACCCTCACAGCCATCAGAAAGATTGTTTTACCATCCGGCTAGGTATCCCTTGCCCAAACAAGCTGATGATATCGGGTTGACCCTCTGCCAATTTAGCGCCTATATGTTGTTTCTTCTTAAACCATACTTAATCTCCAAATAATAACGGTAATTCCACCTAGTATGATCCAACTGTCTTACATGTAGGGGAAAAATGCCCTAATCTTTCCCACAGAAAAGATGAGGTCCTTGAATGATGCTTCATTCTCTCTTGACCGCTCATAACTTAAATACCGTGACACCGAGTTAGCAATACTACATGCTGATGGGTATAAAGCCAGTCTACCTTGTGCTGCATTATAAGGCATTAAGAGAAGAAAATAAAATAATTTGCTTGTGATATGTATACACACATGAATTTATAACAAAATAAGGAGGAGGTAATCTTGATCATCATCCTCATTTCTATTACTGGAGACAGGATAGTAGATAGATGCAACTATCTTTTGTTACGCTGTCTGTATTTCTCTCGCCTTCAGAATGTTTCTTCCTTACCTAACTGGTGGTGCCTAAGTAGCTGGCTCTTTACCTGGTGGAGTAGGTCAGATCTGTGTTTGTGCAGGATCTTTGCCATGAGAAGTATCACCTGGGTTGGGTTGTAGCTTTTCATTGGCCTTAATTCCAAGGCATGGCCATATGAAGAAACACAGTTAAGAAATTTCTTAGACTCTCTTTTCTCCATTGTAGAACAGTAGTCCAATTTCCCCTTATGTAGCACAGCTAACACACCCCTGCAACGCTGTAGCCCCTTATTTGTTCATATAGAGACATGAGGCATGCACGGCATCTGGGAACAGGGTTAACGTTCTGTTCAGTAGATTCCTTATTGATTCTTACGGCAGGAATGCTCCTCAGTGTGTGACAGACTCCTCTCTAGCCTGGTAGAATGCACAACATCAGCAACACGAGCAAGAATTCTGTTAGGAGTCCCTAGCAAAAGGGACATCTTCACTTGGCACTTCAGGATGGGTCTTGGCTAATAAGCAGTACCATTTAAGGACACTGATTCAGAATGTATAGAGAACCTTGCCCCAGACCTAACATGCACTGTGACCGAATCCTTAAAACATCATTCAGTACTCTCATCAAGCCAGCTGCTTCAGTCTGGAGAGTGTGGGAAGCCTGGTGAATTCCACAGCACGGGCCTTTTGCCACCCCTCCTTGGCTGTGAAGTGCACTGTCTAATAAGAAGCAGCGCAGTGTTCAGTATTCTAACAGGATTGTTCTGTCAGCTCATAGGTGGTCGTGTTGGCTGAAAGTGGGAGACCAGATTCCATTGTAAGTGGGGAAACAGCTTCAACTCATAAAGATTCATCAGAATATAGGGGTTCAACATCTCCAGTTTCATCAAGGATTTTCTGCATATTCCCACCACAACTGGCAGGACCCCAATATTTTCCAATCAGTGTCCCTACTTTTTTACCAGAGACATATATGAGACCTGGAGTTCCAGTTCCGTTATAACTAGCCAATTAAGGGATGAGATTCTGTGTTTGCTTTTCAGCCACATAAGCCCTCCAGCTGCAAGATGAGATATGCGAACTAGAAGTATTACCATCTGGAGCAGGAAGAGGTGCACGGCGGTTCCCGGACAGCGCAGTTTCACCATTCTCCACCCTATGGCTTTGGATGATACTCACCCACTTCTGCCTAGGAACATCCTCTTTCCCTGGTTTGTGAATTTATATAATCATTTCCTCTGCAAATATCTTCACAGACACACCCTCAAAACAGGGCTTTACCAGATTTCTGGGCATGGTATAGCCCAGTCAGGTTGGTGTATAAAATTAGCCCCATACTTTCTTCCCTGGGATGAAGGTTGGTAGTATTATGTCTCCATTGCAGAAGGATGCCTTGATCTTCCCATGTGGTCCCCTCAATTCAGACACCCTAATGTTGCTGAAGATATGTGCAAAGATGTCTTTTTCAAAATGCCAAATTGTGACCCTCCTCTCATCCCAGTACCAGAGACAGTCTTACCTCCTCTTGCAGGGCCAGCCTTGTCCCTTAGACAGGACTGTGAAGGTCAGAGTGAACGGATTTAGCCATAGTGGGCGCCTGGTTACCAGGGCTGCCAGCCCATCTGGTAAAGTGGAGATTGTTGCCATCAATTGACCTCAACTGCATGGTATACTTGTTCCGGTATGACTCTACCAACGGCACAGTCAAGGCTGAGAATGGGAAGCTTGTCATCAATGGGAAGCCCATCACCATCTTCCAGGAGTGACCCACTAACATCAAATGGGGGTGATTGATGCTGGTGCTGAGTATGTCCTGAAGTCTACTGGCATCTTCACCACCATGGCTGGTGTCAAAAAGGTTATCATCTCTGTCCCTTCTACTGATGCCCCATGTTTGTGATGGATGTGAACCACAAGAAGTATGACAACTTGCTCAAGATTGTCAGCAATGTTTCCTGCACCATCAACTGCTTGACTCCCCCTGGCCATGGTCATCCATGACAATTTTGGCATCATGGAAAGACTTATGACCACAGTCTATACTATTACTGCCACTCATAAGACTATGGATGGCCCCTCTGGAAAGCTGAGTCAGGATGGCCGTGGGGTTGCCCAGAACATCATCCCTATATCCACTGGTGCTGCCAAGGCTGTGGGCAAGGTCATCCCAGAGCTGAATGGAAAGCTCACTGGCCTTCCGTGTTCCTACTCCCAATGTATCAGTTGTGGATCTGACATGCTTCCTGGAGAAACCTGCCAAGTATGAAGACATCAAGAAGGTGGTGAAGCAGGCATCTGAGGACCCACTTAAGGGCATCCTGGGCTACACTGAGGACCAGGTTGACTCCTGTGACTTCAACAGCAACTCACACTCTTCCACCTTTGATACCAGGGCTGGCATTGCTCTCAATGACAACTTTCTAAAGCTCATTTCCTGATATGACAATGAATATGGCTACAGCAACAGAGTGGTGGACCTCAGGAGTCCCTGTTCCAACACAGCCCCCAACACTGAGCATCTCCCTCACAGTTTCCATCCCAGACCCCCACAATAACAGGAGGGGCTTGGGAGCCCTACTCTCTTGAATACCGTCAATTAAGTTCATTGTACAATACTACTACTACTACTACTAATAATAATAATAGATACCAAATTTGCAAATATCTTACAAGACTATTACCATACTGATGCCCACCTACACTCAGGCCTGACTCTGCCACCCTTAATTCCACTGTGGCTAAAACAATGGTATGTTTGCAAAAACAAACAAACAAACAAACAAAACAAACCTCTGGGCAGTTAAGTACTTGATGAATGATTTTTGTCAAGTTGGGAAAGGAAAGCTGAAGATTTGAGGAATGAAACATTCCCTGAAACTAAGAGTTCCATGCTGAGTGAACTCACCTTTCAGAACGATGTCTAGCTAGCAAGCCCCACTCTACACTGCCCAGTACACAGGGAAGCATATGGCAGTCATGGGCACAGGACTAGGCACATGGGATCAGATCCACAGCACCTATTCTTCCATGTCAAGCTGTCTCTACTACATAAAAAGAAAAGCAATAAGATCCTAAATCCAAGAACCACACTGGAAAAATATTAACCATCAACAACAACAAAAAAAAAGACTACGTATTCCCAATGAAGAATGAGCAAAACCCCCTTAGGCCTCAGATTGAAGAAGAACACGTGTTTATATAAAAATGTTAAACTTAGCAAGCCAAAAACAGGTTCATGAAAATAAGAGTGATGGAGAAATTAGAGACCTTAAGAAAGTAGAGAGTGACGGAGAGGTTAGAGATGGGGTAAATGTCAGACCATTTCCTTAGTAGAGTTGTAGGAGTGTTGTTTGTTCAGGGGTGGATGGATGGTATAGAAAACCATGATTCACTGCTAAGAAAGGGAGAACCTTCCAGAGGGTGAATGGAACAGTTAGAGAAAGTGGGGATCCCTAAATCATGGGGATTGGGCATATCGATCTTGCACACACTGGTCGGTGAAACCACGGAGCTGAGTGCTGATCGGACTGTGTAACAATCCTTCAAAAGCAGTCAGGGCCTTTGCTGAGCTGGCGCTGGAGGAGTCTTGCCCAGGCAGCTCTTCCTTCCAAGCTGGTGCTTAACAAATTCTGCACACTTTCCCACGAAGGTCCGGAGCCTCCAACATTCAAGTCCCTCCGAATCCAGACCATCCTCTCCTCTGCTCTCCAGGGCCAGCAGTGTCCAGGCTTCTCCAGGATACTTAGTCACAGTTTATAGGGCGAGTGATTACCCCAGTGGCCTCACTACTCCAACCAATCTTAAAGACAATGGAGAAGCGAGTCAGAAAATCATCTCAATCTCAGGGACGCTGCAGAGCAAAGGTCTTGCTCCTGGTCTAGACATCACAAGATCTCATCAACGGGTTGGTAAGGAAGGATACTAGGGATGGATACTTTGAGTCTCGAAGACATCTTTTATAAAGATATCCGGCTGATGGCATTGTACATCAAGTAGGAACTTAGAGGCATTAATAATTAATAGAAAAGTATATGAATAATGGATTTGTGGCTGTGTGCAAAGCAACCATACACTAAACCCCAGGTCAGAGAACACATTTCTGAAAGGACGCTACAAGCTATGCAACTTCAGTCTTCTCACAGAGAACAAAAATGAGAGACAACACATCTGACTTGGACCGAGTGAAGGACACTGAGCTATCCTGCTGCTTTTGCTGAGAAACCACTGTGCAAGGTCTGCCTTTACTGCGTTGTCCTCAGGATGTGGATGTGGCCGTAAGCTTCTAAGCTGAGACTGCAGTAAACTTAAACCCCTTGGACCAACCCAACCTCTCAACAGTAGATCCTCGGGATGCCAGCCAAGCTACTATGTGTCAGCCACTGTGGAACCCTGCCTTGGAGGATCCCCACAGAGGATCAAATAGGGTTGGGATCAATAATATGGCAGTGTTTGCCCAAGCCTCCACCACCACACTGCCCTTGTCTTTCCCACCAAGCTTGCTTTTGATAGTCAAAGAAAAAGGTTGTAATTCAGCCATCTCTGTACTCTTTTTGTTTTCCCCCAATGGTTTGGTTATCTCCAAAGACTTGGTAGTTTCCTGTGTTTTCCTTCTCATCGTATGAATATCTCATGATTCCGTTATCAAAAATAATAAACAAAATAAAAAGCAAGCAAAAAAATTTTAAAAATCAGCTATAAAATAGACTTGCCTAAGGTGTATACACACACACACACACACACACACACACACACACACAGCTGACACACTTGTAGCTTAAGTTTTATATGATATGGTGATTCCACAAGAGAAAAATAAAGACCATTCCCTGGCAAGGACAAGCCTGATAAGACAGGTGATGGGGCAAACATTTCCAGCCTGCTTCCCTTCTTGGCTTCCTGGATGCAACTCATTTTTACCCTAAAGGGTTTTCATGGTAATGAAGTCTGTACTCACAAATCAAGCCTTCCTGAGTAGAGCTACCTCAGGACTCTTCTGTGTCTTGTAGCTGTGTGTGTGTGGCCACGACTCTTTTCTGAGTGTGTGTGAGCATGTGTGTTAGGAGGAAGGAATGTTGTTAGCATCAGCATACTTTCAGAGCTTATCACAAAGGATCAAATAAGATATGGCTCTAACTTAAGGAGACGCTAAAATCATCTGACCGCCTTATCTAACAGCGTTCTCGGGCTGGTTCCCTGGTATAAAGAGCTGGGGTAATAACTTTATTTAGTGCTTTGATTTCCCCTCCCCCTCCCCGAGATTGCTAGTGGAAAGTCAAAGATGCTGATTTACAAACAGAGGTTTCTTTAGGACTATTTTTAGAACAATGCTGTTCCAGGTTTGCAGGAGGGGGGGCTGGAGCCACTTCTGAGCAGAGCAGCGTTTCACTGCATAATAACCGAGTACTAATTGCTCTTTGTCATCACTTTTTATGCAAATTGCCCTGGAGCATTTGCCCAATGTGCATTCTACATTTTAACAAAGAGAGTGGAGTCTCGATGAGCAAGAATCCTATACCCAAGCAAAAATTTAAAAAAAAAAAAATCAGCTATAAAACAGACTGCCTAAGGTACACACAGTCTACGATAGACTTTGTTCTGTGTCACCATTCTCGTTATTGGATATGATTGACCAGTAGGAGTCCTTTGAACCCCAAATAATGGTTTAGGTGTTAAGCAAAAAATAAAATGTGTGTACAAAATCTGCACATTTTGCTTCTCAGACAGCATCATTTTCCTCACAGACTTGATACCAGGTTAAAATGTGGATTTGCTGGGGATTCAAAGCCTGCCAAAGCTGTTTTAAAGGCTTCCACTATCCGAGCCTAAGTTCCGAGTTTGAAGCATGCCTTGAAAAGCGAGCCCAGATTCCAGTCTGGATACCATCACTGGCCGCTATCAGAATGTCAGGGAAAGAAACATGGCTTAAACTTGGGGAATCTTCAGAGGGAAACCAAACTTCAAACCCAGCCTTCGAGGTTATCATGAAGATACATTTGTCAAGGTAAGAGGCTAGGACATATTTTATTTAACAGTCTGTTAGCTTGATCTATACCATCTAAATATTTAAACATAAGCTATGCGAGACTCCATTTGCACAAGGCCCTGGGCCTCACTGAAGTTAGGTCTACTCCTCAGAAGCACCGCCCCCCACCAAGTGTCAATGGGATGTTTCTTCTGAAAAAAATGACATAAAATCCAAAGAGCAGCACCTCTGCCTTTCAGTAAATCCACACTTTGAAATCAGAAACAGCCAGCATGGGATTTATTTATTTATTTATTTATTTATTTATTTATTTATTTAGAGCTGGTGCTGTTCATGAAGAGCTATGCCCAGACGCTCAGCAACGGACCCTTGCCATGTAGAAATGACCTTTCCTGGGTGCTGTTTCCAAAGACAGATAAATCCCGGAATGACATCTACCATACCAGTACAGTCCCAGACTTCGAAGCCATTTACAGCTTTATAGTAGCCGTCCAGGCCCCTCCTTCTTCAAGGTTGGATGTGCAAGGCATTATCTACCTGCTTTCGTGTGCACACGTCCCACTCCAGAGCAACACTTACCTTGAGTTGTTGGATCAGTGTGGGCACTCCTGGTCCCAGAATCTCTCCATTAGACAGCCTGATTAGGAGATGAAATAGCAGCAGCCATGAGGTTCTGGGCCCAGGAAATGTACTGTGAAGGGCATAATGAATTACTTATGCCGTGTAGTGTATGTATAAATCATATTAAAGCATGCTGAATAGTACATTATCATGCTTCTCTTTTGCATTACAAAAGTAACTAATGTAAGCTGCAAAGTGTACTTTTAATCCATTATTCATTTCTAAAAGTAGCCAGATCGTGATTCAACTACCATAAAAAGCTACCAGTATAAGCAAATATGTTTCTCAATTCGGGGGGCTGAAAGAGCATGGTTTTCGAATCGATTTCAAATTGTGAAGCATTTATCAAAACTTATATTAAACCTTTGCACTCCTAGCCTAGTCCAGGAGCAGGAATTATGACAAGTCCGAACTTTTTCCCCCCCACCGCAAGGAGATTATGTTTTTCAAACTCAGAGATCCATGCAGCTCTTTTCATCCTGTGAGAGTCTCTGTTTGCTTTAATCTCACTCTTAATATTTACACTGGATCAAATATCTATTTTTAGTGACCTTTCTCATTCAGGCTCAACCCTGTGTGCTCTGATTTTTCCACCATGTCTGCTCCTGTGTGCTTAGAGTCTCTCCCTACAATGTTTGCCCAGTGCACAAGCAAGGCCTTGGAGCAAGCTGCCCCAGCTACCTCACGCACACCCTCCTTCAGAGGACCTACTGGTCATAGCTTAAAGGGGAGAGCAAGAGGGAAAAGGCCAATAGGAACTGACCAAAAGCCACACAAACTAAAGGTGACAAACCAAACACGCATTGCAGCCTCTATTGCAAAGGGTCGAACTCCTTAACGTTTAGCGTAAAAACTGAGAGAAGTCTGACAACCTAACAGTAGCTGAATCAAAGAATGTGTGTGGAAAGTTTGTGAGGCAATGGGAACAGACCCTGAGCAGGAAAAGACATGTCACCTCATTCAGACGGGAGCAATTCAAATTAGGGATCAGTGAGACTGCCCACATAGCAAACGGAAAAAAAAAAAAAAAAAAGCAGTTAGTGGTCTTCTCTAAGGTAGTAGAAAATTTAAGGCAAATCTTGTTACTGGCCTCTTTTTTTTTTCTTTTCTCGACCATGAGAAGAACAACCTACATAAAGCCTATGTCAAGGTGCTGTGCCGATCAGTGAGGAAGCCAGCCAACTCAGAGACCTCTCAAACTCTGAGCCAGAACAAACCCTTACTTCCTGTGAGTTGTTCTCTTGGGCAATTGTCACTGTGATGAAAACAAACACAAAGGTGACCCTCGCCCCCACCCCAGTGGAGCTTTACAGTATAGCAGAATTTTGAATACCACTAAGGTACCTATTAATAGGTATAAAGTTTAACGTCATGTGCCTACTCAGACAAATCATGAATATTTGCCTGAACGTTATTCTGGATGTCTGCAGAGGTCAGCATTTAAATAGGTCAACAGTTAGAGAAATTAAGCTGGCCTCTGTAGGGGGGCTAGACAGGGTAGTGGGGCTACATTCAGTCAGCAGACGGTCTGAATAGAACAGAAAGACAGACTCCCAAAAAGCAAAGAATTTCTCCTGCCTGGTACACTAAACTAGGACACTGGTTTTGTTCTTGTTGTTGTTGTTTTTGTTTATTTGTTTGTTTGTTTGTTTTTCCTGCCTTCTGATCTGACCTAAATCACAGGGTCTTCCTGGGTTCCAAGCATACTGGCCTCCAGAACAGAGCTGTACCTTCTACTCTCCGAGGTCCCCGGCTGAGCTCATCTTAGAAGCAGTCAGACTCCATGGTCACCCGGTGCTCCTTATCTTAAGGATCTTCTTCTGTCTGTTCATCGCATTGACTTTGTGTCTGAAGAACTCTGACTAACGCAACAGGGAGCTCATTAAATAAACACAATATGCACACAATGAATAGTACTTAGCTAAGGGAAAACAGATGGAGGAGATTTTGGCCCACTGATGTGGAAAGATCCTCAGGATGTAATAGCTGTTAGTTAGGTACAGAGCAGGACATATTGTTTGCTAACCTTTGCATGAGGGGGAAAGAGGAAAATGTTATATATTTGTAATTGAATATATCTACATTAAGAAAACATTTTTATTTATATTTTTTGAAATTCAAGTATAATTCCATTGGTTCCCCACTCTGTTTTTCCTTCAAACCTTTCCCATGCACCCTTTCTCAGATTCATGACCCCATCTTATATATACATATATATATATATATTTAAATTATATACATGCTATATATCCCTAAATATATAAATATAGTCTGTGCAGTCTGTATAATGCTACTTGTGGGTATATACCTATAGGGCTGGCCACTTGCTATTGGAGAACCATTAGAGGCTCTTTCCTCACGGAGACTCTTTCTCCCTCCCTGGGCATCCTTAGTTGCCTGTGGCTCTTCATCTAGGTCCATGAGCTTTCCCCCTTTCATGTTAGCATGTCTGTTGGGAGTGTCCTTCCTCGGGGCTTGTTTGGGAAGCTGATGAGATTCCATGGGTGTCATTTCTCTGACATCTCTGGGAGGCTCAGTCTCATAGCCAAGTTCTCATTCCTCTGGCTCTTCCACGCCCTCGTCCACTGTGGTTCCTGAGCCTTAGGTTAGATGCACCAGGTGGAGCTGGACACTTCATAGTCACTTGCTCTTGGCCCTTTGATCAGTTGTGGTTTTCTGTAGAGACCTCTGTCTGTTGCAAGGAAATATATCTTTAAAGATGGAGGAGACCTATATAGCCACTGTGGTACAGTGCTTGCTTAGCAAGCCAGACCCTGGGCTCCATCCCCAATGCCCCCACCAAAAAAAACCCACCTGGAATTGTTTTTACCCCCTTAGGCAACTATAACCACGTAACCACATCTTTCTAATCTGATGATAGTAATTTCATGTTTCCTTCCAGAGAGAGCAAAATGCTTCCTACTTCAAACGAGTTTTTCATTCATTGAAGCTAAAGAATCTATATTTCTCATTTTAAGACAACAGTTCCTATGGGAACAAAGTATCAGTTTCTCTTAGCAACCACTGCAGCATTTACAACATTGATAAACTTGGTTTTGACACAAAGCTACTTTCAGTAAGAGCTTATTGCTGCCATCATAGAAACAAAAACCGAAAGTCCTAAAAAGGATATAAAATCACATCACATAAATTATGAAAACTGGGTAATAATTACCTATGAACGGAAACAAAAAGACCTCAAAGGAACAATTTAAAACAGTAACTTACCTCCTTTGCTTCTGTGTTTTCCAAATTTTTGTTTTGTGAGTATCTGACTGTGCAGAAAAAGAAAACCCTAGACTTCAGTCAGGTAGAGAGGGATGGGTATACTATGCATTGCAGCAAAGGCAGGTCTATGTGAGGGCCTTTGCATGGCCAGTGCCAGCTTCAGATCTCTCTCTCTCTCTCTCTCTCTCTCTCTCTCTTCTCTCTCTCTCTCTCTCACTCTCTCTCTCTAAGGCTCTTCCCACAAAAAAGTGACGTCTAAATTTATTTTAAACTACAACATTCCATAATCTTGTACGTTTAAGTCCCCATTATCATATGCAATGTATTGATACAATATTGAAGTCAACCACTGAAAAACATAAAAAGAAACCACTACATGAACTTTTCAAAATCAGGTGCCTGGAAGCCCTGCACTTAAGGCTCAGGCAACATCATGCGCAGAAAAGCAGGTGGAAAGTCTGTAAGAGTCAGAGGACCAGGATGTCAGCTTGGAGACAGCCTCTTCTTAAAAAAAAAAAAGAGGTCAGGAAGTGACGAAGGCGAGGAAAACTGGATATAGGAGGTGCTGACGGAAGGAGTGAGGGTGAAATATGATCAAGATACATTGTATAAAACCCTCAAAGAATCAATGAAAATATGATATTAAAGCAAAAGGTATGGGTCACAGCCTACTTTGCCCAGCAGTGTTTAAGCTGCTCCCCACACGTGGGTATTTTTCCCCACTGCTGAGAACTCCAGAGATGCCACATTCTATGTCCAAATGTTGGGGTTATAGGAAGCATTATCATAAGATGAGGAGCCTTCACCAAGATTACCCCCAGCCGAGAGGTAAAATTGGATTTTGGACAGTTTTGGTTGCACAGTATTTACCTCACTCAGCTGTGTATACACGGCTCACCTTGCTATGCTAATTTGTGGTGTGGGTTCCATCCATATTTTTCACATCTTTGAGACGTCGTTCCGCACCATCTGCGCCACCCTAGGTGACTCATCTCTCAAGCGTAACTGACTCCCCTCACATGCGCGCGCAGCCTGATTCTCAGAACATGAATCTTGCCCGGCGTGCTGGAGGCGTGCCTCTCATCCCCTGACAGAAGCGACACGTGCTTTGGCATACGCCACTGTGGCAGATCTTCCTCCAAAGATAGGAAAGCTATCACTGAGACTGGAAGACAAAGAACCATTCCTGAATTATTAGGGCTAGCAGTCATATTCAAATGTTAACATGCCTAGGCAAATGTGGTACCCATCTGTGATCTTAGCCCTTACAAGGCTAAAGTAGAAGGGTCACAAAGTAGAAGGGTCACAGTATGTCAGTGTGGACCCTGCCCCTCTACACACACACACACACACACACACACACACACACACACACACACACGTCATCATCCCATGTGTTGACAAATCAAAGAAAAAGACCAACAGGCTTTGGCTGAGACCATACTTCTTTGGTGAAAATAAGCTCAGATCTACTGATGAGCAAGTAGAGAAGACATCACTGAGGCATTGCTTCCTAATGACAAACAGAATTTCATAATTCAGGACAGCAATGTCTTTTTTTTTTTTACTACTTTTATTAGATATTTTCTTCATTTACATTTCAAGTGTTATCCAGCTAGTTCCCTATATCCTCCCCCCTCCCGGCCCTGCTCCCCTACCCACCCACTCCCACCCCTTGGCCCCTGCGTTCCCCTGTATTGGGGCATATAAAGTCCAGCAATGTCTTTTTAAGATGGTCATCATTAAAACCAGATTTTAATGTATTATCAGGAGGAGATAACTCAACGACTATAGGATGCTGAGTTTCATTCCAGTAGGATTAGGATTCATAGTATGGTGGATTGTTCAACCACCATATACTTTATATAAACACATCTCCTGGGTTAAGAGAACAGGTAAACAAATGAGGGTGCAGAACGCTTGAAGTAGAGCTAATGGACTATGTTTTAAAGATGTTCTCACCTTTCAAAAAGATCACTTACATAAATAGACTTTGAAGTAATATTCCAGCCACATCCGGGATGACATTGGCTCTGCTATTGACATTCTCGCTCTGGGTCTGACTGTGGGGTATGCTCACGTTGAGAACACTCACTGAACTGTGAACTTCTGACCTGTAACCTTTCTGTATGTTGTATTTGAGAGGGGGAAAGGCCTGCATAAATACTCTCCCGGTTTATAATCTAATGTGTTTACAAACTTTTGTAAATACTAAGCTGCTTTGTCTTTTGACGACATGTTGTAAAGCCGAGGTGAAGGAGAGACAAAGGAACAGGACAGAGCCTACCTCTGAAATCTCGAGAATGAGACCCACCCATGAGGTGGGAATGAAGAACTAAGCGGGGGTGCAATGGAACGCTTCGTCGACAAAATGCTGTGGCCACCTGGTGACGCCATTTTTAGGGTAATGTCAGAACTGACTATTATAATAAACTAGTCTCTTTGTAAAAGAAGACAGATCAGATTCATGACATGAAGCAATGTAGTTTTTTCCAAAGACGGGCTTTTTACTGCTAAGGGAGGTAGTGTAAAGTCATAAATGCCAGGATTTAAATACTGAACAGGCCAATTTTAGCTACACAGCACTGGGCATATTAACCTATCTGACCCTTAATTTGTTCATCTGTACAAGAGAGATAATAAGACCTACCCTGTGGAGTTGTTATGAAAATTAAGCAAACAACACACTTGACATTCCAGGCTGCTGCCCAGATCAATGGCAACAGCAAGCAATAATCATTATTCCAAAACATGAGAATTTGAGTGTGTGTTTTCATTTGGAATCACCTAAATTATTTAAAAGCAAAATTGAATGTTTTGGTCAAATTTTTATTTATTTTTTTCTGCATGTTGCTCCTGATGGCAATTTTTACATCAGGAGCAGTAAGAGGTGTCTATATGTGAGAGCCCGAGAGGGCTGAACCTTCTAGTTCTTAGTAGACTGGGAAGCGTGAGGTGGAAAACTCCTAAGTGGTTCTGTGCGTTGATGTGTGAACGCTAAGTAGGTTAATACAACACCTCCCCACCCCAGACACACTGGGCCTTTAATTTCCTTTACACAGTTGCCTAAGTAAGATTTATCGCCCTTGACCTGGGGGACAGAGCAGACAAACAGAGCAGCCCACTGGGCAGGCTGCTTTCACTTGGAAATGTTTCTGAGCAAGCTTTAGCTTAACTTTCCCACCCAAATCAAAATGCAGTGGTCAGGTCGTATTCAGATAGAATTTGGGTCTAGATTTTGGTTTCAGGATTTCTAAGTATTGAGCTTTATCCCACTATCTATCTTGGTTAGCATCAATTAGATCTGTATCTACAGAAAGCTTTGTTAACATAAACAGAAACCTATTCATATAAAAACCGCTTTTAAAATAACCCGGAGCCCAGCTGAAACCCAGAGACTGGAGCCGTCACAACCGTCTCCATGTGCCCCGGCTGCTTTTGTAGCTGAGACTGTTGAACTGGAACCAAATTCACCACGGCCAAGCTTGTCATGGCAAGTCTGGTAGATGAAACTGGCCTTGTTTTTAATTTCATTTCCTTTTTTATTGAAAAAAAATATATATCTGTTATTTGCTTTTCTAAGTTACACTAACATGTAAGTTTGTGGCCGACTCTGCCTGTTTGCGCAAGCTAAAACACAATGCTTTGTGGAAAGCGACGTGGTACAGCCCAGCCTGACCATTAGAACTGCCCAAGGAGGGCTCTTAGAAGGAGCCACCTGGAACTCACTTACCCTGTGCTGCTGCTGAAGAAAGCCTCTGGACGCTTACACACAAGTCAGGCTGCTTCAGGGCTGGAAGAGAATGGAAGGAGTTTTGTCTCCTTTTAAAGAGGAAATCCTTGGGAGGCTGCAGTAGTCTTTGACTCCAGCAAATACTAGATGCTAACCTTGACTCTATTGTAGGTGCTCATTTCATTCCCCAGAAGGCTTTGTGCCTCAATTTCACTGTCACGACATAGGAGTAACACAGACATTCTTTGTTTCCTACAGCTGATGTATCCTTGAGGCTTGTGTAAACCGAGTGTTGGAAAAAAAATCGCCAACTTTGCATATATTAGAATTATTTTTCTGAACTTTCCAGATGAATCATTTTGTCAAAGGAAGAATTCTATATAGCTTAACTTAAAAAAAAATGTCCAGGGATCAGTGTTAAGAGTTCATATTGCTCTTACAGGAAACCAGAATTCAATCAGTCCACAAATCCCAGGTTGGGTGGCTCATACTTATCTGTAATTCTACCATTAGAGAACACCAGAGGCCTCTAAGAAAGGCACACACAGCATTAAGACTAAAATAAATCTTAAAAAAATAAATTTAGTTTTTAGTATTATTTTATTACGACAGTAAATTTCATTAGACTGACAGCAATTGAAACCATCTAGAGGTCACACTTCCAAGTGTGGCCGAGGGGTTCCAGAGGTGTTTAACCGAAGAAGGAAGAACCACCCTGAGCACGGGTAGCATCATCCTGCTGGAATGCACAAAAAAGGAGAAAGCTGGCTGGGCACCAGCGTTCATCTCTCTCCAACTCCTGGCATCTGATGTGAGCATCTAGAGGCCCTGTTCTGATGCCATGAAATACTGTCTCTCTCAGATCATGAGTCTAGCCTCCCATCCCTAAGTTACCCTGTCACAACACCAAGAAAAGCAACTAATGAGAGTCTATCCTTCTAAATTGGGACACATTTTAAAAGGGAGTGTATGTTGAATAGGGGCCCACTCCTAAGCATTAGCCTGATGAGAGCGCCTTTCTTCCCTCCCTGTATTTCCTGGCAGGACAAAATCTCAGTGTAAGTTGGGCCCACGGATGTTTCATGAGTCTTGCTCTTTGGTTCCTTGTTCAACGTCTTACTTCAGCGTAGGAGAGCGAGAGAGAGCAAAGAGACCTGAGTTGTTGCGGGATGAGTCTTGAGACATTAAAATCACCTTGTGTTGTTGCGGGTTGGGGGCGGGCAGGAGAATGAAGCGCAGAAGCCTAAGCTGGAGAGATAGGAGAACGGTGAGGAAGAGGAGCTTGGGCACAAAGGAAGTTCAGAGGAAGTGATGCAGAACTTGGCATGGCCGCGGGGCTAAGGGAAAAGTGGGATGGACCCGTGACAAACAGCTGAGACCTGAGACGGAGACGAGGCAAGTGTCTGTGAGGAGGCGGTATGGATGGAAAGACCGTGTTGGGGTCTTAGTTTAACCTGAGCATGAGCCATTAAGAGGGTCTTAAAGAAATGTAAACACTTAAAGAAAACCTTCCCTCTTGCAGTGTGAGGACAGTTCTGGGTGGCAGGAATGGAGGCACAGACTGTGACATTCAGGAGGACAATGCACAGTTTGCAGTAAGGTAAGGACTGGGGAAAAGGTGGTAGTGACCAGGTTTAAGCGAGTAGTTAAGACTGAAAAGTAGCTTTGTTCACAGCTCTCTCTCTCCAGCTCAGGTTCTAGATCCCTCATTTTAAAGTCCTGTAACATGCTGAGCCCAGTCTTCGTCCTTCTTGGTCAGTTCTGAAGTTGTAGGGTCAGAGTTGTAAAGGGTTCTCTCCCTTTTGTAGAGCCCGTCTCCAAATCATCTCCCAAATCCTGAAGGATGGCACTGCCCGGAGAGTTGTCAGTTCTTCTCAGCTCTGACCCCACCTGGCCAGCCAATGCCGGCTTCTCCCATCTGGTTTCCTGCTCTCTCCATCCATCCTGTGCCTCCTTCTAGATTCATTCTCCTGACCTGAGAAATCCCAGCATTTCACACCAGTGTTTAAAAGCTATCCATGCTTTCCCCATTAATGAAGACACTGAAGGTAAACATGATGCCTTCAAGCATTCAAGGTTGTCTGTCTCTAAACACTGGCCTGCTTGAGGAGTACTGTCTACAGAAGACACAAGATGCCTTAACCATGGGGGAGAGGCAGCAGGTGGCTTTGTATGTGAGCATATTAAATTCGGGAATGCAGGACTGTCCCTAGGCTACATGAAGATTTTCTCTAGAACTGATATCCTGTCAGGTGTAGATCCAGGATACAGCTAGAAGGTGAACATAGGATGTTTTCCTGCTTTAGCCCTCTTTCCCTTTAAGATGGGACGGAGTCAGTCCTGAACTCCCCTTTCCCAGTGATGAGTCCAAACCATAGCTCACAATCCAGTGCTACTGAGCAGAGACCTCCCCAGGGCTTTCAGCTATGTGCTCTAGGGAAGAAAGCGGCATCTCCCCAAAGGATATGGAGAGCCTATGGATCCATAGGTGCCTGAAGCCACCTTGTTCGTGCATACCAAATACCTCCTTGGGAACAATAGCAACACAGAGGAAACCAACATCAACACAGAGCTCTGGGCATTACTGTTCACAGCCTGTGAGAAGGGGCTCACTGCATTTCACTCAAACCTGCCATGTGTTCAAGAGGCAGGCTGTGTCCAGGGCCATCCAGCCTAGCCCCATGCCTCTGCTCAAGCCAAGCTTGCTTATACCTGCTCCTCAGACAGGGTCATGGAACCTTGGCTCCTGTCTGTGCCCTAAGCTCTGGAAAGAACCATGACAATGCCACTACCTCTGCCCTTACACTGCCACCCAGTTTCCGAGGGTTCCTTTGTGTGTGTGTGTGTGTGTGTGTGTGTGTGTGTGTGTGTGTGTGGTGTCTGTGCTGTTGTGGGTGTGGTGTGTGTGGTGTGGTATGTGTCTCTGTGTGTTGTTGTGGGTATGGTGGGTGTTGTGTATGGGTATGGTGGGTGTGATGTACATGGTATGTGTGTGGTGAGTGTATGTGTGTGTGTGTGATGTAATGTGCATGTGGTGTATGATGTGATGTGGAGGTGTGTGGTGTGTGATGTGGGGTGTTGTGTGATGTGTGAGTGTGGTGTGTGGTGTGTATGGTGTGTCTATGTGTGTTGTTGAGTATGTGGTGCGTGTGTGTATTGTGTGTGTGGTGTATGTGTGGCATAATGTGCATGTAGTATATATGGTGTGGCAGGGCTGGGGGGAGGGAGTATAATGTGTGTGTAGTATAATATTGGTACTGAGGACCAAACTCAGATCCCAGAGCTGTGTGGCAAGTATTTTAGTATATTATCTTCCCAACCTCCACATACCATTTTGAAACTTCATCAACACACTATATGACAACATCGTACCACAGAGGTGGCTGTGAAAGATATAAAGTGTCACCTCATTTATTCAGATCAAAATCAGGGACCTTGTGCTTCTCGGGAAGTGCTCTGAGAGGTTTGAATTAGCAAGGGTTGGTCTGATATTCCTACAATGGAATAATAAGAATATTCATCACGAGAGCTGTGAACTGCTTTGAGTTGCTCATGGTTTTGAATAAACTAATAATAGACTGAATGATTTGTGTTGTATTCCATTCTGCATCTGGCCAGCTTCTCTTGTGCCTTCCTTGGGAGAACACAAGATGCCTTTGGATACAGGGCCCCTCTCATGCCATTAATGTTACTGTTTTAGAATACTAAATGTGACACTCCTGGCTGACTGGCATTAATGCACCTTTCAAAAGTGCCCAGTTTTTCCCTTGGAAGTAATTTCAGCAGCGATCGGCTACAACTGAGTAATTTCTGATAAGCAATTAGCACATATCAAATCAAGCCATATTATCCCAGGCTTTGTGCTCCCACTGCAGATATATCAGGGGTTAGCCATTAAAAACATCAGTGAAAACTTCTGCTATTGTTATGGAAGTGGTGGGCAATATTCAAATGGTGACAACCGAACCATTTAAACAAATATATTTTTAATCACAAAATGTCACTCGTTTTCAGACCTGTGTTTCCTATTAATATGATTGGTGGCAGTGTTCTAAGAGCAGCAGACGTCTCATTATGAAGGACAGCAGTGGAGAACACCGGGTACTGAGGCTCTGGATCACTGAAGTGTTGAAACTTGACCACACCTAAGTCTGCCAGCACAATGTCCAAAAACAAAGACACACACTGAGATGACAATGTGAATGGCTCTCTACCATATACTCTGAGATGACAAAAGAAAAAAAGAAAAGCTGAGAAATTCATAGTGGTGGGTATGTTGGAGAATCCCCCCAGGTTTATATCTCACAGACTTTCTCATTTTTGAAGTATGGGTGGATATGAAATATCACTGCATTTACCTATCATAGCACTCCTGAAGAGAAGATACCTCACACAGTATGTGCTAGGGGAAAGGTCTGCATGGCCATGAGGTGTTCCTACCATCAATACCACCTCCAACTTGGTGACAGTTGATTTCACTCCTAACCCACCAGAGGCAGCCAGTCCCTGCCTGACTAGCCAGCTATGCTGTGCAACTAAGCTATGCTGTGCCCTCAGAATTAGTCTTTTGCAAAACGAACGGGGATGATATCGTGAATTAGATATAGCCAATGAACAAGAGAAACTGAAGCTAAAAAGGCATGTGGAGCCAACGTGAAAACCCAGCCTTAAAATGAACTATGATCACCACTGGAGGTTTTAGGAAACAAAAATTACAGGAGTCTCTTGATTTGTTTCAGATTAGTTTACAAGTGAGGTAGAGGACAGGGGATGGTCATACTCCCAGAACACACCCTGGTTTTTCTGGGGTTCCAGGGAACAGGCACACTCATCACACACACACACACACACACACACACACACACACACACACACACACACACACAGAGAGAGAGAGAGAGAGCGAGCCTGAGAGTCTGAAGAGAAAGAGCCACAATCAGAGAAGACAGCCAAGAAGGAGCCTTGGAAGGAATCACTTGAGCTTAGAGGTTGGGGGAGAAAAGTGTTTGGGGAATTGTACCTGGAAACTACGAACTTTCTTTGCTAGTTACCACTCCTGGGGAGGAGAGGGACACAAGCAAAGAGCTCTTCTCTTGGCAATAGCTATCTCCTTCAGAGTCATATATATTGGGGATGACCAAATGGCTTGGGGTGCATCAGAGGTTGGGGCTGTTAAGGCCCACAAAGAGGCAGCCTTTGCAAATGTCACTTAGGAGTGGTGTGGCAGCCAGGACCACAGATGTCAGAACCACAGACATGGAAGACACATCCTCCATACACCCTGAGGTGGAGCAGGGCTGCTAATCTACTGATTTGGGAACCAATCACATATGGAGACTTATCCAAGGAGAGCCAGCTAGTGGAGCAAGAGACAACAGAACTTCCTGAATAGACAGACGAGCTTGCCTCTGTGGGAAGAGTGGAGCAGAGACACCAAGAGATAAGTGAAGGCCACAATGTCCCCAGAAGACAGATCAGGATTAGGAATAGCTTTCAAATCTGTTTTCAATAGATCCCACTGGTTTCTTTGCAGTAATGGCTTCTAGCAATGTCTTGAGTGTGCATCTCCTTGCAGCAGAAACTCATCTAATTAAACACGGGCAAGCTAACAAGCTGATGGAGTTTCCTGTGTTGTATCCTCTCCTCCAGTCCTGCCCTTGAGCCTGTTCTGGTAACTGAAAGGCTTTCACTGGCAGGGGCAAATATGCTAGACTGCTCACCTCTGCATCAAGTTTATGAATGGGTCGTGGACTAAGAAAAGTCGATTTAATTAAACATCTATAATGCTCCGGAGGCTTTGCTGCTTGCTGTTGTAGTTGTAGACTCATTGGCTCACTTATGAATGACTTCCCGTTATGGAGTTTTAATGGCAATTTTATCAATGAAGAAACTGAAGCGCAGAGGAGTGAAACGACATTCATTGGAAACTGTAGACAGAGATTGGAACATGGATTTTTAATGAGGCCATGGCTGCTGTGAGCTATACCCAGCCACCAGCCACCCCCAAATCAAGAGAGAAGGAATCCGAATTAATCATCTTTGAATTGGACATGACCGAGGTAAACTATAAGCAACAACATCAAGGCTCCTGGAACCAGAAGCAAGGTTTAAAAGAAGGGTTGCAGCCATGGCTCAATGGGTAGCGTACCAACCCAGCATTCCAGAGGCCTGGGTCTGAGTTTGACCCCCATCACTTCCTCCACTCCACCCGCGCCACACGTTCAAAGGCAAAAAGAGACTGCACACAGAGCAGAGGGCGCCATCACAGAGCAGAGGGCGCCATAGGTGGAGAAGCAATGCCAAGGCAAGGGCTGGGAGCCTGGGGGGGGGGGGGAACAAGAGTTGCCTCCTGTGCCTTCTGGCGGGGCGCTCTCTACTAAGACAGCTACTCAGGTCCACACTTACCAATGCACCATATATACTGTGTTTAAAAAAGAAAAAAGATCCGATCCAAATCAGAAAAAAAACGAGGCACAAAATCTGTCAGTCAACTCTAGAATGTGGCTTGGCACTATGTCAGCGTGCAATCAAAGTTTCTGCTTTTCATTTTAGGAAAGTTCACAGTGCACAATTTACTATCTTCCCCGCAGCCAGCAGTGCCGACTGCATCCATTTGGTACATGGACCAGACCCAGGCGTTTGTGAGCAGAGAATGCCTTTACTGCTCTGGACACCATTGCCTATGGGTTATGAGCTTGGGATCTGGAGCCAGGCTGTATGAGTTCAAATCCTGCTTCTGATATTTGATGGGGTACCTTTAGGAAACCGTTTGGCTCCATGACACCAACGTCCTTACTCCTCAGATTGATTAGAGCGACTGTGCCTCCTGGTTTGCCCCTGCCAGGGTTTGAAAGGGTCTTTCAAAGTCCAGTGCTATTTGGTTTGGGGAGGAAGGAAGTGATTTGTGATTAAGGAAACTAAGATGGGAGTGGCTTTGTTATCACGGAAATAGATTTGGCCTTCCCTTGCTCTTGTTCCCTCCCCCAGTCCCCGCCTACTTACTTTGTTTTTAAGCCTTTCCACATTCCACCAAGGGGTAATATAGCACTAGGACTGTCTGTCACCAGGCCCCAGCCCTGATCTAGTTCTTTCCAGCCTCTAGAGCAGTGTGACGTGAATTTCTGCTCTTTAACAAACTGCCCAGATGTTCTGTAAGAGCAGCACAGGGGTGGGGGTGGGGGTGGGGGTGAGGGGAGGAAGATTTTTCCAGACGCTTCTCACAGCAGTATGAGACTCAGTGCTGAGACCCACAGCCACCCAATTAAGCAGGGCGAGCATAGCCAGCCCCCCCCCCCCCGCAAAGGAAAACATTGCAAACAAAGCACCTAGAAGAGTGAGCTCAGCCAGTTATCTAGTGAACCTACTCCTGACAGGAAAGCGGGCCGCGGGACCCGTGCAAGTGAGCTAGGCTTCCTCCTGGATGCTGAGCTCAGGCTGCCAGGCTTTTGTGGCCACTGTCCTTACCCACCAAGCCACCTCGTTGTCCCTAATATTCATGGATTTTTTTTGAAGATTTAATAATGGTTGAATCTAGGCTGCTTTATAGACTTTATATAATCTCTATTAAAATCCCAAAGGCATTTTTTTGTGTGTGTGAACAATGAAAAAAATCAATGCTAAAATTCATGGTATTTCAAGGCACACCGTGTAGCCAATAAAATCTTGAAAAGAAAGACAAATTTGGAGGCCCCAATCTTTCTGATCCCAAATTTATTGCAGAACTATAATAACCCAAACAGAATTGTGCTGTCTAACCCAGAGCTGCCTGGAACCGGCCTCCACAAATAGTGTTAACTATTTCCTAGCTAGCTTGGTGGGTGGGGCCGTATAACGTGGGCAGAACAGTCTTTTCAACAAATATCGCTGAGAAAACACATATTTAAAAAGAGTGAAGTGGAACCTTTACCTTACGGAATGCACACACACACACACACACACACACACACCCCAACCTAAAATTAAAAAAGGAAAACCCAAGCACTGACACTCACACAAAAGGAAAAAGTCGTTGGCGTAGAACTGGGCAGTGATTTCTTGGGTGCAACACCAAAAACACAGTAAAAATAGACACCCTAAATAGATAGGCAAGGTTACATCGAAGTTTCAAACTTCCATTTAAGGTGAACGTAGTGAGAAGGGGAGCGATAGGGTGGCAGACACATTTGCAAGTCTTTTGAAGAGATTAACGTCTAGAATTTCTGCAGATCACTAACACAGCAGCCTAATCAATACAGGAGAAAAGGGTTCGGGTAGACACTTCTCCAAAGAAAATACAGAAGCCCCCCACCCACACCCCCACAGGTTCAAAAAAAAAAAAAAGGTGCTCACTATCGCCAACACCAGGAAATGCAAATCAAAGCCACAGCGAAATGCAACCTGTTCTGGTTTCATTTCTGTTGCTGCAATAAAATATCCAGACAAGAAGCAAATTAGAAGACCAAGGGCTGGCTGACTTCAGCTTACGATTCCAGATGATAGACCACAGTTAGATGGAGTGCCTGCCGGGGCTTTGGGCTATTAGGCTGCATGATGTCACAGTCAAGAGCCCAGAGGAATAAACGCGTGCCTGCCCGCTCCCTTGCTCGCTTGCCTACCCTCAATCAGTTTCTCTACTCTTACACAGTTCAGGACGTTCTGCTTCAGGAATGATGTCATCCTCAGTGGGCTGGGTCTTCCCATGTCATTTAACTAAATAAAGTCACCCACTCCGACCCCAGACATGTCCACAGTCCAACTTGAATTAGACTATTACCCATTGAGGCTTCCACAGGTGATTCAAAGTTGTGTCAAATTGACAATGAAAGCTAACCCTCACACTACCTTATAACCATAGGACGGCTACTACCACACACACACACACACACACACACACACACACACACACACACACACTGCATTCCTCTGGAGGCACAATAGGACTGTGGGCTGTAGACTAACAGATATGACAATGAATTGTAACCCATGATGTAGATTTGGTTCCTTTTGACCTCTTTGAGCCCAGGGCTTCATGCATGCTGGGTAAGCATTCCACCAACTAAACTACATCCCAACCCCTTATTTTGATCTTCTTCCAGTAAGGGACAGTCTGAGCAGTTGGTGAAAGTTAATAGGGTGTCTGAATTGGGTGGTGGTGGCGAAGCAGTGCCAACGGCTTGGTTGATCAGGTGGTGATGTCGTGTTGTTGCTTGAGAAAATTCAAACTGCTGCGTTTAGGGTTAGTGGAATCATGCCGACAACGCTCGAAAAGGAGGAAAAAGAATAAGAACAAAGTTTAGCGGCACAGGTGTGAAGATACCACACTGAAACCCGTGACTCTATATGCTAACCTAAGACATTAGCTAAACCATAAAATGACATAAAAATATTCAGGAAAAGAATGATGCCAATGAGTAG
This sequence comes from Mus minutoides, assembly GCA_902729485.2. Classification (NCBI taxonomy): domain Eukaryota; kingdom Metazoa; phylum Chordata; class Mammalia; order Rodentia; family Muridae; genus Mus; species Mus minutoides. The sequence goes on from LR749492.1 coordinate 904,038, forward strand.
ACATATCAAGAAGAGACAGGTAGCAGGCTGGAGAGATGATGGTTCAGAGCATGCGCTGCTCTTGCAGAAGGCCCCTGTTATGGTTCCCAGCACCTGCATCTGGTGGCTCACAGTCACCTGACTCCAAGCTCTAGAGGATCTACTGCCCTTTTCAGATCCCAGAGGCACTGTGCTGACTGAGGTGAACATACCACCCCTGTGCATGGTTAGAGATAACAAAAGTAAATATTAAAGCAGATAGAAAAATGTGTTAAAATGACTAAGAATCATGACAGGTTTTATATGACTTAGGATCTATGGTCGTTGTATCTTTTGCTCTTGCAGCATTGCTGAGCAGCTTTCCACATTATTTCAATTAGTGTGGTGTGTGTGTGTGTGTGTGTGTGTGTGTGTGTGTATTCATGTCCATATACATGTATGTGTGCAAGTGTGTGTATGTGTGTGTGTGTGTGTGTGTGTGTGTGTGTGTGTAAGACAAGGTCTATCTATATAGTGGTGACAGTGTTCCATTATTGAGATGAATTCACAGGCCAAGCAGCAGGTAACATGATAGACATAAGATAAACATTTTATCTGCAACTGAACTTGAAAACAGTAAGGTTTGAAATTTAAAACGATATATTGTTTGCTCAGATCTCCAGAATGACGCCAGCTTTTCCGCAAATAACTGTGTGGGGTTATAGTGAATTAATGCACAACATTCTCAGACATCATTACCTTCTTTAAGGTTAGCAAGCAGGACACTGAACTTGGGAACTCGGGTTCCTCCTCTGGACGGACTACAGCCCGGAACTAATCCTGAGAATCATCACAGATCAATCCACATTTCGCAACACCAGACTTTCCAGCTTCAAAAAACTTAAGGATAAAGATAGAGAAAACCTGCCAACCGGATCCTGCTGTTTACAAGACCTGGAGAAGCTACAGAACCCAGGGTGCCAATGTGGAGGAAAGGTACTGTAGACCCAATATGCTTCAACCAAGGCCACCAATATTTGCTTCTGGTCAAGCCACAAGGCCCTGGGTCTCCCCTGTGTGTGAAACATGAAACCAAAGATGGCCCTCTCTTGGAGTGTGGTACTGGGTGGACCTACCTTGGGAGCATAATAGGATAAGCCCTGGAGAGTTGGAGGCAGAAGGATCACTAATTTGATCCTGGGCTCCATGATTATACCCTTGTCTCTATTCACAGTGGACTGAAAGCTACAGGTGGCCACATGTCATCTGTGCTGCTGGCACATGGCTGTTAGCACTGTTCGGGTTGGATGCCCTTGTGTAATTATATCACATAAACAATTCTTAAAAATAGATTAGAAACTGTAAGTATGTCTCACTGACTCTTTGGGGAAATTGTTATCGGGCTAGCAAATTCAACTTTCCATACCCTGTAAGAAGTCCTATGTCAGGTAGAGAAAATAGTTCAATTTCAAGTGTAATTTTATTAGGGAATATACGTAAGGCTTTCTTCTCACAGACTTGAAAATTGCTAGGCATTTCTCTCTATGGCCAAACCTTTACAAGTTTCGTTAAAGCAATGATGTAGTGAACCTTAAAAAAAAATCAGCCAGTTGGTGGAAAACAGTTTTTTTAAGGTGGGGTGGGGGCAAGAAGAGATGGACAGGTGACTTACTAATGTAAGAAACCCAGGTATCACAAATGGGAGAGGAACAGCATGGTCACTGCTCTTAGGATGGAACAAAAGGCAAGAGACCTATGGATGTTGTTATTTTGTTTGCCTTTGAACTCAGCACCTTCTTTCCCATTTGGGGGGGGAGAAAGCCAGCCAGCTCTTTCCCTGTCTCACATGCACCCTCCATTTCTTGGTTCCCATTGTAACCCAGTCAGTGTTCAAGCCTCACTCTGCACAGTGGTGAGCTGGACGAGTCTGCTGCCCCCTACAAAGTACGTTCAGTGTTCACACTCTTCAAGCCTTGCCCTGACCCTGGACTCCTTCCGGATACAGCGTTCTCCACTGGTTCCCTACATCTTCCTCTACCTCCAACGCTGCTGCTGTGTCCAGTTCTAGTCTCTCAACACCCCCTCTTCCCCTGCTCAGGAGCCACCCTCAGTCCCAGTCTTCAGCTCTTCTGGCCTCTTCTCCCACGCAGCCCCCACTTTCCCGCAGTGGGTCTCTGCACACGGTACATCTTACTTAGTAAATCTTACTGAACAGCTTCTTTGTCATGGGTGTTCTTCCAGGCCCCACCTTGAAACACCTCCTCCTGGCCCTCCTCTCTTCTCTTGCTCTACCTTCCTGCTTGCACCAGTGACATGAACTTTGTGTCCCTTATTCCTGTTCCCTCACGTTCAGATGCTCCTTGGCATTACAGATTTGAACTCTGAACAGGGTTTCTTTATTATCATTTCATATGTGTGTGTGTGTGTGTGTGTGTGTGTGTGTGTGTGTGTGTGTGTGCACATGCCATAGTGTCTGCAGGTCATAGGACAGCTGTCAGGAGTTGCTTCTCTCATACTTGAAGGCAAGTCTGTGTCAGTCTCTCTGCCATGGTTTGTACTCCAGGCTAACTGGTTCTGGACCTTCTGGTTGCTCCATCCTCCTGACTCTACCTCCCTCTCATTTTAGGAGAGCTGGGATTACAGAGGTGTGCCTTCTTAAAAATGTGGCACCTATGGGTCAAGTCCAGGTCATCCGGCTTGCACACCAATTGCTTCTACACAGGGAGCCCTTTCACCAGCCCAAGTCCCACTTCTGATCCTGGTCCACCTTCCTCTCTGGTGAACTGCCTTCTTCCTCCTGCATCCTGGTTGAGAGTCCTCTAGTTAAGATTCCTATCCTGTCTGCCACCTTCCATATGTATGTGTCCTCTTAAACTATGGCCCTCTCCCATCTGCCGCTCTATGTCCTATGACCTGCTAACTACTTTGCTTTAGGCTCTGGGGCTCCAGCTGCCATCTCCATCTCCTTCCAACTCCTTGACATTATAAATACTTTGCTGGAAAATTATAAGGAGGATTTTGTGCTATGAATAAAAGTAGGTCTTCAAACTGCTGGTCCGTGTCTGCCTTTGCGAGCCTGCATTCTGATATTGATATTGCTCCTAATAATCTCAACTCAGTTCTCCAGTTCTAATGAGAACGACCTTCACCACCTTGGACAAATCCTCCTCCTTTAGAATCCAGCTGTTATCATCACCCATCAGGATCCGCCCCAAACTCTCCAAAGCCAAATCAGTAAACACCTGCCTTTGTCCCATTCAGACCTCAGCATGGTGTGCCGTTCATCTGTCTGTCACGTCACTGATCCGTGCGACATGGACAGGTCAACGAGAGAAGAGGCTCCCAGTCAAACCTCACAATAACTGTAAGACAAAGTTTTGTCTTGACCCTACAGCAGAAAACACAGTGTTCTCTAACTTGGCGAGTGCTCAGTATTGTTCACGATGCAAGAGACACGGAGCAGTATGAAGAAATCACTCTCTGGACAGCAGTGTGTTCACGCAGACCCACCCTCCTGGGCAGCAGTGTGTTCATGCAGATCCATTAATGCCCCCCCCCCAAGGCTCAGGCACCCTGCTGCATCTCTTTGCACTGCTTTTTCTTTCCCTCAACTCTCACAGCCTACCTCCCTCCACTGACTGATGAGAAAGCCCGCATCCTGTCCCCACCCCACCCCACCCCAGTGGAAACAGATCCACTCAGACAAGGGCTCACTAGACTTTTCAGAATTGCAGTCCACACTTCTTCCTAGACAAATTCACCGCCTTTCCACCTTGCAAGGGATGTATTGTCCTTACATTTGTGTGAGGTCCAGTATGACTCATGAATTTCTCCTCAGAAATTATACCTCTGTCTTGATAGCCACCGGTTTCTCCCTCCAGGTTTTTACTGACACAATAAGAGCTCTGTTTTCTCCTCAGGCCATGTCCAAGTTTTCCTATCTCCATTCACAACAAAACTCATCGTAACTCTGTACCATCCAAGCCAGGGCTCATTTTTACCACCCATTCCTCTGTCAAAGACCGAAGGACTCCACATGGACGCGCCCCCCCTCCAGCAGCTCAGCTGATCATGCTTGCTTTCTAGAATGTCCTCTTTCACTTGGCTTCTAGCATGTAGCACTCTCCTCTCCCCCATGGCTGTGGCTCCTCCGTCTCACTGGTTCAGTCTTCCTAACCTTTAACCTCTAAATGTTAGATTGCTCCAGATCCTAATCCTCCAGTCCTCAAGTCCCCACTCCCACCCCGGTGCGCTCTCTTTCTCCCTCTTTCTCTCTCTTTCTCTTTCTCTCTCTTTCTCTCTTTCTCTCTCTCTCTCTCTCTCTCTCTCTCTCTCTCTCTCTGTCTGTCTGTCTCACACACACAATTGGAACATCTTTCCTCAACTTTAATGTCTATCTTCATTACTTGCTCAACTTTGCCACCGAGCTGTCTGGTAGGTACCCCAAACTACCTAACTGCTGGAGTTTCCTTCCTGCACCCACTCACTTCTCCTGTAGCTAACCTCACTAAGTAGAATCTCCATTGACTAAGCTGCTCAGGCCCAAATCCAGATATTTTTGAGTTCTTTCTTTCACACTCCACAATGGCATCCTCAGTTAAGTCCCGTTCGGTTCCTTAGTAAATGTATCCAGATCCCAGCTGTGGCCATTGCTCTCTCTGCTTCCGTTCTTGGTTCTTGACTTCCCTCGGCCTGCGGAACGGAATGACCCTGCAGAGGTGAGGCCAAGTTGTGTTTGCTCTCTGCAGAAGAGTTGTAAATGTCTTTCCATTTTGCTGCTGCATGCCAGGTTCCATATTCCATCCTTGCCAGGAGGTTGGGAGAGAACTTCCCCCAAAGTGTGTGCTCCTAGGAGAATGAACTATTTATAAGACACCAAAGGTTGGTCCAGGCTCTGAGACTGCCGCATCTGAAAGCCTGCTGGTACCCACCCCCGACTCCAACCCTGGGCTCTCTTGCCTGCTACTCTTCTTTCTGTTCTCAGGCACTGTGGCTCATTGGATGCTAAGTCTACTTTACCCAAAGACCTCTGCATCAGTCTTGAAAAGCTTTCCTCCCAAGACAGCTGTAGGGACTGTCCACTTGCTGTGTTCACATCTCCACTTGAAAGTTCCTTCAGTTAAGAGACTTATCTAACCCAGTCATCTAACCTAAGAGCAGCACCAACATCATCACTCCTGTGTTTGCTACACACACACACACACACACACACCAACTGGCTATTGTACCATACGACCCAATGACATAGCATAGAGTTTGGCTCCTTGTCTCTCTGTCCCCATCCCAGTCTGACCATGAAGATGGTTCCACATAACTTCAATAACTGCTGAACAAATCCACATTCTCATCTCAAAGCCACCTCCTTTCTCCCCAGTGTCACCTGCGCACTGCTGAGGTACAGTTTTGCAGCTTAGCCGTACGTCTTGCCATCTGGCGTTGAAAGAATAAGTGACGGCTATGGTTCCAGGAGCTCAATTCCCTTAGGCAACTTGGCTCCCTTAGGCAACTAGGCAACTTGGCTCCTCCTGGCTTTGGATTTGGTAGCCTTGTTCTTAGCCTCCCACTTCTTTCTGTGTTGACAGATTGCCCTGCTGTGCCTCCTTCAAGGTTTAAAATTCTGCCTCCTGCTTTGCCTTAGAAAAACCACCATCTTGTCTTAATGCCATCACCCCTTACTGAGTGCTTTCCTAGATCCTTAGCTCTGTGCCTCTGTGTGTATCTTACTTTACCATTTAAAAACCGTATCATACTTAGAAAAAAAAGAGGGTCAAACCCACAGGTAATTGTGGAGGGAGAAGAAAAGTTTGTTCAAAATGGTTGAATGTTCCAGGCACGGGACTGAAATTGACCTCTACTCGGGTTCCTGGCAGCAATACACAGGGAGAGAATCTTGCATCTGTTTCCCATTGTACACGCCTAAAGGGCACAACCCAGAGACTGGCCCGAAAGCAGGACGACGGTGCTGAGGCTGCTCGCGGCCTGACCTCCATGGCAGTCCAGGACGTGGCTTAGCATTACTATTTCATGGCTATTTCATGAGTGTGGCTTCTGGAGTTTAATCCAAAGAACTTACTTCTAACTGCTGAAAATTAAAATAGAGCAACTAACAACTCCCTTTTTGTCTCCTTCAACCTCCCAAAACACAAAGATTTTGTCTTCTTCACAGCCATAGAAGATAAGATGACAGAAACCCTGCAAATGAGTTTTTATTTTTTTTAATGTATTTTCCCTCTTTAGGCAGGTTGACTGAAGAAGAGCACCTATTAGCTATTGTTGAAACTCTCTGACTCTCTAAAGGAGAGGGATAAGATCAGTTGGTAGCAATAACTCCCTGCTTACCTTCCTTACGTCAGTGTCCCAGCTATTCTATACAACCTAGCAGACACGGCCTGCTTGGTAAAATATGCCTATAAACATTCTCATTGGTTCTCTATGAACCTGGTTATAAAGGTTCTGCAGCCTGGCTCATGTAAGAAAACATTTACTGATGCTATTAAAATGCATAAAGCTTAGCCCAGCATGGTAGTGCATGCCTTTAATCTCAGCACTCAGGTGACAGAGGCAGGTGGATCTCTGAGTTCCAGGCCAGCCTGGTCTACAGAGTGAGTTCTAGGAGGCTACTCATAGAAACTGTCTCAAAAAACCAAATTAGTAAGTTAATTAATAAAAATTTAAAAGTGCATAAAACTTTTAACCAATACATGTTTTAAAGTATGAGAACCACCAGAAGAACCACCCATGGCTGTAAGAAACTATCTAGCAATGCAGGCCAGAATTGGTATTATGTCCTTGCCGGGAGTTTGGGTAGAACTTGCCACGCACAGCGTTTGTTTCAAAGGGGACAAGACAGGAAAATAAGACCCAGAGCTCGGTCTTTGCCTCACCTGAAAGCAGAATTGGGTCCCCAGGAAAGTGGGACAGCAGTTAGAAAAAATAGCGTAGGCACTGTCGCCCTGCACGGGGCTCCTTCTTAGTTTTCCACACAGACATTTCTACTGGAGCCTTTCAAAACTAAGTCCTCAAGTGCAGGAGCAACACTTTGGATGGTATCACAAGACTCCCAGAGCGATGTTTCCTGGCTTCCTCGGCATATGCCAATGCCCATTTTACAGGGGAATTTATGATCCTTCTCTCAGTAGAGCCAGCCAAAGTTTTATAATCTTCATTAAAAGCCAGCACCACGTGTAATAATATGAACCGCTGTCCTACATGGGGGAGGGGGGCAAGTTATAGGTGCTTAGGGAAACATGGCAAAGGGTGAGGTTGCAGGCACAGCAACTAACACAACCTTACTTTATTGCAAATGTACCTTCAACCTAATTCCTTTCTTTAAAATTTCAACTACCTGACACCAAGCTTAACGGGTGGCTTAACGGGCAACAGCAACCTGAAAGCATTCAGAGGGGCAAGCAAGTGACAGCTGCGGAAACTCTAAGATCTTTTAGACTGGGAAATAAATAGCTCTTGGTGGCGGGAGGTCCCTCTCCATGGGGTAGGCCTTTAAAGAACTCTTGGTTAGGGAGCCGTTCTTCCCAAGGCCCACTTCCTATAAAAAGGGGCCAATTCAGCTTTCCAGGGGTTCATGGCTCATCTTGTCCAGCTCCTTCAGGGAAGCTGTAGTCCGCCCTGGAATGTCAGGTTTCAGGTCAGCTTTCCCTTTGATGAAGTGCCCACGGCTCTGGCGACCTCCCCACGTGCCACACTGGCCTTCGCAGCTCTCCCAACCCCACTAGCCCCACAAGCCCTGACTTTCAAGGCCCGGGCAAAGAGAGGCGGAGCTAGGCAGTCATCCGGGCGGGGAAGCCAGGGCTCTTCGGGCCGCGCGGCCCGCACAAAGCCTGGAGCCCGGCGTCCGCGGCGGCGAGAGGCGCGCCCCCTCCCCGAGCCAGCCGGCGAAGCGCGTGCCCGCCAGCCGGAGCCCGAGCCCCGAGAGCGCCATTCGCCGAGAAGCTTACGCCAGTCACCAGGCGTACGGCGCCCCAGCGGCCGGGGAGGTGCGCTGCCCCGCTCCCGTAAAGTTATTGTGAATGGGGAGCGGGTGACGTCAGCGCCGAATGTCAACAATGTAGCGATTGAGAGTGTGGGCGTTCCGGGAGAGCGCGAGCCGCGCGGCGCAGCCAGCAGCCCCGCCGCCGCCGCCTCAGCAGCAGCCCCGCGGCCGCGCACCGGGCTGCGGTCGCCCCTGCGCCCCGCTTCGTCCGCCGCCCCTCCCTCACGGCCCGCGTCCCCCCTCTCTCCCGTCGCCCCCGCCGCGCGCGCCGCTCCCCTCCCCCTTCCCGGACTCGGGGGGCTGCGAGCGAGCGAGCTGCCATGTGATGCGCATCCCCTCCGCCTGCTCTCAGTGACCCCAGGACCGCCCACCACGCCGGCGGCCGGGAGGGGGCTGCGGGCTGGGAAGACGCGGGCAGGACCGGCGCAGGGGGACGAAAGTTCCCGGGAAGGTGAGTGCCCGACCGGGCCGCGGAGCCGAGGCGACGCAGCGGGGCAAGTTTGCACGGGGAGCGGGCGAGCGGGGCAGCGGGCGGCGTGGGGCCGCGGCGGGCAGCGAGTCCGGAGGGCGAACGGCCGCTCCCCGCCCACGGCCGCCTTATGGCATTTTCTAGGAACGGGAAAGGGGTGGGAGCCGAGCGGAGGACGCGGCGGCGGGGCGCGCTCTCCCGCCTGCCTGTTTACGGCGGGCGAGGCGGCATTGTATTTTGCTCGCGTCGCCGGGTGTTTTGGAACAGCAGGGGGAGGAGGAGCCGAGGGTAATAAGTCAGTCGTGGGGCGGGAGGGCGGGTGGGGAGAGCAGCGCCGCCAGAGCCGCAGCAGCTGTCAGAGCCACGGCCCTGCCTCCGGCCTCAGCCCGCGCTCCGGCCAGCCCGGGTGGCCTGGTCTCTCCCTGCCCACCGCACCCCGCGCGCGGCCGTTCCGCGAAGACCGCGGCTCTGTGGCTCTGTGGCTCTGTGGCTCTGTGGCTCTGCGCCTCTGCGGCTGTGCGCTCAGCTGTCAGCCGCCGCAGGGTGGCTCCGACGACCGCGCCGGGCGCTAGAACGAGGCAGCCTGTGTCCTCGGGCGCAGACGTGCCCAGGGGAGCTCACGGCTTCTAAGAAGGGACACCTTGCAACCGCCTTCTCCCCAAGGTCCTAGAACACACATCCACACCTGTGCGCTAGTCTCTCAATCCCCAGGGCTCCACCCAAGAGTCGAGTTTAAGGAAGGGACAACTCGCTGCACCTCCCCGCACCGCGGCTCTCGCAGTTCACCCACCCACTGGCCGTTCGGGAGCGAGCGGCACCAAGAGGGCGGCGGGCGGCGCTCATGGACTACCCCAGGTGCCCGCGAGAGGGGACTTGATCCAGCATCTGGGCTGGGCGAGGATTTGCAGGAACTTGGAGGAAGCCCGCAGGGCGGCGCGTGTCTGAAGGGCCGCACATCCGTGGTCCCCCGGGGTCGTGGGCACATTGAATCTCCCCAGCCTGCTCTTGCATACGTGCAAGTTTGGCAACTTGGGCGAAGTTCCTGCCAGGCTGTGGTCCGAGTGGTTTTGTGTGTGAACCAACAAGATGCTCCTCGCATTCCGCGGGTCCAGCCACTGCTGCCTCCTGGACCGAGAGGTGCTGGAGCGTCCCACCCCTGAGACCCAGCTGCGACTTGCAGCGGGCTCCTGGGCGGCCAGGAGACGCGTTCCTGGATTTTCACCTTCGCTGTCTAGTGTCGTAGTCTCTCACTCTGTTAATTTCATCTGCTGAGTGTATTTAACTAAAAAGGGTAATTACTTTAGATAAAAATGCTTCCTAGCCTAGCGGGAACCTTGGCGGAGATACTGCCTAATGAGATTTTTTTTTCTTTTTCTTCTTTTTTTTCTTTTGTCTGTTTAAGAGTAAAATTAGAGATGTTAACTCTGATAACGGTTTTCTCAGATCATTAAAATGTAACATGTAGGAAATTGTCGCGCCGCTAAAGCTCAGGCTGACTAGAAAAGCTAAGCTTGAACCGCCTTGTGCCACTCCTCTTGAGGAGATGGCTATTTCCGCAAGGCAGCAGGCGAGTCTGCTTAAAATGTGAGGTCATCCCATCCTGAGGCTCCAGCAGCTTGCCAGTGGACTGCCCTTTTTCTTGCAGGTAATAAACATGGTGAGAAAAAAAAAAAGACATCTTGTTAGAATTAGTCTTGCCAATTCACAGTGTTGCAGCCAAACTGCTCCAGTGAACGATCTGTTAGTGTCTCTATTGTAATTCAGTTTTCCAGGAGCTTATAATCACCATAAAACTTTGTATGGCTTCTCTTGTTCTGTACTTTAAAACTATTGATCACCCACTTTGGCTCTAATTGCTAGGTTTGAAACCCAAAGCCATTCAAATGAAGGTGAGCAGGGTCCAGAAATGAGATCTGCCACCATAAAATAGTATGGTTAACATTTACATTTTGTATTTTAAAGGGCTTCAGGTCTGCCACATGGTAATCTAAATGTTTGAATAAATTCTTTAGCTATCTGGTCATTCTTCAAGGAGGTTGGAATGTCAGTTCATACAGATCTGTTTTCCTCCCCAGGTGTATGATGTCTAAGTCCTAGCTAGATTGTAAGCACCCCCCCCCCCCAGGTAGTTCTTAGTGCTTTGTGTGTGTGTGACAGAATCTGCCACAGAGCAGGAGTGAGGCAGAAAGAGTCGGAGGGAATCAAATAGCCCTTAATTTACTTTCAGTGCTACTGGTGTCTGGGAGGCTGCCGCGTATTCTCTTTCCATTGAATTATGCCCTTTGACTCAGAATCTTCAGGCAATTCCCTTCCAGCCACTCACCTCTGGCTGCTGTGTGAGGGGCTTAATTATTTGCAAACTGCCTTGAAATCCCAGGATGAAAGGCACCGAATAAGTGCAAAGTATTGTTATTCAGATATGGAATTTAATGATCCATTACAGTTCATCAGGAAAATGCACTTTGCCGTGATGGGAGGAACTGTTTCCACCTGATGGAGGGTAATAATAAGTGCTTAAAAGTAGGTTCAGATTACAGATGAGACAATTAACTCGAGCCATGTGCTCTTCAATTTGTTGCAATTCATTTTGTGATCAAAGTGAGTTACAGGGTGCCAGATGGTCAGGTTTACGTTCAAAATCTCTCTCAAGCCAGCCCTGCACTTCTGCGCCCATGGTCAGCACAGCCGATGGGATGAAGTAATTCATTAGTGACTGGGAACTCCATTCCTCGGAATCTGTGATGCAGCCTCCTGCGATGCCAACAGAAGGGCCCAGGCCAATCAGTTTTGTGGGGAGCAGTTTAATTTCACTTGGATTAGCTCTTGCTTAGCATCTCTGGTATGGATCCAGTCTTAAAAAGGAAGAAAGAGACCCTTGGTCTCTCAAGCGACACTGCTCTGGTGTTTAAACCTCCCTCGGATTTCAGAGACTTAGTGTCTGGTTTGCTTCAAAGGCTGGCCTGACTGTTGAACGAGTGAGCCAGTGCTTAGGTAAATTAGCACCTTGCTGATTCTCTGGGGGGGGGGGCAGGATGGTGGGATGGAGTGAAGAACAGCCTCTGAGGCCAGGACCAGGGCATCTGCACACTGCTCTGCCCTCTGAGGCCAGGACCAGGGCATCTGCACACTGCTCTGCCCTCTCCTGCTCAGACAGCACACACCTGCTTTAAAATTATGTCTTTGCCTCTTCAAGATCTTAAATCATAAACAAAGAAAGGGGCCTCATTTCCACTTTCCACCGCACCCCTCAAACTGTGCATCTGGTCCCAATGAGGAGAGAGCATGGTGTAGGGGTGTGTGGGGCAGCCACTTCTAAGCCCTTGTCTGCTGTTGCCAGGCAGGGTGAGTGTGAATGCAGGCTTTGTGACGCCAGGTCCCTTGCCTGTTCCAGATTGTCGTGTGGAATCTCCTCTAGAGCGGTGGTGAGAATGTCTGTAGGAACTTGGGCTGGATCAGAGATGGCTCAGTGGATAAAGACACTAGGGCGCCAAGTCTGACTAGCCTGAGCACTTGAGTTTGGAGAGAACCAACTTCTGAAAGTTGCTCTCTCTCTCTCTCTCTCTCTCTCTCTCTCTCTCTCTCTCTCTATAAGTTAAATAAACAAACATCATTTTTAAAGCTGCAGGTGGCCTATACTGACTACTACTTAGTATACTAAAACATCTTGTTGTTTAATATTTTCAAACTTAATAATCTATTCTCTGAAGTCTGACACAATAGTAGATAATTTGTAGGCCTCTACCGGAGGAGATGTAGAGTGGTCAAGAAACCAGAAAGGTTTAAGAACAATGGAGGTCCAAATTAACATCTCATTCAGGAATGGCTACCTTCCCTTTTAAAATAGAAAATTCAGCCTGGAAGGTTAAGTACTTAGTTCCGTGGGCACAGTGTTACTCTGTAGGTAGATAACCACTGCTTGTGAACTACCCAGCGTCTTTGCGTTGTTGCTGACCAAAGTAGAGTAACTTCCTGTTTAGTGCCTCAAGACTGCCATATATGCTTGCACTTGGGGACACTTGGTTAAAACAGTAGGTTTGATGTATTGATTGTCATGCTCTGCTAGAGTACTTCACCTCCGTGTGTCTCACTGACTTGTAGAACAACCTGTGAGGTGGGTGTTGTGCTGGGTCTTGAGAACTGGCAAGTTCCGATTCGAGCTTTTGAATGTCTGCTCCTAGAGCGTTCTGCCTGCTGCTTGTGCCCCTGCACGGTGCTGTGAGGATCTGTGAATGCAGTTCAATACAAAACTGTAACTTTTACTTAAAACCTTAGGGATATTTTTGGGTTTTTTTGAACTCCATTGTGAGGTTCTCAACAGTGTATAGTGTCATATTGGAATGTCAAAAGGTTGGATTAGCCCAGAGCTTGTTTTCCTGGTCTGAAATACACAATGCTGCCCCAAGTCAATGACTGGATTGCAGTGTGGCGAGATCTGCAGCCCAGGGAGGACACGGAACAGTACGAGATGTAACGTGTTTGTCAACTCCCGCAGTTCAGGCAGCAAGCCCTCTCCGTGCTCCTCTGTGTTCCGCTTTCCATCTGGGCATTGCAGAGACTGCAGTGACATCAGGCCCTCCCAGAGCCACTCAAAGTTCAGAAGTCAGGGCTGATGGCAAACACTGGAATGTCTGTGCGGGCACTTTGGACAGAGCTGGAGCTGTCTTAGGAAAAGCGGTACCAGTCATGGAACGGAGAGAGAAAACTCTCTTATCACGACAGAATATTTAATGCGTATTAAAATTCTATGTAAATATTTACAAAAAATTAGAAACAATGTGAACTAAACATTTTTACAAATTCAGCATGGTTGCTCAAAATGTTACTCGCTCATTTTTCTTTTTTTTTTTTTCTGTTTAGTTTGGTCCAGGAAATATTTAACAGAGAAGTTATTTGTCAGGATTTTCCTTCAAGTTTTAAAATTTTTTCCCCTTTCTTGTTTAATTCAGGTGTGAGTCTCCTTAAAGCTGAAAGTTAACCTTACAGTCAACATGCTGCCCCCTTAAAGAGGGGCGTAGTCTCAGAGTCTTTATCCCTCTGCCCTTTCAAGAGCTACTTCATTCCTAAAGACTATGTAGCTTTGGCCCACGAGTGGCCCCACTTCAGAACTCTGGCAAACTTGCCTTTGTCTTTCCTTGAGCTTTTTTTTTCCCCCACCAAAATAATGAATGTCCCCAATCAGAAAGCGTTTCACGTACCAGTTCATTCTAGTCTCTGGAATTACAGCCAAGATGCCTCTCGGTCTTCCCCAGTGACTTCATAATCACAGTGCTTCCAGCGTAGTCCCCTAGGTAGCATCTCCTTTGTTCCTTTGCCTGATCATGACTTGTCTTTTGGTTTCAAGATGTGTCATTTTCCTCCTGGCCTTCTGTTTTCTTCCCGAGGGCTTCAGGGCACAGGGCTGGCTGGCTGGCCGCTGTACCGAGAGCCACTGCTCCTGGCCTGCTCCCCTGTGGTTCATCCGTCTTCATCTTTCCTCTTCCCCAAGCATTAGCCCGCCCTCTAGCTCGCATTGTTCTTCTGGTCCTTCCTAAACCTGCAGCTGATACAGGCAGGCTTTGGCTCATTTCAGAAGAAGGTGTTGGCATGTGCAAGTCCCAGTCACTGTGGTCTTTGTCCCCTGTGCCTTCTCTCTCTCCTGTCACTTTGGGCAGATACTTCAGGAGTTTGCTGGGGACCAGCATTGTCTAACCTGTGGCCCTTCTCAGACTCCAATAGTGACTTCCATTCCACCAAATGAGCAAATGAACAGGGGAACGTGTGTGCTCACTAACTCTGCAAGTGTGCCAGGAGCCATAGATTGCCCTGCCCTACTTTGGTTTTCTGAGACAGGGTTTCTCTGTGCGGTTCTGGTTGTCCTGGAACTCATTCTGAAGACCAGGCTGTCCTCAAGCTCAGAGATCCTCTTGCCTCTTCCTCCCAAGTGCTGGAATTAAATGCGTGCAGCGCTACTACCTAGACTAGAAGCCATAAATTGTTAGCAGTTTTAATTTTAATCCCAGATAGTACTGTTTATGGATGCTATCAAGTAGGTCATGTGAACAGAAACTATAATCTTTTTAAAAATACTTATTTATTTATTTTATGTATATGAGTACACTGTAGCTGTACACAGCTGGTTGTGAGATTTCATGTAGTTGTTGGGAATTGAATTTTAGGACCTCTGCTTGATCTGGTCGGCCCTGCTCACTCCATCCCTGCTTGCTTCGGCCCAAACACTTACTTATTTATTATCATAAATAAGCTGTCTTCAGACGCACCAGAAGAGGGTGTCAGATCTCATTACGGGTGGTTGTGAGCCACGATGTGGTTGCTGGGATTTAAACTCAGGACCTTTGGAAGAGCAGTCAGTGCTCTTACCCGCTGAGCCATCTCGCCAGCCCCTGAAACTATAATCTTTAAAGGCAAATGTCAGATGCATTCATCACAGAAATGTGTAGTGCCTCTTACTGTGGCTGGTGACCCAGTCCTGGCCCTGGCCCTTAAGTATAGTAGTTGGAAGACTTTCTAGTTGTTACTGCCAGCACATTTTAACTTGTGTAAAGGGGAGACATGCCATCCTCCATGGGCTATAGTAGGGATTCGACCTGGTCAGATGGTTCGGGATGCTCCCCATCCATAGGTATGAGTTTCAAACAAGGCCATTTTAAAACTTGGGGCTTGCTGTTTTCCTCCAGCCTCCTGATCCTATTAATTCACATCTATCTTTGGCCCTTTGGAGTATTGTGCAACCCACGGTATAACCCCTGGGGCCATTTTGGCAAATGATAGTCTTGTCTACAGAGTCCAGAATTGATTTATTTACCACTGCCTTTAGAACTGGATGAAAACAGAATTTCTAATTGCCCAAAGTACACTCCTGTTCCTACTTGGAAAAAAAGGACAAGATAACATTCGAGTTAACATTGTTACTTTGAGCATTTTAACATCGTTTGACAATATTTGAATGACCAGAAGCTACTTGGATGTTTCCTCTGGTCAAATGTCATGTATTAGACCTGTGCAAAGATGGTTCGTGAAAATGCGGGTCTAGCTTCTAAAAAGCCCCCAACCTTTCCAGATGGGTGGAGAAAGGAGTGGTAGTAGGATTTGCTACCAAGAATGATTTGGGGACTTTCTTGGAAGCTTAACTTAAAAGGAGTGATAGTACCTACTTACGATGGGTGACCTAGGATGCATGCTCACGCACCTCTGTTTCCCCTGTTTCCCCATGTGTTGCTTGCATGAGCTCAGTTATCCTAATAACCTAGGGCAGGTAGTGCCGGGGGAAAGCAGGGGCTGGGCAGGAGATATCAGAGGCAAGCAGGAGCCACCATGCTGCATGTCCCCCTCTCCATCTTCAGTGAGACCTCTGTTGCTCATACCAGGAGTGGACATTTAGGCAGCTCACTCTGAAATACTGGCTGTTTTCTTGACATCTATCCAAAAGATAAACTTGAAAAAAACAAAAACAACAACCCCAAAACAATTTCTCTGGGAACCTGAATTGAATGTGTATCTCCAGTCAGCCTCGTGATTCACTTTCTAATAACTGTGTTCCTCGGATCTGACCTAGTAAGCATTTAAGCATCCAAAAGTAAAAGTGATAACGCAGGAGAGCCAAAGATAAAGAGGTAGAACATGGATCCTGTTTCTCCATCCTCAGAGTTTATCTCTGTTCCTCACACTCCATCCTCTTGATGACTGAAGAATTTGCTATTTGAGGTTTTTTGGTGAGGGAAGGCGGGGAAAATTGAAAGCAATGATTCCTCCAATCCTGGAAGCATTCTACCCTGGGAGCACTCCACCCTGGGAGCACTCTTCCCTGGAGGAAGAATGGCATTCATGACCAATTCCATTAGCGTTCCTAATTGGGAACGTTAGCAAGCAGTGACAGAGAAAGTAGTGACCTTTGTCCCCATTCGAGGCAGTTTCAGGAAGAGATTATCTTGCCAGATTAGCATGTTGCAACTTTGAGCTGGAGATCTGAATGGGTTTGAAGGACTCTGCTTGGCGAGTGTCCCAGTTACCTGGGGTTTGTGAGGGTCATGGCTGTGTGCTTACTCAGCGCCACTCAGCCTGGGCTGGACAGCAAATTGACACTTCAGTCAAGAGGCATTCTTGGGGCTGCCTGAACCTTATGTGCACGAGAAAGGCTCAGTTTGGGAAATAATAGAGCGTATGAATGTACTGTGGCTCATTTCTTTTTAGCAATGAGTTCAAAATTTGGAGATAGCTAAATGCGAAGATACTTAGTGTGTCAGTGTTGGAGGTTTTAAGTGATTAAAAAAATCAGGCAGATGAGTGCATGAAAATTTCTATGCAAACAATGATGGGCTTAAATTAAAGCTGCTGATTTAGTGGGAGAATTACTTGCATTGATTTGTAGAATATCTATATGGGTTCAAGATTCCATATTATGCAAATGAATAAACCCTGAAGAGTCAAACTGAAGGGGGGGGGGAGAAATTATCTGTGAAAGATATTATTACCATTCAGTGAGAGGAAAATGTAGACACATTTCAAATTAACCCTTCCTTCTCACGCATTCCGTGGGATGACGAGCATTGGGGACAGCAGTCCTTATCATCAGAATTGTGAGGAAGCTAGGCAGGCATGTTGCCATCAGTTCCCAGAATCCTCTTGCAGGTTACACTCTGTTGCCTTTGGCCACCTGGTGTTGATAGACAGTTCCTGCCCTTCTGACCTCAAGCCAGTATCAGAAAGGGATTGTATAAATAGAGTTTTGGGAGGAAATCGGTTGCTCCACACACCCAGTGCACTACTTCGGTGAGATGTCAGCATTTGAGCGGGAGACAGGCAAAGATAGTATGCAAGAGGGGAAGCCTGGAACGTTCCACCGTGGTGACCAGCTGATGGTCTCAGTGCCATGGTGAGCAAGGGGGTCTCATCAGGAGCTCAGCACCGGCAAGAAGTGGAGACAGGCCGATCAGAGGACACACCACGGTAAAATGAAAATGTAAAACACGGCTGATTTTTCACGATCCGTTTATCTGGGAGCTTCACCTGTGAGACACTGGATTTGAACACTTCTGCCTGTCACAGGTGTGTCATGTGACATTTAAACCCATCTTCAACATGGCCAAGGGTTTGGGATTTTTGTCAGTTAATGGCAAACATCCTCTGAAATTATCCTTGAATTCGTGAATATTATGGTGTGGGGAGGCTGTGCATACAACTTCTTTCAACCATCCTCTCCTCTTCCGCACCCCCCCCCCCAGCTTCATTGATAAAATGGACTGAGGAAATTATTTCAGAATTGGTTTGACCTCTTCTGTTAGCACAGTGGTGCTCTCTGGACATGAAGAGAGGCTGAAGGGTTAAGGGTGAAGTGCTTTCTTTAGATAAAGCCCTTGCCTGGTAAACAACTCCTGGGAGATAAAGTCAAATTTGCTTGCTACTTCTCCAGCAACCATGCTATGTTGGGTTGGTGGCGCCATCTAGTGCCAGCCTCTGGAACTGTGCTGGACTCAGTCTTTCTCATCCGTGATGTAGGGTGTGGAGTGGCTTTTCTGCCCAAGGGTAGTTCAGCGGAGAGTGCACTCTAGTTCCTGAGGCTAAATATACCCCCATCGTCCTTTCCCTGACTCCACAGCTCTCAGAACCCTTTCCTTCTCTTTCTTTTTTCAACTCTTGCTGAGTCCTTCTCCTCCCCCTTCTTCCTGCTTTCTCTCCTCCTCCCTCCCTCCCCCCTTCCTCAACCTCCTCTTCCTAGTCACCAGCTCTTCTCTTCTTTGTTCTCCTCCTCCCTTCATACTTTTCCTCCTGGGACTAAAATTGTTTGAGAAGCTTGGACCCAGTAGAGGATAACTATCAATACTTTTCTTTCCCCTTTGTGCAGAAGTGTCTTGGTAGACCTGGTCCTTCATTCTCTGCTAATTAGACATTTTCCCAGACTCAGTTGGTTGGGGGGTGGGGCTGGGGGCTGTCTTCATTCTTTTTGGAGCCTTTGTTGCAGTAGTATTTTCTACTTGTAAGTTATACAACCTCCAGTGCACACTTTTAAGCTGGAGTGTTCTGTGGACTGTCCTGAGATTCCCCCTGACAGGCACATTGCACTTGGCTTTGAGGAAATGCGTTCTGAGTTCCAAATACCAGACCTTCCACATGGACTTTGGGATTCCGTGTTAAATGAGAGAGCAGAACTGAAGGCACGTGGGCCAGAGTCTGGCATGAGATGGTCCTGTACCAGCCGCCAATGGGGCCTGAGTTCGTGTCTGAGTATTGGTCTCCCTCATTCAACACTTCAATTCCCACGTATATTAAACACCTTCTATGTGGCTTTGAATGCAAGTGTCTTCCGAAAAACAGGAACTGTGCTTCAGTCACCAGTTCTTGTGGTCGATAGGGCAGCTATTTTGATTTGTCAGAGGAGAGGAAAAGCAGTTAAATCTAGTTAAAATTAAAGCCAGTTAAAATTAACTGGCTCAGGAGATTTGAATGCAGCTGTTCCACACATTGAAACACGGAGAGTGAGTTGGTGGTTTTTTTTTTATTATTATTATTACCATTCCTGATTATTACTGGTCATTGCTTCTTTTTGAGCCAGGGTGTAGATTATCTGCATGTTTTGATCTAACAGAGGAAAGTAATAACTGAGTGGTGGCTGGTGTGTGCACTCGCGCGTGTGTGCAGAAATCCTTGTGTGTCCCGGTTTTGTTTCGCCCTGCATTGTACCTCTACATGCCAGAGTGCTGAGCAGTCAGTCAGCAATTCCCTTGCTGACTCATGTGTGGGGCTGTGGGGCTCCCTTGGCTGCTCTGCCTGCTGTGCTCAGGACCAGCGTGGCCTGGGGAGGGTGGGAGGTCGCTGGTGATCACTGTGAACTGGCTGGGCTTTTCTTCCCTCTATCTCCCCAGCACAGCCTCTGGCAGGTAGGAAAAGCAGGCACATGTCTGCCTCTACAGGGACAGCCTAGGGCACAACCTCATTTCTGGAATAATTGGCGTTCACGTTATTGTTTTGGGAATCTTCAAACCCAGACAAATGGGGAAGGAAAGGTCCTGCTGTTAACGACTTAGCACCCCCCCCAAGGACTTCTTAAAACTTGAAGTGGGCTTCCTTGGCATTTCAGACACTTGGCTCTCTGTGGGCAGCAGAGACGGAGGCAGGGCCAGTAAGGGGGTGTGACAAGCAAGCGGAGTTGTCCCTTGGTGACCACAGCCTTTGTTTGTATCTGTTGCTGGCTATTGCTGTGAAAACAAAAACAAAGGCTTAGCCTGGGGTCAGGAAGGTGCTGCCACCTAACTTAGCTGACTCCTTCTGCCTGTTTTGTTTACATAGCTCTGGTTTGGGTATTTCGTCGGAAAGTGTGAAATGCTGTTTTTTCTGAGGTCGCTACATAAACTTCCTTTTTGTGGACAGGAGCTGATCAGATCATCCTAGGCTCCCAGACGATGATGCAAAGGAGCTGAGCTGGCACAGGGAAAGCTCTTGCAGGAGCTGAGACAGAGCCTCTTGCTAGCCTGGCGACACTTTCCCGAGGGCTCTCTGACCAGTAATAAAGAGAAAGCCACAGTGACTGTAGCATATGCTGACGGCCGGTCTTGGTTTCTGCCGATAAGGGGTGACTCATCAGTGTCAATAGAATTGTGACTTCTAATAATAACACAGCGTGAGCTCTTCAAAACATGCGGTTTTAGCCCCTGCTCTCAGTGAAAGGTTGGAAAATGTTAGTTTGAGCTTTTTCCCCCCCTGACCTCTTTATGTCACCAGAGTATGAAATCGTGTTTTTGTAGGTGTGATGGTGACCCCATTGTTTTTTCGTCTTACTGTTTTTAGTTTCGCTCTGACTAAGAAAGCAAAGTGGATTATTTCATCGCTCAGAAATCTGTGCACTAAGCGTTGCCTCCAGGGCTGTGTTTTGAGGGAAGTGTGGCTGAAAAGCAGATCCTCCCAGAATGCAGAAAGGAAAAAACTGAACAGACCACAGGCCTCGGGGAGCTGGGCGCCTCCTACACAGTCTATTGTGAAGGGCTGCGGGCTTGCTGAGTGGCCCGATTGCCCTGTGAGTCACGGCCAAAGGATTCCAACAAGGGGGTTCACAGAAAATGAGAGTCAGCCCCGGCAGAGAGGAAGTGAGCTGCCTGTGTCCATGGCCAGGGCTGCCGCTGTCCTGAGCACCAGCCTGCTCCAGTCTACATGTGGGGCCTTGCTTGTTCTCCAGATAGTTTGGTTGGCTTTTCCTGCAGGCCGTTCTGTCAGCGCTTGTCACAAAGACTCTGTAGTTAGAACAAGGAATCTCCAGGCTCAGGAGGAGCCTGCCTGCTCTCATACCTTAGCTTTCTAACCACTGCCCCCTCTTAATGTGTGCAGGCCACCCTTTGTCCTGAGCTGCTCGGCAGGCCTTATACCTACCTTCTCCTTCTCTGGCAGGCCAGGGAAGTGAATCCTTCACACAGCACTCACAGTAGGATGGGGGGACTGGGGGGGGGGCAGATAAATAAATACAGCACTCAGGATTTGAGAGAGTAAGAGATGAATGAATAAATAAATAAATAAATAAATACAGCAATCACAGTAGGGTTTTATTTATAAATAAGTAAATGTTTGTGTGGATGCGTGCACACGAGGTGGATGTGAAGCACCCACCTGAGGAGGGTGCTGCTGAGAACTGCCCCCTAGGGTACCAGCTTTTAACCTCTGAGCCCTCTTGCCAGCTTCTCACAGAAGGTTTTTTGTTTGTTTTCTTTCGTGGTTTTTGTTTTGTTTTAATTAAATGAAGTTTTACGTCACTCTTGCCTCTTGGAAACTTCTTTTACAATGGATCTTTTGTCTTATGCTGTCCTGTTGGTACTTTGGGGTTTACTGGGATGCCTCTCTGTTCCTCTCAGCATCTTTTATTCCTGGTGCTTCTCTAGCTCGGGCTAACAGGGTCACTGAGGAGAAGAGGGAGGGAGTGAATGAACTGGCTCCCTGGGCCTCCTTCTGAATCCCACCTGCTGTGTTTTTCTGTCCACAGAAAAAGCACAGACTCCTCAGTAAGATATTTAAAGCTCTTAAAACCTGTTCCTACCCCGAGACTTCAGGTGTATTTTTGTTTCACACTGGTTCCCAAATTGTGAGTTATATTTTGGTTCTGAGAATTTTTAAAGTTTATTCTAAAACTACTTTTTGAATGAATGTCTGCATTACAGGCCCACTCTTCTCCCAGGGTTCTGTTAAGAACTCTGTGTGAATTGGCAGGCTATCTAGAGACAGGCTGTGGTTGATGTTGAAGATGACCTGTCTGCTTCATGACAGCCCAGGGGCCAGAGTGAGCAGTAGAGATCAGTGTGGTGTGAGCTGGATAGAGAGAGAGGACAGCAAGGACTGAAAGGAAAGAACGTTCTGAAGAGTGGAGCTGGAGCTACATGCCCTCAAGATGGTGTGGGGTTCGCTGAAGGGGACTTCATTCCTGTTGGCCTCTATGCTTATGGCTTCAGGTTCATCAGCTTTCCGTGTCGGCTGTTAGCCTCCTCTCCTTCCCTCCTTAAGAAAAGGACTCGTTCTGTAGCTCTGGCTTGCTTGAAAATCGCTGTGCAGACTAACTTGGTCTAGAAGGCACAGAGATCTTCCTGCTTCTGCCTCCTGAGTAGTAGATTAAAGGCATGGACCACTGTGCCCAGCGAGAGTCTTTTGCTCGACTGTTCACAAATTAGAACCCCTTAAAATTCACTGCTTAGAAAGATATGGAGGATTCTAATTGTAGATCTAGGCAATTGTATTTATTTTTCTTTTTTTATTTTAATTTTTAAAAAATTTTATTTTGTGATTTCTCAACAGAGGGTTGATCTGTGTGGCCCTGGCTGTCCTAAAACTGGCTCTGTAGATGAGGCTGGCTTCAAACCCAGATATCCATCTACCTTTGCCTCTCTAGTGCTGGGATTAAAGGCGTGCCACCACTGCCTGCCTGGTAATTCTTATAATAATAATAATAATAATAATAATAATAATAATAATAATAATAAAGTTAAAGACATACAAGGAGCCTTTCAGCATTATTATTTGCAAGAAAGCTAACTGCTTACAAGTGACAACACAAAGAATGAGAAAACAAACCCAAAATAGTAGTTAATATTGGTGGCCTGTATATTGGAAAGGCCTAGCATATGTAAAAAGCAAACACATGAATCAATAAGAAAAACACAGATAATCCAATATCATTTCACAAAATAAGAAAGCTAAATGACTAGCAAATGCCTCAAGAGATTCTAGGCTTTATTGATAGTCAAGCACATGCAAATTAAAGACATATCATTACATGCTGTCTGCATTGGCAGACATTTAAAAATCAGATATTACCATGTGTTGGTCTTGAATGTGGTTGGTAGGAGTATAACTTGGCACAATTATGCTGGAGTTTATATTCTAATCAAGATCAAAAGGCAAATAACTTACAACTCAGCAGTCTTGCTCTAAATGGATAGGCAAGAAAAACTCTTAACCTGTGTGCCCCAGGAAGCAATGACAGGCGTCTTGAATACACCTTCTCCCGGATGCTAAGGTTAGACTTAAGGTTGATACAGTTTGCTCTGTCTGTGTATTGGATAGTGTTTGGAGAGGGAGATGAGCTAATGGATCTGGGAGGATGTGGAGGAACAGCATTGCCCTGTGGTAGCAGCAAGGGCCCTTAAGCTCAATCTCCTCATCTATAGATCAGGAAAATGGCAGCCCCTAGGCTGGAGGGATGATGGAACCGTTTGTTCTGTGCTGAGGAAGCCTGTACTAAGGGCTCTGTGTTTACTGAACCCAATAGAGTGCATGGGTGGGTGAATCTCAGGAACACACTGTTGAGTGAAAAGACTAAGGCAGAGAATAGCACAAAGGACGAGTTTATCCATGGATAGGTCAGCAGCATGGGAAACTAAACACATCACTTACAGATACACACAGTGGACAAACTGTAACAGGAGTCAGTACTGTCACCAGCACACACACACACACACACACACACACACACACACACACAAGCTTATGCATTGACACACACTTATAGATACACTCACACACATTCATACATACACATTCATATATACACACATTCATTCACGTACTATACATACTCAAACACACATTCACATATGCTCATGAACACACACACTCTCAGACACACACACACACACACACACACAGTCAAACACAAATTCACACACACACAAGCACGCCAGAGGTGATAGAAGGCTAGGATGCAGAGAGGTCTTAGCAAGGATTTTTTTTGTAATGTGTCTATTTTTGTATACGTGTAGTTTTTTAGATTATAAAATTTTTGAAGTATTTGTGCATTATCATTTTCTGAAATTAGTTCAGGGCTAATCTGTCATTTAGAACTTATACAAGACAATTGCCAGATCCTGAGCAGCGAGATGAGCATCAGCAGAGATAGCTGTAACTCTTACATCTGGGTTATGGAAATTGATTC
The DNA here is from genome assembly GCA_902729485.2 of Mus minutoides. Taxonomy (NCBI): domain Eukaryota; kingdom Metazoa; phylum Chordata; class Mammalia; order Rodentia; family Muridae; genus Mus; species Mus minutoides. The sequence goes on from LR749492.1 coordinate 927,852, forward strand.
AAGTACAGATTAGAGACATTCCTGTGCACTCTCCCAGAGCCTCGGAGAGTATCACTGTGGCCTGGCTTTTACTTATGGTGACGTCCCTTAAGTGTTCCCAGATCCAGCTCTCCTGCATCAGTGTTACCTGGTGCTCTCACACATGCTGCCTCCATGGTGACCACATCTTTGTTAGCACTGGAGAGACAAGGATCTGTCTAGGATCCTCACTAACTCTTAATGCTTTTATTTATCAAGCCATATGTAACTGAAAATACCAGTTCCCATGGCAACAAGATCATTTTAGTATTAGTGCTGCTGAATTACTTCTGTAAGGATTTCTCCCCCCCCCCAGCCCCCATGTAAAGTTAGGTTGCTTGTGTATATGGGCTGCCGTGGGAATGCATGTAAGAATACATGCAATGCTGGTGTGCTTTCTTCTTTTCACTATGTAGGACTGAACCTTTGCTGTTAGGGTCTCTGTTAATGTCTTCAAATGTGTTCTCCTGTATGTATGAGAAATCTCAAAGTGAACCAGTGTTCTGTCTATCTTTTTAAACTACTAAAGAAAAACATGTAAATAATAAAACATCTCAGCTGTGTATGGCGGCACACACTCAGTCCTGGGACTTGGAAGGCTGAGGCAGGTGGATTGCTCTAAGTTCAAAGTTAGCTTGAGCTACAGAGTGAGTGTACTGTCTCAAACAAACAAACAAACAAACAACAAATAAATCTTGTGCTACATGGACATTACAGCGCTGGCCATACAGGGAGATCTGGAGTCTGAGTGTTTCATAATAGTTATTCAAATATTCTTCAAGTTGTAGAGCAGGCAGATAAAATGGCTCTGTGTCCCCTCTCAGAAGACCATCTTCCCTTAAATACTCACCAGACCTCTTTGGCCTGATGAGGTTAGTTGGAATCCGTGACTCAATGACTCTTTCCCCTTTGATTAGTCCCTCACTCCCATGATGTTCACAGCAAAGCTAAATCTTGGTGTGGTAGTCATAGAAATTCCAAAATAAAATGTTCCTTAAGTGACTTAAAACTACATCTAAAGTATGCTCCACTGTACGGTAAACATGGTAAACCTGAAGGTGATGTCTCGTGCGTGCATGTGCCTTGAGGCTGCATAACTGTGAGCTGTTGGTTTAAACACATTGCCATATCAGTTTTATCCTTGCAAGTTGGCTTAGATAATGGTTTGTGTATGCATGTGGGTGAGACAAAGTAGATTAAGGGGTTTTTGTAAGGTGGAAAGGAGCCGTAGACATCTTAATAATTTCATGAAGGGTGATTATGTTTTAAAATCATTTTAATTGAGATTTTCCCATACAATGCATTTTGATCATGTTTTGCCCTCCCCCCATTCCTCCCAGATCCAAGACCCATCTTACCTCCCTACCCAACCAACTCTATGTTCTTCTTTCTTGCTCTTAAAGAGTAACATCAAAAACAAGAAACACACAGATAACACAAATCCACAAAAATGAAAATCAGTAAGTAAACCACCAACCAAAGAGTACACCTGGAGGGACCCCTGGAGGGACCCCTGGAGGGACCCCTGGAGGGACCCCTGGAGGG
>LR749492.1:929514-1002987 GCA_902729485.2 Mus minutoides
GGGACCCCTGGAGGGACCCCTGGAGGGACCCCTGGCTCCAGCCACATGTGTAGCAGAGGACCACCAACTAAAGAGCACACCTGGAGGGACCCCTGGCTCCAGCCACATGTGTAGCAGAGGACCACCAACCAAAGAGCACACCTGGAGGGACCCCTGGCTCCAGCTGCGTGTGTAGCAGAGGACCACCAACCAAAGAGCACACCTGGAGGGACCCCTGGCTCCAGCCGCATGTGTAGCAGAGGACCACCAACCGAAGAGTACACCTGGAGGGACCCCTGGCTCCAGCCACATGTGTAGCAGAGGACGGCCTTGCTGGATATAAGTGGGAGGAGAGGCCCTTGGTCCTGTGAAGGCTTCATTCCCCAGTGTAGGGGAATGCCAGGGCAGTGAGGTAGAGGTGGGTAGTTGGGCAAGCACCCTCATAGAAGAGGAGGAGGGGAGATGGGATAGGGGGTTTGCAGAGGGTAAACTGGGAAAGGGGATAACATTTGAAATATAAATAAATAAAATATTCAATAATTTTTAAAAAGGGGAAAAAAAAAGCCCAAGCAAAGCAAAATGAGACAAAAAGTCTACAAAAATACCAAAGAGTTCCTTTTGATGAGTGGGCCACCTACTCCTAGGGATAGGACCTGTCCTGTGATGTGGTTAATATACCCACCCATTGAGACTCCATTGGAGAGAACTGATTTTCCCTTTGCCAGTAGGTATCAGTGGCAGACAGCTTCTTGGTTAGGGGTGGGAGGCCAAGTCCACTTCCCCCTCAGTGCTGGAGCCTGTCTGGCTTGAACCTGTGCAGGCCCTGTGCTCCATGCCTCAGTTTCTGAATTTATATGTGCATCCGTCCTATTGTATCTGGAAGACACTATCTCCTGGGGTTCACCCATCACCTCTGGCCCTTACAAACAATAATGTTTAATGTTCAGCGAGGTTCTCCTCCTTTTTAGGTGACTGAATTTAAGGACTATCTAAATTTTGTTGGTAGAGAGGGAGAACCTTGGGGTATAAATGATCCAGATAACTTGTATAGATGTATGAAATTGTCAAAGAATACTTTGTTTTTCAAATTCCTAAAATCTGATTTCTACATTAACAAGATTCTTCAGTATTGATTTCTAAATTTGACCACAGCCTGCCATTCTAGTAACCGGCTACAAGAGGGATGGCTAGGCTTTGTCAGATCTCATGCGTGCTCGTTCGTTCATTCAGTATGCAGATCTCTTGGCTGAGTACACTGGGAGGGGCGTACAGGAACAGACACAATCCCAGTTGCCACAAGGTTTGCAGCTTTATGGATACCTAGGTGACTTTGACTCTGATATGGGTTTATAATGTATAAATTTATTTTTGAAAACTACAGCATCTTACCAGATTATAGATGACTAAGTCACGTTGAATATTGGGCAGGTTTATGAGGTTGGAGTTGAATTTGATAAATGTCAGAAAGATAGTCACTTGAAGTATAGTCTGTGACCTTACTGGACAAGGGCACCATGCCAGCAGTAGTGGCAAGATAAACTAATTGTAGAGAATGTGACATTAGCTTAGGACATTCCCTTTCCCAACTCTATGCTTGGACTTGTTGATACAGGTCCCTGGGTTGGAGGTTGTGTCTCTATGGTGGTTTTAGATACTGAGATACTGGGTAGAGTTTGGATCACATTTTTAATGTTCATTGGTGTTTTTTTTTTCTTTTAAAGAATTCTAAGTTGTGGTAAGAACTTTAACTTTCTTATTTTTAATAAAGAATGAGAGCACCCTGAGAAGTTAAAAAACAAACAGTTTTCAAGTCACATTTGAAGAGCAGGTGTACTCTTCCACAATTTACAGTGCAGGTGCATGTTACTTTAGCTGTTTAAAGGGACGATACAAATTATCCAGGTAGAGAAAAGACACTCTTAAAAGCTGACCTGTAATCTAGGTCCTTTCCTGCCCTCTCTTTACCTACATGACTCCTGAGTTTCTGTACCACTTCCTCAGTTGAGTGTGCTCCAAACTTGGGCTGCGTTCCCTGCAGGGCGCTGTGCTGGCACGGGGCTGCTGGGCTTCTCAGAGGGTTAGGAAGGGCACCCCCTGCTTTTGGAGACGTCAGTGAACCAGTTGGGCAAGTCTTGAAGCTCCCAGAGATGCCACTTGGCCTTCTTCACCCCCCCCCAACACCCCAGCATTGGCTGCCTCACTTCTGCCTTTAAGAAACCCAAGAAATAGATGCCCTTGCGTGGTTATGTAGGAATATTTAGAGGAGTCCCCCTTTAGCCCAGCTTCACAGCTTGGTGATAGAATCTGAATAACACAGGTTACTCATCACGACTTGAAGATTTTCCCCCCTTCACATCGATGCTTCTGATAGAACCTTGGCTCTATCAGATGATGCCTGCGTAGTTTGTGGCTGCTGAGATGCAGCTGGAGATGTGCGGGGGTTGCCTGCTTCCTCCCCGGCTGCCACAGGTGGTCAGGCGGGGGCGGGATAAGGGTACAGTGCCCACTTCCGCCAGCCAGTCCTGTGAGCCCTGGCACCAGCACCTGAACCCGGGCGCATCCACCAGATTGTCTATTGCTGTGTTATCTTTCACTGCTTCGGATCTGCCTGCTGTAGGTCTATGACTAAGGTTGTGGTTAAAAATTCCCTTTTTAGGTATAAAAAAATCTTAACAAATTCTCTGTGTAGCAAGCTCCCCCACCCCACCCCTTTTGTTCTTCTTTTGGGTGGACTTTTTGGATTTTGCAAAAACAAATCTTAAACAAAAGCCTCAGTATCATATAAAAGTTAGGTAAAGGTTAGGTGGATAATATATTCTTTCATTAGAACAGGAACTAAGTCAGAGCAAGTTCTGGGCAGACTGCATGTGATAATACCTTTAGTGATGGAACTATAACCGGTGGTTCCAAGTTCTTTGCACACTTTAACTAATCTCTTCTTCAGAGTCCACTGTAGGAACGAGGAGACCGAGGCACACGGAAATTAGTGCTGGCTCTGTGGTTCAGAGTGGGTCCATGGGGTTCCATAGCCAGAGGTCATAGCTACTCTGTTGTTCCTCTTCTAGCTGCTAAGCCTTTCCAGTTGCTTCTTGGGTGGTCCTGAGGCTCAGAGCTGGGGATATTGGGAAGATTGGAATGGCAGTAGTGGTGGTGGAAAGCACACTGGATAGCCGGAGAAAAGTGGACACGAGAGAGAAGAGGACAGTAGTTATTTTGAGCAGATCGGTGGTGAGAGTCAGGGATGGGATATAAAGAATCAGCAGGCCTTGGTGAATGATTGGAGTTGAACATGAAGAAGACAGACAAACAGAGGGCACAAAGATACCTTGGATTTGTTGCCCGAGTGCCTGGGTGGATTCTGGTGCTGTAAAAATGAACGAGACCTCTAGAGAAGCTTTTTTCCTGGGATGGTAGCACTTGGGCAGGAAATGAAAACATTTGAATGTGTTAAGTATGAAGACATAGTGAATGCAGTGTATTTCCAGCTGGAGAAAAGATTCTGTGGAGAACAGGGTGTCCAGGGCATGGGATTTGACAGTGGGGAGGACACTTGTGCTCTGCATGGTAAGGCTGAATGGAGAGACTGGAGTATTGGTAAGTTCTTCCTTGGTGTAACTGCCCCCTTTCTAGGTGCTAGCCTCACATGTAGTTCAAGGTCACAGTAAGGATCTTGGTGCACACTACTTTGCTGCCTGGTCCAGCAGTTTGTTCCAGTGACCCAGTTTATCTTTCAGCACAGGGCTGAACTGCATGAACCACTCAGTTCCTGGTTTCTGACTGTTGCTGGCTAGTTTTATGTCAGCTTGGCACAAGCTAGAGTCAGTTTGAAAGAGGGAGCTTCAATTGAGAAATGACCAGCTTGTGGTGAGTCCTCTTGACTGATGACTAATGCAGGCAGGCCTGGCTTACTGAGGCTGGTGCCATCCCTGGCCTGGTGGTCCTAAGTGCTCTAAGAAAACAGGCTGAGCAAGCCAAGAGGAGCAAGCCAGTAAGCAGCACCCTTTCATGGTCTCTGTTCCTGTTTCTACTTCCAGGTTCCTGGCATTATCTCCTTCCCTGACTTCCCTGGATGGTAGCTGAACCTGTGAGATGTAGTAACCCTTTCCTCCCCAAGTTGCTTTTGGTCAGAAACCTTAAAACACTGTGGAAGTGCTTACATTACTGACACTGGAGACTTCATTTTGGGGCCCAGTTGATATCAATGTAGGTTAAGCAAAACAGGTGAAGGCTATACCAGCCTGGGGAACTACACTCACAGGTTCCCCACTCACCCATGGGGTGACCCTGCTTGGTCATAGTTCATGTGTGTGTTAGGAGTACACTAGTCGTGAAAGAATCTAAACTGTACCTGACTCTCTCTCTCTCTCTCTCTCTCTCTCTCTCTCTCTCTCTCACACACACACACACACACACACACACACACACACACACACACACACACGTATATACAAATGCAGAACGCTGAGGCCGTTTGGTGTGTCTCATATGTATATGTGATTAGGGCTGACCCCTTGGGACTGTCTAGCCTCTCAGTGGCCTGTCCCTGGAGAAGACTGAGTCTCCTTCTCTGAAGCCATTACTTGCCTTTAATTCTTCATCTAGCAGTGGGGTCTCAGCTGGAATAGTGTCTTTTACATAGCACTGGGAAGCTGTACCCTTGAAATCTCAGAACTGTGGTCTCCAGAACGGGACTAACACAACAACAAGACTTTTTTTTTTTTTTTCTTAAAGAGGTAGTCTCACCTAGAATACCTGGGGCTGGTCAGACTCAGTATACAGCCCAAGATGATGCTGAACTTCCTATCTTTCTTCCTCTAAAACCTCTGAAACATGAGGACTGTGGGTATGTGCCACTGCCCTGAGTTCATGCAGTGTCAGAGTGCAAACCCCGGGGCCTCGTGTGTGCGGGGCCAGCACCCTGCAGCTGAGCTACATCCCGCCTTACCTTACCTGACTACAGGCTGATTTGGTTGTGTTTCCTCCCAGTTTTTCTTCGTAACAAACTTGTAATGTCCTGCTTCTAGGAGACACGTCTCCACCTAGAACTATGAGGGGACTCTGAAGAGTGCAGGCGCCTTTCCCTGGCTCTCTCTCCTGACTCCCGGAGCCCCTCACTCTGTTCTTACCGCCTTCCCTGGCTCTCTCCTGACTCCCGGAGCCCCTCAAGCTGTTCTTACCGCATGTCTTCTGTCCTTGTCAGCCCTTTTCCCAGAAGGATTATGGGGAAGAAAGTCTGAGATGATTTACTTCTGCAGTTCCAACAACCCTTGGTGGCTCTGTTGGCAGCCCCTCTCAGGGGTGTCTGGGGTTTAGGCACACAGGCTCCTAGTCCAGTCTTCAGTTGTAAATCTAACATTTCTTGTTCCTAACAGCTTAAGTCATTTACCTCAAATGGCTAGTAATCTTTACATATTACCAGGATCTGCCCTCTAATCTGCTTAGTGTCTTTAAAAATAACTCTTTAAACATACTCCAAGTGCGTTTAACAGAACTCGGTCTTTTGTTGTAAAAGCTTCTACGCACTGTCATCATCAACACTGACTTGCTCTGTCTAGGTGAGAGAGCCAGCCATTTTGTATTATATTTCCAACATGTCACAGACTTAATAATTTTACAATGGGTAACAGTGAAATACTAGTCACATGAACTTGAAAAGTCTTTAAAGGTCTAAAGAAATGGTTGGTTTGAAAAGTGCTTGCTACGTACGTGTGGGGAACTGGATTTGACTCCTTGCCATCTGTGTTAAAAAACCAGATGCAGAAATCTGAGATGTGTGTGCTTAGAATCCGACACCTGGGAGGTGGAGACTGGCCAGCCAATCCAGCTGACTGAGAAGCTAGTGAGAGACTCTGTCTCAAAACAGACGGTGGAGAGCCTGTGAGATGTCTCAGTGGGTAAAGGTGCCTGCTGCCAAGCCTGATGACCTGGGTCATCAGGAATCTTCATGATGGGGGAAAAGAAAAACAGAACAAAACAAAACAAAACCAGACTCCAGAAAGTGGCACGTGTACTCCTCCTTTCCCTGTACGTAAAATAAATACATAGGATGGAATAAAAAAATTGGAGAAAATACCTTGGAGAGTCATTATGAACACTAACAATGTTGGTTTCTGGTCTTTCCCCCAAACACACATCCACATACATATGCATACACACACACACACACACACACACACACACACACACACACGGTGTCATTAAGTCAAGTTAGGTTTTTATTACTGTATTGAACAGACATCAAGCACCTCTAGGAATCAGAATGTTGACCCCTAGCTCCAGTGCTTGTAGGGTGGAGTGGGGCTATACACTCTGTGTGTGTGTGTGTGTGTGTGTGTGTGTGTGTGTGTAAGGTGTCTTGTCTTGGATGGAAGAGAGGCCATCCAAGAGCCCGAAGGTGTGATGTGTTAACCTCAGAATCTACCTGCAAAGCTGGTTTTGAGTGAACTCTTGCCTTTCTGTTTCTTGCGTGTGTAAAAATTAAGTGCAGAACTAGATCCTGTACTTACAGATGGTACTTAGATGGCAGGGCGAGTGGGTACTTGCTGCAGTGTTTGGTGAAGCACAGTGTGCTGTGGAGAGCTGCCCTCTTTCTGCTTCTCTGCCGTTTCTTTTCCATTCTTGATAGTTATGGATATGGGTGGGGGGGTCTTTCTTTTTTTTCTGTGATGCCACTTTAAACAATACAATTTTTGCTTACTCTTTTGCCACATTTTTCTTCTTCAGCAGATAATCAATCTATTGCAAGAGCTGCACAACATCCTGTATTACAGTTATATCATACTTTATTGTCTGTTCCCAGTGGATGGGCTGAGGGGCATCCCTAGTAACACTGCTGTCATTCCTACCTATTCTGTTTCTTGCTGTTTTAAGGATACACGTTTACATGCACCCACACGCACACCATAAATCTGAGCCAAAGATGATGCACTATGAGCTGGTGGAAGTCTTTGGAAAACTTCCCACTCTAAGGGGCAGGGTGGTCCCGTTCTTTGGATGAGAATTCCCTAGCCTGTCCACTCTGTTGTATGCTTTCATCACCTTGTGGGTCTTTTGTGTCTTTCAGTCTAATGTTGAGGGGCCAACTATAGCGATCTCGCTTCGTTAGCACAGGACTTCGTGTATGGTATGCTTAGCGATTAGAGCATATGCTCTCCATGAGCTCTGGTGGGATTAGGGAGGCTGGAAGAGGAGGAAGAAAGTTGTGAGATTTTTTTTTTTGAGATGGTTTCCTTCTCCCCCTCCCCCGCATGCTTACAGGAAATCTGTCTCTATTTGTGTGTAATGTAGAGCGCCTTGTGTGAGCCCTGTGCATGACTGGGGAAGCATGCTCTGTAACACTCAAAACTGGTGAGAAGTGTGCGCTCCCTCTGCTACATGTTTGTTTGTTTGCTTTTTAATTGAGGTGAAGCCATGTGACATGAAAGTGACCCTCTTTAAATGTGTGATTCAGTGGCATTTAGTACATCCACAATTTGGGGCAATTATCACCTTTATCTAGTGTCAAAACATTTTTACCATACCAGTGGAAACACTCTATCCTGGTAAGCCTTTCGCCCTCCCCTCGCCCCTCCCCTCATGTTTCAGCTTCTGAAAACTGCCAGCTTCCTGCTCCTGTGCTTTGACCTTTGACCTTTGCTGGATATATCATAGAAATGGAATCTTACAGTGAGTGACTTTTGGGGTCTGACTTTTTTCCTTTACTATTTTTAGGGTTTCATGCTGACCTCAGCCCCTATGGCCCTCAAACACTTGGTGTATGGCCAGAGCTGGCCTTGAACTTTGGATTACGGGAATGTGCCAATATGCCTGGTTCTAGCAGAGTATTTTTGAAGTTCACTCTTAGCAAGTACTTCAGTTCTTTGTATTGCTGGCTAATACTCCACAGTATATTGCTTTACCTATTTCTAGTTCATGGATATTTGTATTGTTTGTGCTTTTGGCCTATTGCAAGTAACTGTGTGTGTGTATTTGGACCCCAGGTTAGTTGTATAGACGACATCTGAGGGAAAAGCCAACAGGGCAGCCAAGAAGAGCTTGCTAGCAAGCAGGCTCTGAGCAGTTCTAGAGTTTTCCTCCCTGTGCCTGCCTACTCTACAGTGTTGTAGTAAATAGAATGAGGTGCTATGCATGCAAGGGGCCTTAGCACTCTACAGACAGGAAGACCCCTTACTTTGCAGTATTACTACTTCTCACTGGGAAAATGCTGTACAGTTGTCCACAAGCTAAATATAATATAGACACATCCCAGTAGTTAAAAGTAGCACATAGCTAAGTTCCTGATGTGGATATCATCCCCAGAACAGCATAAAGTCCTTTCTGTGAGGCTGGCCCAGACGTCTGTCTGTCTGGCAGTTGGAAATGATCCTTTGGTGCCTCTTCTGGGTGCTTTTGAGTGGTGTTCTTTGGAGTTCCTGTATTGAGGAGCTGGGAAGTGATCACAGGGGGAAGGTGGGAGAGAAAGCTCTCCTCCTCTCGGCCTCTCCACTGTGAGACGGAAAGGGGCCACTCCTTACCCCCTTTGAGGAAAGGCTTAGAAGGTGTGCTTCTGGATGGCGCCCAAGCACACGATGGGGAAAAATGTGTTTTATCAGAAGCGGAGGAGCATGGACTTGCCTGGTCTTTGTTTCTCAGCCCAAGTCTGTACAACCTGAAAAAACAAAACAAAACATACAACAGGTTGCTTGTGAAAAGTTTGTGCATGAATGTTCAGTAAAGCGTTTCCATCAGCTGAAATAGGAAAGCACTGAAGAATGTTTGTGGCCCTTAAAATTTGAATATATAGGTCAAACACATAGTTGTTTATTTGGTAAATTAGTTCCATGAGTGCCATTTAAATGGAACCCTCCCTCTAACTGGTTTCCCAAGAGCCACTGGTGAGCCATTGGGGAGATAGCAATTAAGCCAGGGTCTAACCAGGCAGGGACCAGGAAACCCCGAGAGCCAACTCTCTGGGGCCTTTGGAATGAAGTGTCTGGATTCTGAGTGAGTTATCATGTCTCTTCACCTTCCTTACAGACTAAAAACAACCACTCCAGGATGTGAGAACAGAGCCAACATCGTGTCTGGAGACAACAAGGTTGCTTTTGTTGGTCTGGATATGTGTTTGGTGGTGGTGGTGGTGGAACTCAAATTTTATATTTTCAGTGCTAGAGAAATGCATTTACAATGTGAAAACCTGATGCTTATTAAAGAAAGTCATTCTTTTAAAATGTTTTCTTTTTCATTCTTTAAAAAAAATTAATTCCAACTTTAGAGGGAACATGGAGTAGTGGCATAAGACCACTTACATGCCTGTTTCTGTGTGTTCACCAGGTGTCAACATTTTGTATTTTATGCTGTTATGCAAAGGTTTAGATGGATACTTTGGCTGCAGAAGAAGCTGAAGGCACTGTCTGAAGCTAAGCTGCAGATGTGCTAAGTATTCTTTTTTTCTTTTTTTTCTTTTTCGAGACAGGGTTTCTCTGTGTAGCTCTGGCTGTTCTGGAACTCACTCTGTAGACCAGGCTGGCCTCGAACTCAGAAATCCGCCTGTCTCTGCCTCCCAAGTGGTGGGACTAAAGGCGTGCGCCACCATGCCCGGCTGTGCTAAGTATTCTTAAAGGCTGAAGAATAAGAACATTTCCTATATAACCACAATGCTATTGTGAAATAATTCCAAGTCAGAAAAAAAAGGTAGAAAGTGCTGTGTTTAAACTAAAAAAACAAAAACAAAAACAAAAACAAAACGGGATTATGGCAAGGTCATTAGTCCTCCCATTTAGTTTCCTATAGGATAAATTTGGTATTTACCAATGAACTACTCAACTATTTACTACAGAGTGAGTTCTAGGACAGCCAGAGCCACAGAGAGAAGCCCTGTCTCAGAACAAAAAAGATTTTATCTTTCAAAACTGGGAAAAGGCCGTTTTCACTAACCTTTGTGATGGCAGCCACACGAGGTACCACTATGAACAGAATCATTTCTTCTGTCATGTCAAGAAGCAGAGAATGTTTCTCATCCTATTGGCCCAAATGAGAAATTCCCTTCCAGTCAGTGGTTGTGTTTGCTAGTGCATTAAAGTGGGCCGGCTGGCCAGTCACTCATCGGCGGTGAGGTGTATCCCAGAGTCTGAAACTCTATTTTATTTTTTTTCTTTCCTTTTCCTTTTTTTTTTCTCTCTTTTAGAATTCAGTGGCCATGGACATTTCTAATTTTAAATTCCCGTTTTGCATATCAAGTTTATAAGCTATGACTTTTAGGATAATTTTTGTACTTTGTCCTGTAAACAGATTTTAAAAGCATTGAATGTAAAATGCATGTGAAGTTTCTTGTGTATCAAAGGCTCGCCTTTTCTCTCCCTGACTTAATGGGCTCCTGTTTCCAATTTGTGCCAGAGCTCTGTGTGAAATATGAACTCTAGTTTATGCAGGTCCTAACGGGGAGCACAAGCGTGTAGGGAGAACAGCCCTGGAGCTGCCTTTGTGGCAATGAGTCCTGGAGTCATTCTCCAGCAAGGCCAAGTGCTCACTTTGCACGTGGAAATTGCAGACGTCACTACTTGAACTTGGCCACCAGTGAGTGCATGTAATATCTGTTGGCAGCATAATAGTTTTGGGATACTCCTTGAGAATCCCACCCCACCCCCCAGTCTCCTCTGTTTGTTTGTTTGTTTCAGTGCCGGGGATTGAGACCCAGAGCCTAGCACATTCCAGATAACAGCCACTGTTATTGAGAGCTACAGCCAGATCTGATGTTCTGATTTCAGGAAACAAATTTTCTCACGTAAAACTCAAGTTGGGAGGTTGGGCTCATTCATTTTTTAATTCTTTCAGTAAGTAAACATTAAGTGCCTACTTTGTGTCCATGCTGTTCAGAGAGGGACAAGAGAAAGCTGCTACTCTGGAATTGTGTGGTAGAGTCCATGAACAGGCACAGATAGAAAACAAGAAACCCTAGGGTAGTGACGTGAGGATGGGATGCTCCATCAGAGGTGAGATGGCCAGTAAGACATCACTGAACAAATGAATCCCATCTAGTGAAAGGATGTATAGGAGGCTCACCCAGTTGGACAAGGCTGGCAGAAAAGGCATTTGTGGGGCAAAAGGCCTTCACAAAGCCAGAGAAGCAGAAAACATACATGTTACAGCATGTGGATTTCTCATGGTCTGTGTCACTAGAGCTTGGGACCGCAGGAAAATCCCGAGACATTAGCCTAAAACTTTATTTATCATTCCAAAGTCATTGTCTTTTACTCTGTATTCAGTGGGAGACTACTTCAGGATTTTTCTTTTAATAAAACATCTAGTTATTTATCTGTTGGTCATCATCAGGTCCTTTATATGTAGATCCATCATTATATGTGTGATGGAAAATCATATTGCAAGTTAGAAATTACTGGAAGTTAAAACTCTTCCTTTCTTTGGAGGTTTGATAAAGCAGGAGACAGAACTGTGGTTTGGGGGGGGGGGTTGTTTGTTTTTATTTCAGAACCTTTTAAAAAAGAAGTTCCATGGTTACATTTGTGCTTAGAAATAGTATCATTGCAACAGTATGGTGATGTAAGGAAGAGGAGCTAGAATCCAGAGGCAGAGGGGTAACCACTCTGCTCCTTTACAAGTCCATGGAGAAGCAATGCTCACTGGCTATGGGGATGCAGACTAAAGCCACATGAAACTGATTCCAAGGACCAGTTGGACAGAATCCTCAAATGTGATTGCCCCAACGCAGACATCAACAGAGAGGAAATGGCTGAGAACAGTGTCCAGATCTCTGGGGCAACTTCACGGGTGATGTCACCAGGATATGGGTGTGCAGTAGGTCATGAGATTGGGGTGTGAGATTAATGTGGGTGGTGGAACAGAGGTTAGTGATAAAAGTGCTAGGAAGAGAACATTTAGTGACAAGGCTGAGACAGAGAAGCCTTCCTAGGAGTCGTGTGAAGGGAAGAGGAAAACTTGGGGTAGAGTATGCCAGCATTCAGGGTAGGAGAGTCTAGAGATGGGGGTGTTCGGGAAGGCTTGTGCCACAGAGGCCAAGCATTCTATCCTGGATTTGCCAAGTTAATAAGTTGAATAGAACTGTCATGAACTGTGAGGAGTAGGAAATTAGAAGGAAGATCTTCATTTATACTGTGTGGGAAAAGAAAGCAAAATGGACAGTTTTTTTTTTTTTTTTATGTTGGTTTTCCAAGTTGAAATTTTGAGCATGTATGCACTGTAAAGGAGAGAGACTACCAATGAGGAAGAAGATGACAAATTAGTGGAATGATGTCTGTAATAAAATAAATCTGAGGGCATATTTGCTTGAACGCTCATGAGGCAAAGCTGGATATGTGAGTGGATGGATCCATAGAATGTACATTCAGGTCTGTGCTTGAAACATAGTTAAGGGATACATTCAACCGATACATTCAGGTCTGCTGGGAAGCCCAGTCAAGGGATGAAACTCTTACCCACTGCACAGGGTTTTAAGACCACACTCAGCCTCTAGACTCTCCAAGTTGATAATGGAACACAATGGGAGCTTTTATTGCAGACTCATTTCTGTGGGATACACGACTTTTCCAGTGAGTTGTGTTGGCTCAAGACCTCCATGGATTTCAAAGCAAGCTTGCTAGCCAGCATAGTAAAAACTGCAAACTCTGGGTACAGTAAGAGGCTCTACCTCAGTATATAAGGTAGAGAATATTGAGAGAGACACCAGGCATCAGCCTTGGGGCCCCTGCATATACACACATGAACCTACATGCACACACACAGGCACACATGTGCACCTGTACACAGTCAACAAAAGAGGAAAAATAAAACAATTAAAGTGAGTAAATTGCCACAGATACCCCAAAGGTAAGAAGAGTTATACTATTGTAAGCATTTATGTGCCAACAATCTAGATAATGTAGATGAAATGGGTACGTTTCTAGAAGAATATACCAGTTCCAGAATTAAATCAGGGAAAATTAAGTGAGAAAGCTTGAGCAGACATAGACAAAGAGATGGAAGAAGTAATTAAAAATCTCCCAGCAAAGAACAGCCAAGGCCAGATAACTTCACAGGTTCGTTATATCCCATCATATGAAGAATCAAAGCCACGATGGTTGGGCTCTTCCAGAAAGGCAGAGCGTTCAAGCCCAGCTTGTCAGCCAGCACCCTTTCTTAGTAACTGTTCTCTGGACAAGTGTGTGAGGAGACCTGGTGTGACGTCCACCATCATAATCCCAGGGGAAACTGACAGCTTTCTGATAAGATCAAGTACAGAACAAAATGGCCACTCTGGAACTTGTGTTCAACAGTTTGGATGCACTAAAAAAGAGCAAGAGAGAGAAAGAAAACAAACAGAAAGAGGTAAAATCTGTTTGCAGAAGACATAATCTTATATAAAAACCCTCAAAGATAAACAAAATACTGTTGGAACTAACAAGTGAAGGCAATAAAGTTGCAGGATACAATAACCAACATGTAAAAGCCAGTAACATTTATATACAGATAACAACCTAGCTAATAAAACTCAAGAAAATTGCTGCATTTATAGCAGCATTAAAAACTATAAAACACTCGGGAATAAATGCGATCTTGATGGCGAAGATCATGCTTGCCCCAAGGAACTCCATGCTGTCCCCCTTCCCCCTCTACCATTTTTTCCTCTCGTATCTAGTGTTAGGGATTGAAAGGGTGGAAAAGGGGAATAGAGAAGGGTGGAAGAAAGAACTCACAAAGTAGTCAAGAAATTGCATCCTGAGAAGAGGGAACCTCACTGTGGAATCGCCTTCTTGCTGGCCTGTAGACATATCTGTGGAAGCCTTTTCTTAAATTGCATATTGATGCAGGAGGCCACCTTGGGCAGTGCCGGCTCTTGGCAGGTGGACCTGGATTGTGTAAGAGAAGGGCCATCTTTCCCCCATAGTTCCTGCATCTGCCTCTGATTGAGATCCTTCCCTGAGTTCCCACAGAGATGGGTTTTGGTCAATGTTTTATCACGGGATCTGAAACCAAACAGTTGATTTTGTATCCTGCCACATTGCTGAAAGTGTTGGTCTTTTCTAGACCTTTTCTGGTGGAAGTCTTAGGGTCCCTTACGGATAACATGTCACCTCTGAGTAGGGATACATTGACTTGTTCCTTTTCTATTTATACCCCTTTAATTTACTTCTCTGATCTTACTGTTCTAGCTAGGGCTTCAGACACAGTTTGGAAAAGGAGTGGTAGCACACAGTCCTGCCTCATTCCTGATTTTAGTGGGATTACTTTTGAGTTTTTCTCCATTTAGGATAGTGTTTCTCAATCTGTGGGTTGTGATTCCTATTGTGGGTTGCATATCAGATATCTTACATAACAGATATTTATGTTATGATTCATAATTATCAAAATTGTAATTATGAAGTAGCAATGAAATAATTTTATGGTTGGAGGGAGTGACCACAACATGAGGAACTGTATTAAAGGATCGCAGCGTTAGGGTGAGAGCCACCGACTCAGGAGGATACTGGCTGTGGTTATGTCCTGTGTAGCCTTTGCTATATTATACTGTGTAGCTTCCAGTCCTGTTCTCTCCAGGACTTTGATCACAGAAGCATTTTGAATTTAGTTAAAGGACTTTTCTGTATCTATTAAGTTGGCCATGCGGTTTTTGTCCCTAAGGCCATTTATGTGACTGACTGCATTCACTGATTTATGGACTTTGAACCATTCCCATATCTCTGGGGTGAAGTCCACGTGTTCCTGGTGGATGACCTATTTGCCGTATACCTGTATTTAGATTGCAAGCATTTTATTGAGAATCTGTACATCTGTGTTTCTTTAAGGATGGTGGCCTCCAGTTTCTTTTGTTGTGTCTTTACCGAGTCTTTGGAATCTAGAGTAAACCAGCTTCATGGGAGTCCAGGAGTGTTCCTTCCATTTCGTTCCGTTATTTGAAAATAATAATTTTAAGAAGAGTCTTTAAGAAGAACTGGATGTAGATTTTCTTTGAAAAATTGGTAGAATTCTCTGTGGCTCCATCTGGGCCTGGGCTGATTTATTATCACTATCACTATCACTATCATCACTATCACTATCACTATCACTATCACTATCACTATCACTATCACTATCATCACTATCAGTATTATAACTATTACTCTCTCCATCACTATCACGAAGACAGTGAGGGGAAGGAAGAGGATCTTATTACTGTTTCAGTCACCTTGTTATGGGCCTGTTTAAGTTGTTGAAGTTGTTTATCTTTTCTTAGTTTAACTTTGGTGGTTTGAATGAATTTAGAAAGTTATCTATTTCTTTTAGGTTTTCCAACTTAGTGGGATATAAGTGTCTTGTTTTTTTAAGCCCTTCTAATATTCTGAATTTCTTCGGTATGTCTTGAAATTTTCTCCTGTTTATCTCAGACTCTGTTTAAGTTGGGTCTCCTCTTTTCTTTCTTTCGTTTAATTGGTCTAATGGTCTGTTGATCCTTTTTACTTGTTCAAAGGGCCAGCTCTTACAGCCATTGAATCTCTGTCTTGTTCTCTTTGTTTCTATTTCATTAATCTCTGCTCTGATTTCTATTATTTCTAGTGTCTGCTGGGTGGGGGTTGTTTTCTTCTCGTTTTTCTAAAATCTTGACTCGCATCATTAAGTCATTTCTTTGTGCTCTTGCTGAAATGTAGGCACTTAGAGCTATAAATTTCCCTCATACAACTGTTTTAATACGTCCCAGAGGTTTTGTTGTGTTTTGCTTTTAATTTTATTTAATTCTGCAGAAATTTTTACTTTTTAAAGTTTCTTCTTTGACCTATTCAATAGTGTGTCATTTAAGATCCATGAGTTTGTGTAATTGCTAGAGATCCCCTTCTGTTGATTTTAAGTTTTATTTCATTGTGGCCAAATAGGATACAAAGAATTATTTCACTGCTTCTTTCTTTGTTTTATGTCCCTGTATGTGGTCTATTTTAGAGAGACTTCCATGGAGTGAATAATAAAATGTACATTTCATGATGTTTTGTTGGAATAGTCTATAGATAATCTGTTAGGTCCATTTGATGTACAATGTCATTTAATTCTGTTGTTTATTTTATTTTATTTTGTCTAGACAGCCTGTGCATTAGGGAAAGTGGGGTATTGAAATCACCTGCTAGTGCTGAGATGGGGCTAGTTTGCATCATGAAATCTAGTGGTACACTTTTTATGAGATTGGATGCATCAGAACTTGTGCGTGTATGTCTAGTGTGCAATGTCTTCATGGTTAACTGTTCCCTTCATTACAATGAAGTATCCTTCCTCTCTTCTGGTAATTTTAGTTTGGAATCTGTTTTGTCAGATAATAGGATAGAAATGCCTGTTTGTTTCCTGGTTCTGTTAGCTTGGATCCTTTTTCTCCTCCTTTCGCTCTAAGGTGAGTTTCTAGATGCTTTGGTAGTGAGCTGGGACCCTAATGGCTGAACCATCTCTCTAGCCCACAATGACTTTTTTACAGACACCAAAAGTTGGATTTTATTTCCTCATTCATTCAGCTAAACTGTACCTTTTGATGTGGGATTTTGGCCCTGGATTAAAGGTATTAATGGAAAGTGCACCTCGATTGATGTTATTCTTTTCATTTGTATTCTCAGTCCTATTTTGTGTTTCTTTAATTATAGACTTGTTTACTTTCTGTGCACTCTTGGCTATACTTATTCCTCTCCAGTCTGACGCAGTACCTTCAGTGTTCTCTGTATGGGTGGCTTGGTGAACATGGATCCTCTAGCCTACTTATACCATGGAAACTTTTTCATCTTTTATTATAGCAGATCGTTTTTCTGGATAAAGTCATCGGGGTTGGCGTGTGTGATCATTGAGCTCATTTGGAGTCACGTGGCTCCGGGATCTTCTGGCCTTTAGTTTCCATTGAGAAGTCAGCTGCTATGCTGATGGGTTTTCCTGTATATGTGCCGAATGCTTTTCCCTTGCAGCTTTCTGTGGCCTCTCTTCATTCTATATATTCTCCTGCTGTGGGAGGCTGGGAGGGGCTGCTTTTCTGGTCCTATCTGTTACATGCCCTATGTGCTTCTTGTGTCTGTACAGATGTGTCTTTCCTCAACTGGGGCAGTTGTTTTCTGTGGATCTGAAGACAGAGTTTCTGCCATTGCCCTTCTTCTTCTGTATCCATAATTTATGGATGTTTTTCATGGTGCCCCATGTTTCCTGAATGATTAAATTTTTTTCATAATCATTGGTTGAGAACCTCTGACCCTACTTGATCCATCCTATTGATGAGGCTTTCCCCCAGATTTTCTACTTGAGTTATTGTTTTTCAATTCTATCTTCATTTCACATTGATTTTCTTTCATTATCTAAATAATTATCATTAGAAAACACATCTATAGTACCAGTGGGTTGACCAAGGGTCATATTGTCTCCACTTATTGTACTGTTTGTGTTTTGGTGACATGACCTGGTCGTCTCATATGAGATTCTAGTCTGGTCTTGTTGAGTGGAAGTTAGCCATCACTAGGCTAGGCCTATACACAGGCTGAGCTGGGTCACCAAGTACGGGGATGACATGGGCCAATGTGAATCTAAGGCCATCTGCTGGCTGGCTGGGTATACACATTATCTGACCCCAGCTAGGCATGGGGATGGGTTGATGGTGTGGGCAGATAAAGTTCTGAGGAACTCTCTAGGCAGGGCAAGTGCATAGGCTAGGCAAACTTAGCTTAGCCTTGGCATCTGAGGACAGTGCAAGTGAGGTTTGGAGGGACTCGCCAGGCTGGGGTGCTCGGTGAACTGCCCACACTGAATATATGAACAAATCCTCATGACCATGGAGGGCCAGTAGCAGACAGAATGAAGTTCAGTTTGGAAGGAAAGTCTTGTGTGGCCACAAATCATATGAAAAATATAAAACAACAAAAAGCCTAAGAAAGTGCACAAAGCCTCGTGGATTGTTGCATCTCCCACTATCCTAGAGAAATATTTTGTCCTATATATGGAGAAATGTACAAGGGACATGCTGGGCGCTGGAGTGTCAGCCCCTCTGATGTTGGAAAAGTCAACAGTTTGAGATTCCCCATCTTCACAGTCTTGACATATTAATGGAGTCAAATGGAAACATCGGATGGGTATATGGAGTCTATGTTATATAAATCCTCAGGAGACTACTTAGAGCTTGAACTATAATAGCTCCTTAGGTTATCTAAAAATGTATGCAAAATACATGTAAATGGAAGATAATGAACTGACAGGAGGCTTTGCACACAGCTAGACTCTGTTGGATTGTTCTTGCCTGCCTAGAAATCCTCTAGGATGTTGGGCTTGGTGGCACAGTTTACTATTATTATTATTGTTGTTGTTGTTGTTACATTTGTGATTGTAGTTGTTTATTGTTCAACAATGAGGACATAGTTCTAAAATACAGGTTGAGCACCTTTATTCCAAAGCCTTTAACAGTTCCAGAATTTGAAACTGGCATAGTACTGCAAGTGGGAAGTTCCGTACTTGACACCGTGTGTCAGGTTACAGTCAAAATGCAATTAAGCCAGAAAGACTGTATAAAATTGATCTTCAGGTTTTGGGTATAAGATATGCATGAAACAAGAATGACTTCTTTTGTTGCTTCACCCAGGTCCCCTTTTTTTAGGAAAAAGAGATGGATGGATGGATAGATAGATAGATAGATAGATATAGATAAGGTAGATAGATAGATAAGGTAGATAGATAGATAGATAGATAGATAGATAGATAGATAGATAGATAGATAGATAGATATGCAAGTAACTCTTCCCCAATTTAAAAAAATCTGAAATCCAAAATACTGTGATGGGGGCTAGAGAATTAGCTCAGCACTTAAGAGCAAATACTGCTCTTGCAGAGGACCCGAGTTTGGATCCCAGCATCCATGTTGGGTGACCCACAAATGCTTGTAAGTCCAGTGTCTTCTTCTGGCCTCCTCAGGCGCCTACACACATGCAGCAGCCGCAGACTTAGACACATAAATAAAAACAAATCATATAGACAACAACAACAAATAAAACCATATACCTGATCAGCTCAGGCACTTCACATAAAGCAGTGGTTCTCAACCTGCCTAATACTGCAACCCTTTATACAGTCTCTCATGTTACTGTGACCCCCCCAACTGTAAAATCATTTCATTGCTACTGTCCTCTGCTGTTATGGATTGCAAATATCGGGTATGCAGGTTATCTGATATGCAGGTCCTGTGGAAGTCGTTACCCATGGGTGGAAAACCAGTGGAGGGAACAGTCAACTTGAGTAAGATACACATTCAGAATATAACCTACAGATATGAAGTATTAGGTAATGCCTTTTTTCCCCGTCTTGGACTTTTCACGTTTTGGATGAAATGATCAGTTCAGATGACAAAGCGACACTCCTTAAATAAGAAGTAGTTTTTCCCTAGTTGTTTATCCCCTGTTCCCTTGTTTCCCATAGAAGACTGACTTACTCATTACAGTAGCCCTCCTCTCTGCTCTTTCCAGATTAATTAATTGGAGCACCAAGAGATAACATTGCTCCCTATGAACTTTTAACTAAAGCCACTCATGGTGGGACAGTGACTAGCCTGGCCTTGAGAAAATGATTTGGTTAGCCTTTCATAGCCCCATACTTAGCCTATACCTAATTTGTAAGCTGTCGAAGCATGGTGGGCAGACTGAATAGAACCTCACACATTTCAACACAGCTAACATTCGGGCCCATTCTTGACCCTGTTAAAAACTATCAGAAGTTGTTTCCAGCATCCATAGTATTTGTTTTATAACCATGTGGTTTTTGGATCATTATTTTAATGATCATAATTTTAATACAGACCTGTTGGGTTATATTCTCTGGCCTTTTGCATTGTGGAGTGTGACTTGACTGCCTAGGAGAGGTGAATGACCCCTGCAGAAAAGCAGCCCATTTTCAGATTGCTCCAAATTTTATTTTTAAGGAACGAAATAAAAGAAAACTAAGATGAGTAGAAGGTTTAGGCTGTAGTAATAGAATCTCTCCACATTCTGCGGAATTTCGGTAAGGAGCCTTCATCAGGTTTGTTAGGAAGGAAGAGCTGTCTAGAGCCATGCGGTATGACTTTTGGTATCCCCACCTGGTCCCAGTTTGGTGCCTCGTGTGGTGACATATGGTGATGTTCGCATGTGTTCAGGCCTACTTTAGCTTTGCCGCTAGGACTGCGGTGGAAGCTTGATGCTCAGCTTGGGCTCAGAGAAACCCACAGCTTCTAGAACCAAGTTATCAGTCTTCTCTGGGAAACAAGGGAACAGGGGAAAAACAACTAGGGAAAAACTACTTATTTAAGGAGTGTAGCTTTGTCATCTGAACTGGATTCTAAATAGCTTAGTTCCTTCATTCCTATTCTCACCGTCCCCTCCCTTCCTTCTCCCCCCTTTTCCTTCTTTCCCGCTCCATCCTTATTTCCTCCTGCCTTTATTTCATTTCCTTATGGATGGGACTTGCCCATCCTGTGAAACCGCTCAGAGCCTGTCCTGCATCTCCATCACCATTTTCCAAATGGAATGTCTATTCCATTTCAGAGAAACCCACAGCTTCTAGAACCAAGTTATCTGTCTTCTAAAGGCTCTTGCTTGATGAGGCTCCTCACGTCACACAAGCAGGCGATGGAGGGAAAAGCCGCAGCTTCCTTAGCTGCTTGGGACTGAGCCCCCATGATCCTAAATTCTAGCGAGAGAAGCGAGCTGAGCTGTGTATCCCGGGAAGACATTTGCTTCTAAGAGGGACCAATTCCAGGACTGCAAGGTTTTCTTTTTATACGACTAGCAAACTTGCATTGATTAAGATGTGTCAAACAGGTGCTGGGCGTATGCAAAGCTATTTCATGATTTTCTTCGTAGAAGTGAATGGCTATTTTTAAAGTGTGCCTATATTATTCTCAGCCAGGCTGCTGGATAAAAAAGTACAAAGGGCTAAAAATACTTAAGAGTTTCTGTAATCTCTGTTTTAAAAGAAACCATCTTCTGCATTCCCTTTCGTAGGGACAGAAGACCATGGCTTTGGCCGTGATTGCAAGTGGTTTCTCCATGTCTATGTTTTAAGACAGATCACCATCAAAAGGGCATTGGCTGGACTGTAAGTCATCAACATGTGAGGAGGTGATTATAGCCAGACCCCTGCTCCGTGATTGCTACTGTTCTGTACTTTTGGTGTTTGTTTGTTTGTTTGCTTGCTTGCTTGTTTTGACACGGGGTCTCTTTATGTAGTTCTGTCAGCCCAGGAGCTCAGTAAGCAGACCACACTTGTACCTCAGGTGTGTTCCCATGATCCTGGCTAAGTCGTTTGCCCCTCTGGTCGTTGTGCTTGCGTTTGTGAAACTGGAATAATAGTAATGCCGGCCTCCTAAAGTTCTCTGAAGATTAGCTTGGAGCAGAGCCAGTACACGGTAAATGCTTAGTTGTGTATTGTAAACTTTTTTTATGTTTTCCATTTATTTTGGTTTTTTAGAATGCTGGTTAAATAAACACAATATGTATTCTCTTTTGAAGTGTATAGTTCAGTAGTGGTGGCTATATTTAAATTGTTGCATAGCAGATCTGTAGGATTTCCATGTTACAGCCCTGAAGTGTTTGTTATTGTTATTATTTTAAATCTCACTTTCTCCCACAGTCAGTTGCACAGTTCTGTGGACTGGGACGTCGACTCCGCTGAGCAGGAACTGCTCGGTGATGTATAGAAGGAGCCAGCGCCAGCTCCCCCCCAACACACTAATTTCTTGAATGAATGAATAAGAACAATGGCAGAGTGAATGCGGTTTTGAAAACTTATTTCTCACTTAACAAGTAAATCTATTTTTAAACCGTTTTAAGTGGAGTAGTGTAAATGGAAAACTGTCTGCCTTCAGGAGTGAAGCTCATTTTTGTTTCGATTTGAAATAGAGCCTTACTATGTAGACCAGGCTAGCCTCAAACCCACAATCCTCCTGATTCAGCCTTTACAAACATGGTACAAAGTGGTTCATGAGGCAACTATCTCTTCTATTTTTTTAGGTTTATTTTTATTTATGTGTATGTATGAATCACTCTGTGTGTGTGTGTCTGTGCGCGCCTTTTGCAAGGTGCCTGAGGAAGCCAAAAGAGGGTGTTGGATCTCCCGGAGTTGGAGCTAAAGGTGGTTGTGAGTCACCTGACTTGGGAACTGGGAACTGAACTTGAGTCCTGCTTAAGAGGCACAAGTGAGTCTTAAATCGCTGTGTGATGTTAAAATGTATTTGAATTATTTCTCAGCTATTCTAATTCAACTTTCCTTCAACAGGAAAAAGAATATATACTTAGGTGGATGGTAAAAGAAAAGAGGAAATACTAGCCAATATGCCAAGAATTTGAAAAACATTCACTTTAAATTCAAACCTTATTCTGTTCATCTGGTCAGGCCTGGCCACTAGAATTCTTCTTTCCTTAGGGAACGTATGAATGATCTTGTTCTTCCATTTAGATCAGAAGTTCAGCCTTCATCTGTACTTGCCAGAATTAATGGAACACTAGTATTTCCTCTGACATCCAATCTGGTCAGGCCTGGCCAAGCTCAGTCCAGTCTGGGTCTGGGTCTGATCTGGTCTAGTCTGGGTCTGGGTCTACTCTGGGTCTGGTCTGGGTCTAGGTCTGGATCTAGTTTAGTCTGGGTCTGAACTAAGTCTGGATCTGGTTTGGTTTGAGTCTTGTCTGTGCCTGTGTCTAGTATGGGTCTGGATGTAGCCTGGGTTTAGCCTGGGTCTAGACTGGGTCTGTTCTGGGTCTGTTCTGGGTCTGTTCTGGGTCTGGGTCTAGTCTAGGTCTAGATCTAGTCTGAGTCTGGGTTTGGGTATGGTCTGACTAGTCTAGTCATGTGCTGTCTAGTCCTGTCTGGCCCATCCCTTTTGGGGTCTTTTAAAAGAATATTTATTGAACATTGCCTAGAAAGAGCCAACACTCTGGGCAAAGGGGAAGAAAACTGTCTCTGACTTAAAAACCTTCCATCTGTAATTAATTACCATCATGTTCTGTGGATTTTTTTTTTAAGTTCAATTTTTGATAGGGTTTATTTTGCTCATGGGCAGAGAAATCACTTAAATGTTTTTTGGGCTTTTTTGGTTTGGTTGTTTGTTTTATTTTCATTTATTTTAACTAAGCCTTAGGTTTCGTTTTATGACAAATAGGAATGCTACAAGGAGCTCCTTTTTGTTTAAACATTGCCATTAGGAAGTAAGTACAGAATGTGGGCTTTGCACAGACTCACTTCCTTCTAAGGTGAACAGGGCTAGTGGGGCCTTGGAGGGTGTGCAGGAGACAGGAAGCCTGTGGCCTGCCAGTGTCTTAACAGGCCCACACAACATGGTGCCTGGCGGGAGTGGGGAGCCAGGCAACAGTGCTCTTCAATGGATGCTTGGCAAGCACTTGCTCAGCTACATGGCCTATAGTTATTCATCTTGTGATGGTGATGGCTTTGCCCTTTCCATTGTGACTTCTGGAAACTGGCTGTGCCTACTCATTTCTTCCTGAGCCTGAAGATGGAGTTTATCTGTGAATCAGAGACCATAATCTTTTGAAAGGTCTCCCTTTGTTCTGAGATTAAAATATTCTCGGGCGAGTGCGATGGTTCAGTGGTAAGGTTGATGGCCTGAGTTTGATGATGGGTGGAGGGAATCAACTTCCTCAAGTTGTCCTCAAACCTCCGTACTCGTACTCACGTGCGTGCGCTCAGACGCACCAACCCACACAAATATATGTAGTGAGAATTTTAAAAAATGCGTGTTTATAAAATATATAAATATTGTACAGAAAATATGAGTTAAATATTTCTAAATACAAATGTAAACTTCCCTAATGTTTCAACTCTCCTGTTTGAGTCTGGACCTAAGGAGGAATAGAAATCAAAGACAAGCATGGCCCGGACCCCGAGGTTCTGTTGTCCCACCTGTCCCAGGAGGGAAGCCAGCCTCCTCCTCAGAGCATCTTGGACTTGGTGACATGACCTTCAGCCAGGCTCTCTGTCTAACTCAGCCAGAACCTCCCTGTGACTGACCAGGGGCCAGGGGCTTGGCAGGGTTGCCTGCCTGCCTTCCTTTCTCTCTCTTTCTCTCTCTCTCTCCTCTCTCTCTCTCTCTCTCTCTCTCTCTCTCTCTCTCTCTCTCTCTCTCTCTTCTGAAATGCCCGTATGTCTCCCACCCTCGCTTTTCATTTTTCTAAGTTTTGCTCACCCCTCACTTCCTCTAGAAGCCCCTCCCAGGATCCCCACCCTCAGAGGGTGCCACCCTGCCATACTCGCTTTCTCTTCTCTTTTCTCTTCAAGCTGTTCTCAAAAATGTCAAGTGTATTTTCACTTATGAGTTTGTTTCTCTAATGATTTTCTCTTATAACACTGTAAATGGTGTCAGGGAGCATGGCTGGTTTGTCCATGTACACAGTGTTGGTTTCTAGCAAGGAAAAGAGTTGATATGTGAAGGAGCTAGAGAAAATACCCAAGGAGCTGAAGGGGTCTTCAACCCTATAGGTGGAAGAATAACATGAACTAACTAGTACCCCCTGAGCTCATGTCTCTAGCTGCATATATAGAAGAGGATGGCCTAGTTGGCCATCATTGGGAAGAGAGGCCCCTTGGTCATGCAGACTTTCTATGCCCCAGTACGGGGGAACGCCAGGGCCAAGATGTGGGAGCGGGTGGGTAGGGGAGCAGGGCCGGGAGGGGGAGGGTATAGGGAACTTTCTGGATAACACTTGAAATGTAAATGAAGAAATTATCTAATAAATGTTGGAAAAAGAGTTGATATGTGAGCTTTTCACACTTTTTATTAGATGAAAGGTATAGCCCATCATTTATAATGCTGTGAAAACTTTTGTTTTGAGATAGGCTCTTGCTGCACAGCTGAGGCTGGCCTCAGACTTAGGATTCTTCTGTCTCTGTGCTACCATGCATGACTAAGGGTTTGTATTCTTTATTAGGCATTTTAGATAAACTGTAGTAGAACACATACACACTTATTGAAAATTGAGTGAGCACCACAGTGTGACTGTCCTCATGCACTGGAGGGTCCTGGCTTTGCGGAAGTCTCAAATGTGGGATATGCCACTGGTGGGTTGCTTTTCTCAATTGGCAAATGAACAGTCTGGCCAGATCTAACTCACATAGGGCTTCTTAGTTCATCTACTACTTGGTTATCAAACCAGTGCTGGGCATTGCTGTGGGATACACAGAAAAATAAAGTTAGTTCTTGCATGTATTCATTCGTGTAAAAGTATTTATTGAATAATAGTGCATACCTAATGAGCCTTAGAGATTATCATAGCTATGCATATCTGTGTCACATGCATAGCTATATGTATTCGTACGATGTATTCTACCCTAAGGTCTAAGAAAAATGTGTTCTTATATGTAATGAAGATAAGAGAGAACCCCAAAGAAAGGTACAGAATGCTGCACAGGTGTAAGCCGAGGAATGCTAAGGGCACAGGAAAGCATCTTGGATAAAACAGAGCGAGGAGTTCTCAAATTGTGGGTCGAACCTTGACAGCTGGAGCTCTAAGAGAAATTCTGGGTGTGGGAACCACTTGAGGGAAGGCATGAAATGAGGAAAATACTTAGAAAAGAGGCATCCCCTTCATGGGAGCACAGAGAAGAGGTGGTATATAGGAAGCATCCAGCTGAATGTCAGGGTGAGGCTATTGGCCTTTAGGGTAGGATGGTCCTAAAATTTGGGAAAGGATACTTTGAGTTACCTTAAAAACGTAATTGTGTGTGTGTGTGTGTGTGTGGTATCATCTGCAAGTGGGGATAATTTGACTTTTTCCTTTTCTCCTTGCATTCTTTGACTTTGCCCCCACCCCACCCCCTTGCCTTATTCCTTCAGCTAGTGCTTTGGGCAGTGTGCTCAAGGAGAAGTGGGGATAGGGACCAGCTCTGTCTCATTCCTGGTTTCAATGGGATTGCTTTGAGGTTTTCTCCATTTAGGATGATGCTGGCTATGGATTTGGCATATACAGCCGTTTTTTCTATTGATGTATATTGTCGTAGGTCCGATTGTCACTGGAACTTTTATCATGAAGAGATGTTGGGTTTTATCAACGGCATTTTGTGTGTCTATTGAAATGACCATGTGATTTTTGTCTTCAAGTCCATATATGTCATTTATTACCTTATTTGACTTATATGTACGTTGAACCATACTTGTAATTCCTCAGGATAAAGCCTGGTCGTGGTAGATGATCTTTTTGATGTGCATCTGTATTCTGTTTGCAGATGTTTTATTGAGGGTTTTTGGGTCTGTTTTCATCAGGGATATTGGCTTAAGTTTCTTTTGTTGTTGTTGTGTCTCTGCATGGTTTTGTTATCAGAGTAATACAGGCTTCACAGAAGTTTGAGTGGTCCTTTTGTTGGTTTTTGTTTTGTTTTGCTTTTGCATGATTTAAGACGTATTGACTATAGATATTTGAGAGTCTGGTAGAATTCTTCCCTGACTCTTATCTGGCAGGCCCAGTAAGGTTCCAAACAGTGGTATCTACAGCACAGCTTGGTGAGGCACAGCCCAGAGCTTGTGCACATGGAATGTATGTGTGTGCACACAAGTGTGTGTGAACAAGAAAGTATGTATATATATGACTAAATATGTACACAAATATGTGTGTGCATGTGTGTATATATGAGTGAATGTGTATTCGTGAATATATGTCTGCATATAAGAAGATATGTGTGTGCATATGGGCATGTGTATGTACACAGGCATATATGTACATATGTATATGAATACACATGTGCACACACATGAACATATGTGTGCACGTGGATGTGTGTACACGTGTATGTTTACATGTGTTCATGTGTGGTGGGGCTGTTCTGTTAGATAGGCAGTGTACACAAATGGAAAGACCATAGAGCAAAGAAAGATAATACTTTGTTTTACTGGCAAAAGACTTTTGTGGTCTTAAGCTAGAACAGTTACAAAATGTAGTGCAACCATCCAAGCGCTTTCACTGCTGCAGTGGTTGACTGTTGACTTTCTCCCAGTTTGGTGAGGTTTCATTGACTCATACCAGAAAATTGTTTAAAAGTCAAGTGGAATTGTTGACATTACAGAGACCATAATTAGCTATCTAAGGACTGACTATAACTGGCCTGTGGGTTAAGGCGCTCACCCCAAGCCTGATTATCTGTGTTCCATTCCAGCATCCACACTGTGGAAGGAAAGAGGCAACTATTGTAAGTTGTTCTCTGAGCTCCACACATGTGTTTTCTCAAGCACCTGAACATGTGCGCACACACACAAATGCACACACAAACACACACAGATAGAGACAGAGACAGAGAGACGGAGAGTGAGAAAGAAAGAGAATAAATAAATGTAATAAAAATTTAAAAAGAGAATTGAATAGAATTTAATAACTAAAAGACATTTTAAAGACTTTGTTCATTGATGCGTATGTATGTGTGCCTAAGTGAACTTATATGTACCATGTCAGTGTATGTAGATCCCCTGCAGTAGATCCTCTGAGTCCTGAGTTACAGGCAGTTGTGAGCCACCACCACGTTGGTGCTGAGAACTTAATCTTCTGCAATGTTGTTCAGGCTCTACTTCCTTCCCAGTAGATGTAATCCCCTGAGGTCACAACTGGTGGGTTCAAGGTGACCAGGCTGGGAACTCAGAGAACACAGGCTGCAGTGAGAACAGACTCACAGGAGACATCTTCAGTGAGACAGCTCATTTTACTGGGGAGCAGGGAGGAACAAAAGTTACTTAAACCTTTGGGGGTATGTAAGAACTATGGGGTGAGTATACATCATTGGCTCAGGCCAGGGTGCTGGGGATGCCTCATTTGCATAAGGAGGAATTCCTGCTGTTGGACACAAC
The DNA here is from genome assembly GCA_902729485.2 of Mus minutoides. NCBI lineage: Eukaryota > Metazoa > Chordata > Mammalia > Rodentia > Muridae > Mus > Mus minutoides. The sequence goes on from LR749492.1 coordinate 957,269, forward strand.
CTTATAAGGGGAAAGGAAGTTCAACCTGGTTACCTACCAGCTAAGAGATCTCTTCTGGTGGGGTACAGGGCTACTCGTGCAGGGAGAGAAAGGGAGCAGTGCTACTCCTGCTCATACCAGGATGAGGTTTCTGGGACTTGGCCACACGTGGATCCCACTTTTGCTCCAGGCCTGCTCCCCGACCTGCATGGCTCCCGGAGGTCCTGTACTACAAGAACAGTAAGCACTCTTTACTGCTGACCTGCATCTCCAGCCTGAACTATAAAGAATTTTATAGATAATCCTCATGCCCAGTTCAACAATTTAAGATCATAAGACTCTTAAATGTTTCAGGCAGATTATATGTTTATTCAGACTTTGAAAGTTAGATCACAGATAATTTACTGGAACTGTTTCCTGATTATTTGTTTAGATCCAGTTGATACATTCTTAGTGTGCGGTGCTCATAGTACTTTGAAATCACCAAGGGCTTGTCACAAAATAGGCAAACAGACCAGTCCTGAGCTGCATCCCAGCCCCTATGTGAATTATTAAGTACTAAAAAGAAGTTGTTGGCACAGATCGTTTGAAACCCAGTTCAGCATGGGTAGACTACAGGATTAGGGCCATGAAACAATTCAGTATGATACTGTAGTGATGTAATGGCATGTTGCATCTTTGCAATTTAACACAGAAAACAGACCCCAATATTACCTGTAGGATATAGTTAATAATAGCATGCTAGCTCATTAATTATAACAAATATATCATACTTACACAAGGTGTTATTTAAATGTGAGAGCCCAAGACAGGGAACTTTCCAACAGTTTTTTATATAAGCCTAAAACTAGATTTACAATAAGGCTTACTACTTGGGGAAAAAAACCCTAAAAGTAAACAGAAGTAAGATTTTATACACACACACACACACACACACACACACACACACATATATATGTGTGTGTGTGTGTGTATACATACATATATATATATATGTAATAAAAAAGCATCCCCCCAAAAATATAACCTCAAGGTAGCTTCCATTATGCAACATCTGTTTCCGGTTTAACATTTTTCTGCCTGATCTACATTTTATTTCATCATTAGCTAATAACAAACACCAGGTTTAGCAATTCCCTGTGGAAGACATTTTGAGTGGTGAGTTAGAACTGTTTGCTACATGCCTGGTAGGCTCCCTTCTCCCTGGTCACATCCCACCTCTACCCCACACACTTGACCTCCAGGCCTAGACCCTGTTTTGCTCTCACTAGCAGGCATTGGGACTAGTAGCCACTCTGCTAAGTATTTTATTTTCTCGTGTATCTTGTATTTCATGTATCTTGAGGCTCTCTTTGGAAGAGAGGAAATGAAATCCTTTGGGAAGGAAGAGATTGCTATGGTACAGTCTGACTCCAGCCTGCTTGTTAACAACTAAGCGAGCATAAATGTTTGTGATTGCCTTTCCCAACCTGCCCCCACCTGCCTGAGTGAGGCGATTGGAAATGCAGCTATTTGGAGAAGTTGCTACTGAAGTGATTGGGTCATTTTATCTGTGATAAATGCCATCAACCCACCAGAACAGTAGCTGAAATGATGCACTGTTGTAATAGCATTGTTATCGTATATACACTATCCTATCGTATATACATTATATGGGAAGTGTGTGCTCATCTAGTTAAGTCCTAATGTTCTATATGGAGTTCTATATGGAGAAGTGATAAGATTCAAATGTGTTACACTCTTGGCTTTGAAAATAGTATATTATTTTAGTGGTTAGCCATCTGGCTTCTCAAGTATGTTTGGCAGAAGGCAGTACTGACATTTGGCTTCCATCTTTTAGCCTGCAGATATCTGTGATTCGGGAGAGAAGGGCACAGACCTTGCAAGGCAGAGCTAGTGTAGTAGATGATCATTCCGACTTCTCAAAGCGGGAGTCTGCCTGCTGAGCCGTTACGTAGACCATGCCTTCAGGAGTCACTCTGTAATAAAACTTCAGGATATTGGAAATTATAGTTTCCCTTCTTTAGCTTAAGAGTCTTGTAAGAATCTCCTACATTATAGAGAGGCTAAGGAAGGAACAGCTGTCTGTGTGTTCTCTTCTTAATATAATCAATCAGATATCAAGGTAGTTAGAGAAATATTAATTCAGTATGAATTTAGTCCTAAGACAAACCAAAGTGTTCTTAGCACTTAAAAAATTAATTATCACATAAATATTTTAAAAATTTGTATTGAAATTAGTCCCTAGTGAAAGTGTAAGATGGGATACGAAGCTCTTCAGCTTCAGAACGCTTTCCTAAGTGTATCGAAGTTCATGGGAATGTAAAGAGTTTGGCTCTGGTTCATTTTGGTCTGTGATATTTATTTGCAAGTTTTTATAATAAAGTTAATTAAAAATTCAAAATTCAAAAAACTTCGTGCAACTTGTTTACCTCTTTAAGACGAGGAACATAGGGCATTGTGGGTAGAATTGCCTTACAACCCACTGCAGGTTCTTTTGTGAGGCAAAATGAATTCTCCAAACAATATCCTTTGATTGGCTTCAACATATATTAAACTATATTTGGAATTAAGCCATAATTAGTACATAAGGAACTTTTAAAATTAATGTACACTTGTGACCTATAAGATTAATTTTAAAATGTTTAACTTGGTATGAAATATTCATTCATTCTTATTTTCAGATTTCCTGTTGAATTTTGGAAATACTTCCTCTGTTTCTTTTTCTTTTTTTCCCTTTTCTGTACTGTTTGTGTCACTATTTTGCCCACCAGGACTGAAACAGATGTTTGCTCTGCCACACCCATTTATATCTGATGGGCTCCACATCCCCTGATACAGACAATGAACTCCTGCTTAAAGATGTCTGGGAAAAAGTGGTCTGTGCTGAGCATACACAGCCTCTGCTTTCCTTGTCATTCCCTAGGCAGGAAGGCGTGGCTGTTCATGTGGCTTTTACAGTATGTTAGCCTTGTGAGGACTCTGCAGAACATTTAAAGTTCACAGGAGGATTTGTGGGTTACATGCAGATGCCGGGACATTTTATACAAGACGTTTGAGACTTCTTGGATCTGGACATTCACAAGTCCCCACAGACACTTGGGGACTGCTTTGATTGGTTTCCTAGTGCCACTGTTTGACTAATTCTTATACCATAGTCGACTTTTTTTTAAAAAAAATAACTGTGTGTGTGTGTGTGTGTGTGTGTGTGTGTGTGTCTGTGTGTACTTATCTTCCTTTCTGTAAGAGATCATGAATGCCAGTGCTGAGCCTAGGGAAAATATCAAAACAAACACGACCTTTGATCCTTCCAGAGATAATCATCATCTCTTAGTCATATAGATAAATTTTCTTAGTCATATCTAACCATAGATACACACGTGCACTTTGCCAGAAATTGTTAAAATATGTATACACAAACATGTATCATTTTAAGGGGAAAAAGGAGCTCTGCATTGCTTCTGAGTGGTAGCTCTGCTCCCTGGATTCTTCACGGGGACCTGTCAGTCATTCTAGAGCCAGCACCTGGCTCAGGCACTGCTGTGACATTTTCACTTGATCCTTCCTTGTTTCCTTGGCTAGTTGCCCTTCAAACAGAAAGTTCATCTCCTCTCCTCAGCTGCTAATGTGATTTACTTCATGTGTCTAGGAAGTCAGGATTGTTGCTGATTTTATTGTTTAGAGGGGACTGACTTCTTGGTCTGAAGCCAGGGTGTTCCCAGCTGATAGAAAACTGAAGCCACCAGCCCCTATTTCAGAGATTGCCAGGTTTCTGACTCAAAGAAACTTTACAGGCCAGGTTAAGCGATTGTTAGGCTCCTGCTGGCACACGTTAGATGCGATGATTGTCTATTGATTGTAATCCAAAGATTATTTTGGCCCTGATCTACAAACACAGATGCCTTTTGATCAGAAAAAAATGTATTGTGATAACTAACCTGCTGCCTGTACGTGAAAATTAGTGTCTGAATTAGTGACTACTGTTCTGATTCTGTGTTAGAATGTGTAATTTTTCTTAATTTTCAGAATGGGAAGTGAAGTATGTGCTTTCTGAATGCAGATAGACCCACAGCAATCAGTTGTTAAATACAAATGAAAAGGAGATAGTGGCTGAGCTCCATACATGGCAGTGTTACAGTGTCTTCTCCCAAGATGAAACACAGCATCATTTCTCACAGGTGATAGAGAGCTACCTTGCCATAGAAAAGGGAGATCTAACCAATAAAGCGTTTGAAACAAGCAAGCAGTTGTCCAGATAGCCTGGAAGATGTTGGCACCAGTGGCTGAAAGCTGTGAGGAGCCTCTCAACATCAGGTTTTCTTACGTTCCTGACGAGTACCTGACCTCTTCATGCCTACACCACCCGCACTTCAGCTTCTACACAGTATGAAATACCTAGGAGTGAGGAAGAGTGAGCCTTGGCAGCCAGCTTCTTAGGATGGATTGTTTTCTCTGTAGATAATTGGCATCCTAAAAGGAGAACTCGTTTAAATAAGTAGTTGTAAAGCAATTTAGTTGGGCATCAGCAGTTGTGCTATTTGTGCGTGCATGTGTGTGTGTGTGTGTGTGTGTGTGTGTGTGTGTGTGTGTGAGACACTCCAAGAAACTTACTATTTTATCAAAAGGCACAACTCTAAAAATGAAAACTAATGACTGGTTTCTATGGCAACCACTCCTGAAATGTATCTGGCCGGTGTGTGTCTTTCCATATTTTTTCTTTGCACGCTTTAAGGAGTTCCTTGAATTTTTGTTCCTGAGATGGGTGGATAGATGGATAATTGACAGAGGGAGATACATTTCCCTGGGAAGAATTTAAGACTCATGAAAATTCCATAGATGTATAAAGAATATTATTTTTGCTTAGCATAACTAAATTTGAGTAAGGGACATATCTGTTGCTTTGATTTAGTTTAAACAGTAATGAGTCCCGTTAAGTGTTAATGCATGACCAATTGCTTTTTAAATTCGGGCTCATTGTCTGTCCCTGAAAGACCTTGTTAGGTGTTCCACTTTATCTGCTTTCTGTGATCATTACACACACACACTCCCCTAACACACACCTTTTCCAGGGATTTGAGTCTCTGTTTCAATGGCGCTCTGCTCTGGACTTAACCTTCTTTGTAGCCTTCTTCATTGTCAGAGGGTTTGTGGCTAGAACACACAGTAGATCTTGATATTTCCTAACGGGTCCATTCAGAAAAGTTGTCAATGTAACCATCACTAAGAAGGGACTGTGGTGTATTTCAGTGGTTTGGAGGGGCTGTTCTGAGAGACATTTCTGTCCTCTCAAGCTCTGTCATGCTACAAAACCAATAGATATCGCTAGATGTTCTTGCAGTATAAAACACGCTCACCGAGAGAAGTGGTGTCACAGCAAGCTCACAGCATTTATCTGGTTAAAACCAGAAGGAACCATTCTATGAGGTATATAAAGTGGCCGGAAATAGAGGGAGTCTAAGGAAATAAACTCTACTGGGCCCAACAGCTGGGGAATTTTCTGTGGCTTACAGAGACGACAGAGAACCAGGATGTCTCTGAGCCTGTTAGATACATTTGGTCCTAGCAACATGTAGTAGGAAATGAATATTTAACTTTGGAAGCCTTTTTTGTACTTTCAACTCCTCCCAGGCCTTAACAACAGTCTCTCTGATGTTCTTGGGTAAGGGAGAGTAGCTTTGCCTCGGCTCCTGGCCACAGTGTCTCCAGCTTTAACATTTAGCCCCAGTCCCTTCNGGGGAACGCCAGGGCCATTATGTGGGAGGGGGTGGGTAGGGGGGCAGGGCGGGGATGGGGGAGGGTATGGGGAAATTTCTGGATAACACGTAAATGAAGAAAATATCTAATAAAGAGAAAAAATTAAAAAAAAAAAAAAGAAAGAAAAGGTGAGATCACTGGCCCAGGGTCACTTAGCTGGTAAGTGGTAAAAGTCAGACTGGCTTCCAAAGCTATTCGGAGTCTACCTCAAAAGACATGAGCTCTATGTAAGCATGAATGGTACTTTGGCCACCTCATTAGCATTAGAATATGGGACTGTTAGCCAAGGTGGCTTCCCTCCTTGCTTCTTGTCCTCAACACCTACAGTGACACCTTCAGTGAGCCATCAACTGCACCTTGCCATCTTTCTCCCTAAACTGTTGGACTATTGTATTGCCAGCTTCATCCATTTGACATTTTTATTGCTTTCCACTTCAAAAAGCAACCTTTTCCTGACCTGGCCCCTAATTCTGGAGAAATCTTGACTGAGGTCCTGTGAACAATCAAGAGCTTTTCCAAGCTGTTTTTGTGCAAAGCTCTGCTTTTCCGGGAAGTGTTTCTTCATGACTATGGTTAGCCAGTTCATGCAGTGTTCATCAGTTCAGACAGCAGACTGTAGACATGGCATGTCTCTGCTCTCACTGTCACCTCTCAGTCTTACTGTGTGGACTCTCAGGGGGCGTGCTGCATGGAAGACAGCCTAGAATCTGCTCTTGATCTGTTTATGAAGACATTACAGTGTTTTTTCAGCATTCCCGGAATCAGCGACTGAAGCTCCGACCCTTGATGTGTTTAGTCTTTACATGTGTTCATCTCTACATCAAAAACAGAGGAAGCCACAGGAAATTGCTGCCTGTATTTCCAGGAAACTGAACTACATCACCAGCTGCCCAATCTGCACAGCCCAGAGTACCCTCGTGCAGGCACTGGTGGCTGATGAAGGTGGAGATAAGGGGATGAGGAGTGAGACTCTCCTCATCCTGTCCATTCTCACCGTAAGCCCAGAGAACGCATGTCTGGGCTTAAGGAAAATTCTAAAAAAAAGCTTCAACCCTCAGTTTCTGAGAGCATGAATGCTGGGTGAAGCGAGCTATGGCCTGTGCCTGGCACACGCGGCTACAGTACCACTGCCTCATCACAAGGGACTGAAGAGACATCAGGTGAACCTGTGGACAGAGTGGGGACTCTAAAGACAATAAGCCACACTGACCACCACAAGTTTTAAAACTGATTATGCTGACAGTGGTCACAACAACTGCTGGTCTAGTGAGTGTTGACTGTGGTATACTAGGTATCTGGTAAGGACCGTACAAGCATTAATTAATCACACAATCTCCTCCAAAGAGTTTGCTTTGTCATTCCAATTTTCAGATTTAATACTTGAAACTGGCCCATGGTCACATAGGCATTGAGAAATAAATGCAAATTTAAACCTAACTATATATTGTTTCAGGCCAGTAGACCTAGGGGATCTTACTAGAGGTGGTGTCTGTAAGTACATGCAGATGGAAACTCACCAGAGCTCTCTGGGACAGGCTGGGGAGACACAGAAAGGACTCTGGTGCGGGTCTCACCTCATAAATTCAACACGCGATCAAAACGAACATGAGACTCTCACATTGCTATGTGAACTGAACCGAGTGTTTTTCATAAGCATACAGTTTCCCATCCTTTGGACCAATGTGAGACAGACTGGATCAGCAGTCAGCAAAAGCACTCAAGGCTTAGCTGAATAGTAGCCTGAATGAATCACTGCAAAATGATTTCATTTGGATCCAGAGATGCTGCCTGTTAAACAGACAACAGAAAGGAAGAAAAGTGTCTAAGAATTAGACACAACAAAAGGACATTTAAGGACTTGGTAGAAACTGGATCTGAACTTTCTGGCAGCTATTCTGAGGATGGGAAGAAAGGGAAACCGGACTTTATTTCCTTTCATTTTTTTAGGGTCTTCCTGTACAGCCTAGGCTGACCTCCAGCCTGCCAGAGGACCATAGCTGTCTCTGGCTCACAAACTCCTGTCTTAGCCTCCCCGTGCTGGGCTTATAGGCTTCTGCCATCATGCCTGGCTGATTTCCAGGTCTTAAAGGAAAAAGAAAATCTGTTAAAATTTTGGAAAAACAGCATGCAAACCGGCATAGACATTTGAGTTGGTTTAAAGTTGTTGGCTTAAAGCTTTTGGGTGTACTTCTTATAATACCCTTAATTTTAGGGTTAGAAATCTTATGTAGTGTAAAATACTATCCATCTTATAGACTGACTGGTTGGTTTGTGTATATTCTGTCTTAATCTCTCTGTCATCCTAGGTTTCTTGTTTATCTCACAGACATTTTCCCAATAACTTTTCTGCTAATTGAGAAACAGGAAAAATAAATTAGTTCTGATACTTACAAGAGGGCATTTTAGGTTTTTTTTTTTCCTCAGTGGGTGGGAATTGCTCAAAGGGGTTCTCCCCATGGGTCCACTCAGCTTCACCTGAGAGGAGTGGCGCCTGCAGGAGTGGGTTTTAACCCAGGTATATCTAAGTGAGCAGCCTCCCCTGGAGAACTGGTACAGCGTGAGGATCTGGGGGAGCTCCTGGTTAGCGCAGAATGGTATGATTATTTGGAGGTCAGCCTTAGAAGTATTTCCCTCTCCTTCAGTGGAAAAGGGGTGAAATTCCTAGAAGGCACACTTGTTTGTCTGTGCCCGCAGAGGTTTATGTTATAGTTGGGTCCTTCCACTTTGGATTAGATGGATATATTGTGTCTGTTGAAGGCTGGAAGATCAGCTTATTTCCTCCTGTTGAGAAAATAATAATGTCTGGCTTTCACTAGAATTCTCTTCATCGCCAAGATGCTTTAAATATGGACTAATTAGTTAAAATGGAGGAAATCTGGCAAAATAGCCTCTCTTTGAAAACCAGACTTAGAATATACGGTGATTTGCTGTATTTTTGGAACAGAAGCAACTAGAAGCCTTTTATTATTGGCTGTAATAGCAAGCGGCATCTCGTATTATGTTTGGCTGCTGACATATCAAATTGCATTTTAGTTGGTTGTTATAACATGAAATAGTAGAATATGAGTAGACTCAAAATGAGACTTGCAGCCGTGGGACATGGAATAGTTGACATTAAGGGGTTGCCATGGCAACCTGTCAGGATATCACTTTATAGTCTTTTAGATTAGGTTCTGGCCCCGGGTCACTGTGTTGGAATTGGATGGGGGTTTGGTAGCAGGATGCAAACGTTGTATCTTTACTTGATAGCATTTACATTTGTTGTTTGGTCATGTTGCCAGGGTCAAGTAGAGATGACACCGTCAGAACATTTAAACTACTGCAGAACCAAGACAAGGCCACATCTGCTAGTGAAAAAAAAAGACTCAGAATGTCTGAGACTCAGTAGCTGAAAGACAGGATTTCCTGTCCTTGTCCAGTGGATAAAAAATACGTATGTGAGTGTCTATGTATCTGTGAGAGGTTATAGGTAATGAAAAATTGAGACATTAAACCCTTTTATAATTGTCTTATAGAAATGGGGCTAAACACCCTTAAGCAACCAATTTGGCCACAGTGCCGTTGAGGCTCCGCTGAGACTGCTGTGAGAGGACTTGGGCAGACCATGGCCAGACTCAGTTGAGAACAAAGCACCAACACTCACCTCTTTCCTCACATGGTCCTTATCTGTGAGGACTGCATCTTGGGATAGTTCTGTGCCACTGAGTGTGACCTCGCCAGGGACAGGGGCCATGTGGAAGACGGAGAGTTCTAACTCTTAGGAACAGCATGACGTTAAACAAAACACAGGTTCCATCTGGGTGTCCCCTAGAAAATGAAGGGGTTGAGTTGCCTTTGGTTCTGGTGGTATTATTTATCATCTTGTAGGCACAGCCAAGTGTCCCCATTGGCCCTTTGCCTGTTGGCCTGTGTGTCCATTCCAACTTGACAGAGCTGTCTGTCATGGTTAGTGGGGGCCTCCTGATCATTAAATGAGATAACAAAAGAATTCTTCCCACCCCCATCACGTTTGGGGGTTTTAAAGTATGATTTCTGCACCAAGGTTGCTGTGTGCTAAGGTAATGATAAAATCCACACTGAAGATGGCCAGTAACTGTTCATCGATCAGCTGCTGTCAGCCTACTTACCACATTTTCTGTATGGAGACAGACAGTTCCTTGGATACACTATATCCTCTTAAGATGTCCTCACCTTAGAGTCACAGGCACACATTCATATGACATGCATAGAATCGAGCATGTCAGATATTCACCACAATCCAAAAAGTTTACCTGTTGATTAGGCTAAACCTCATATCAAAGGAGATTATCGATTATTTTCATTATTTTCTCCAGACAAAAGAAACTGAGCTACAGTCACTAACTAAATGGAACAAGGATTTAATCCCACATAGCGTGTTCTCAGAGCCCCTTCTTCTCACAACCTCTCTGCCACCTGTATGATGACAGAGTCAACCACTTGGACATTTCAGATAGATAATGACTAGCAACCCTGAAGCATTACTGGGAGGCAGGTTATGCTGTGCACAGTTGGCTGGAGGCTGTCAGCCAGCGCAAGACTGGTGACCGCTCTCTTACTTAGGAGTGGCAAGCCATATGCTGTTGTTTGCCAGGCCCCTATCTACTATCACACCGAGTTTCCTTACCCCGACGTTCGTCTCTAAGCCAGGAGTTCATTTAAAGGCCCTTTAAAGATCTGGCAAGAGCAGATTGTGAAGATGAGAACAGATTTATTTTATTTCAAGCCAATAGAGTGATTTCCCACTTTCAAGTGTCCAAGTGAAGCCTTGCTGATCAACATGAGTTTTGCAGATCAACATCAGCTAACCTCGACATAAGTCATCACACTCTTTCCTCTGGGAGCTAAGCCTGAACCATGCATGATAGCCTGAGACACGATCCCGGAGCCTAGGTGCACATTGGAACCTCCTATGTGACCTTTAAGGACACTTTCACTTCAGACACCCTGAAACTTTAGTGTGGGGTGTGACCTAGACAGCAGGCACTTTAAGATCTCCAAGTGATTCTTCTAGGACACCAAGTTTGAAGCAGTGGCTTGGGAATTTGTCATGATTGTTTACTGTAGTTGTTTGAACCTGAGGAGACACTGGAGTTCCTATGTAGACGGGCCTCACTTTGCACTCTGATGGAGTATTTCCACCCTCCCTCTCTTGTGTTTAAGCCAGCACGATTTGGGCTTAATTAGCTCATTGCACTATCCACCTCTGAGCTCTACCTCAAATGATGTCAAATGGTGGGTCCTCCTCCCAGGACACTCAGAGAAGACAACCTGGGATAACCTGAGCCCAGACTTTTTATCCAGGTTTGCCTCTCTTATGAGAAGTATATACTCCCTTTCAATTGTTTTACCCTTGAAACATTGTTATTTTTCTTCTAAGGACAAAGTAAACACCTCTCCTCTATAACTGATGGTTCTTTTTCACAAATATTTGACCATCATATTCACTGTTGGATGGCAACAACTGTCCTGAAGTGGTGCTCAAAAGATAATAATATCTTACAGGTAACAACATGGTCAAGAGTTGGAAACAATGTAAGAAATAAGTCATATTAGCCTCAGGGGCTAGCGCATTCCAGTTAACGTGATCAATTGGAAAATTACAGTTGCGCTATAAAACATTTACTAAAGCAGAGGGTAACTTTGAGTCGCTTACAGACACCCTGGTTAACTTAGAAATACTTTTTGCCCTAGGTGGATTTTAATCGGAAGCTTTTAAATGGAGAGATGTGTTGTACGATGAGTACAGGGGGAATTTGTGGTGAAGGCTGGGGTGGAAGGTGGAATATTGTAGCCACTTACTTAGCTGGGGATTGAGTTTGGCAAATAATAAGGAGTAAAGGTGGCTGTTTAAGTCAGATTTAACAACAACAAAAAATACTTTTGGAAGACCCCCAAAAGGGGAGGGCTTATGAAGAGTTCACGTTTTTCCTTTGTGCAAATATTGATGTCCAGTTGTCTAACTGTACTGGTGTCTTAGGTTATAAACAAGGCTGTAGTATAGGCCTGCTTCTTGTGATTTTTTTTTTGAGGCTAAGTTTTTTGAAATTAACTCTGCTTCTAAGTTTTGAAATTCTCTCATCCTGCCATCTGTGACTCAGTGCTGTAATACCTAGGAAGAAAAAAAGGACAGGGGTTGGGGTGGGGTGGGGAGCTTTCCTTTTGAAAGGGAGAGTCAGAGCAGGCAGAGAGCTGCCATGGTCCTCTCTCTTTGTTGGGGAATTAGAACTCCTGAGCAAATGGCTCCACCCCTCATTTTTGTGAGCTGTTTCCCTCCATATTTCCTAATTTTTCCCATGACGTTTTAGCCTGTTTCTTCAAGAGATTATGAGGCCTGAAAGACCCCATTGTTTGAGAGTGTGAGCTCTTGCATATTGCATTGTGGGTCTGGCTGCCTTGGGTCTGAATGTGGGTGGTGCATCCCACTGGGCCAGACTCAGTGGAGAGTGAGGAAGACAGGGGAAAAACATTGCTCACACTGAGGCCACGGACTGGATAGCCGATGCTGCCTTCCCAGTGTCATTCCTAAACTGCAGTCGGAAGATCTTCCACTAAGGGATTCATGGAAGATCAGATGGATAAAGGCTTATGCAGATTCAGCTTTGCCACCAAATAAAGTGAATCTTTCAATCCTGTAATGCACTCAACACTGTTGATAGCCTGCCGGAATTCAACTTAGTTCTTGGAGAGGCAGACCATAATCTGCATGAGCAGTCCCATCCAGCATACTTTTGAGGGTATAATATATTAATTTTAGTACGGGAAAAATGGAATGAGAGATGACCCCCAACTAAAGTTAAATATAATTCTTTTTTAAGTAAAGAAAGAGGGGTTTGGTATTAATGGGACATTCTTTAAGGAAGGTAAAGTATTGACACAGTATTTCTCATTTGTGGCTCAGGATGTCCAGGAACTCCTGCTTCAGCCTCCTGAGTTCTGGGATTATCAGTGTGAACCCCATGCCTGAATTAAAGAAGGTAATAGATGATCTTAGTGTTACATCCTAAGGAATTGCATCGGTATTCGATGAACAGTAAAATCCTTAATATTAGCGATGACATTGAGGCCACCTGCTGTCAGTGCTGAGTCAGCTGTGCACCTCTCAGGCAACCCCACATTCGCTGAATCTACTGGTGGCTGGGCTGGCTGAGGTAGAAGTGTTAGCTACTCCTCAAAAAGCAGCAAACGTCGTCTTGAAGTCAGCTCTGACTCGAGTCAGAGCTGACTTCAAGCATGTAGAAGCACACCACTGCCCAGAGTAAAACTGGAAAGAGAATGGAAGAGGTTTCTCTGAGGAGAATACAGTAGTGCTTCCGCTCAGCACAAGGCCAGCATTTTACAAAAAAACGAGGCAAACCTTGTGGCCTTCTGCCTGAAACCTTCCAGTTGCTCCTCACTGGGACCTTAAGGCTACCAGTTAGCCCAGAGCCCCTTGGCTTCTCCTGCCTTATTCCCACCCCTCTCTCAGCTCTCATCTCCAGACACCTGGTCTGCTCTAGCTTCTGTGGAACACATAGACAAGCTACTCTTTTTGGACATAAAAAGAGTCTGAGCCTTCCTTTCAGCCCCAGGCAGGCCTTAAACTCACAGTCATGGGTTAACCACACCCAGACCATCAAGGGCTTTCAAGTCCTTTGAAGCCAGTGGTACTCAAACTTCAGATCCATTAGATTAACCTCGAGGGCCTCAGACTGTTGTTTCTGACCAGGGGACAGGTTTCCAGGTCCTTGGGACAACATGCTGTACATGATAGTGTGTTCTTGGTTTACCCATCTTGTGCCTCCTCAATGAGGCCCATCCTGGTTAGCCTCTGTGAAACTACAGCCATCTCTTCCACATTTCTGACTCCAGTATGCGTTTTGTTGCTCTTGTTGCCTAATAACAAAACAGTAGTTATTGTGAACCTTATCTGTGTCCAGTGTCAATCCTCAGACAGTCTGTCCTTAATCTGTCTGTAAAAGTAGGAAATTTTGGTGACGTGTCCCAGTTCTTGGAGAGGCAGACCATAATCTGCATGAGTGCGCCTGGTATATGAAGAGTGAATGAATTGTTGAAGAATTAACCAATGAGAAACACTGAGACGTGAATACTGTATCTCAAATGTCGGCCCAGCTCCTTTCAGTCTGTCATTAGATGTTCTCCGTGTGCTGTCAGGAACTTCATTTCTCAGATTCTATGCCTTCGTGGTAATGAGAAATGGTTGTTCCTCTTGGCTGATGTTTGGGCCTAACCTGATGATCCTCGTGTAGGGGTACACCAGTGATTCTTTTTAAATTTATATTTTAACTTCAGAGTGCTTACTAAGCCAATGGCCTTCAACCTCTGATCTCTTTTAGTTCCCTGGATTTGAAGGGCTCTGTAAACATTTAACTTGTATTTATTTCACCTTAGTACCTTAAAACACCTTTCTGATTATAATTTTAAAACCACTCATTTAATGCATTACCAAATTTGAATGCACTGAAACTATCAATGTGTTGAATTAGATTATCAAGGTAACTTGAAAATAGTGCTTTCCCCCCTAATTTTCTCTTCTATAACTGAATTTCTCACAAGTTGTTCTAGATTATGGAGCTTTTATCATCTTACCGTCCATCAAGGCAGGAACCTGAGGAGAGTCCCCAGAGGAACGCTACTTACAGGCTAACTGGACACATCTACTCAGCTAGCTCTCTTCTATAACTCAGAACTGCCTGCCCTCCCTGGGGTGGGGGTGGGGGTGGGGCAGCATGCTCATGGTGGCTGAGACCCTTCTCCATCAATGGGCAACCAACAAAATGCCTCATGGATACACTCACCGGCCATTCTAAAGGAGGCAATTCCTCAATGGAGAGTCCCTCTTCCCAGGCATGTCATGTACACAACCAGGATTAGCAAGCACAGAAGTTACCACTGGTCAGGAACTTGCATGGCCGTGTTTTATAGATTCTAGCCTGATTATGCTCATAAACTGAGCCGTCAGATTGCTTCTGTCACACTTACTCAGCAATAGGTCACCTGCCCAGGCTTCCGAGCCCTGTAGGCTGCAGTCATCTGTGAGGGTTGGCAACCCAGAGACTGAACTCACTGTATGTTTCAAATGTTCCTTGTTTTAAGGAGTTTAAGCAGTTGTCGGACTACACACTCAATTAATTACACAAGTTATTAAACTTTGCAATTAAATCCGACTTAATTTTTTAAGCGTTTGGAGGAGTTTGAGGCAGAATATGAAATCATCAAATGAAAAACTGCAAAACCTGGCTAGTTACCAGTGAAGCTTGCTCCTCTCCAGAAGACGATGCAGGCACTGCCCATAGTGCTTGACATAGCAAAGCATTCACTTTTCCTGTCAAGTTGGATTCTGAGCCAGCAATAAGAGAGCAGAGAGCCGGCCTTGTCTGAAAATTTCTCCAAGTTTTTATTGTATGGTTCAGAGAGTGAGTGATCGATCTCTGTGGTTGCCTGTATTGGGATTTTCTTAATTCAGCACAGGAACTCAAACAGGAACTGAAGTCCTGAATCATGTCAAGTCAGTTGGTGTGGACTCTGCTGCCTGAAAGAAACACTCCAAACCAAAGAAGAAGTCTGTTGAATACTTTATAGGAAAAGTTTCTAAGTTACATTTTAGGGAGTGTCTTGTAGGCCTTTTAGACATTCCTCTCCTTTGCTGTTCATTCCCTGATATCATATTCGAGCCCCTCAGAAGGAATGCTTGTGACCATGTACTGTGTGTACACTGGTAGGTAGGTACAGGAAGATTGTGAGTCTGAGGCCTGCAGGAGCTTCTTAGTGATGTTAAGGTCAGCACGGACCCCACACACTAGAGATCCTGTCTCAGAAACAACAGAAGGTTCAGCTGTCTCAGAGCTTTGCTGCCCCTAGTGCGTAACACTGCCTAACCTGTGAACAATACATAGCAAGGGTTTAGTCAATAGCTTGTTTTCAACTACAGAGGTATATCCAGATTTTACCTTAAACATGCATTCGGTGACATTTCACTGAAAACATGCGTTATAACATTAAAACACATATACACAGATATATAGACACACACATAGATAACCCGCCACTACCACCACCACCACCAACATCCCTATTGGACATTTCCCTTTCTTTCATCTCTAAGTGACCAATCTTCTCCCCCCCCCACCCCGATTTCTTTCTAGAACTACCTTTTGGCTGACTCTTTCAGGCCACCCTATTTTTCCTGTCCTGGCCCTAAACTGTAACCTTTTCCTCATCCTTGGCATCCATTGTGCAGCTTAAAGCCCTTTCCCAGGTTCAGTCTCTCTCTCCTACACCTGGCCCTTGTGCTATTGCTTATGACAGAATCTTTGTACATCCTTTGACATGTACTGTGTATAAACTCTATGTCTCTGCTGCCCAGCAGTCACCATTATCCACAGGTAGCCAAAGTCCTGGAATTAAGACTAGTACACATTGGTAGATGCTACATGTGAACAGTCCAGACTATTTCAAGAGCCTGTGTAAAAATGTAAAATATCTCATTAATAATTTGTATAATAAGACAGAGTATATTAAAATAATATTATATGCATATTTTTGTACTATAATATATTATATTATTTACAATATATATTTTATATATATTTGGGCTAATCATCTGGGTTATTTCCTAAAGCTTTCTAAATTACAAGTTCTCTTTGGCATTGTTCTCTAAAACCTGCAAAAAACAGAATCTTAATGGCTCTGTTAGCTAATGCAACGTATATTAAGATTACGAAAGTATGGATCCACAAAGGCAGTGGTCTTAAGAAGTTTGCACAGTTAGTGGCCTTCCTGGCACCCTTGTTAGACTGAATAAGCAGAACTCCCCCGACAGAGCCTCTCCAGTCCACCATGTGATAAAATCTAACATTCTGGTTAGTCACATCCTAATGATAGTCTTCCTTTTGTTTTTTGTATGTAAGAAACCAGCTTTTTAAATAAGATGTGGCAAGTATTAACGCCTAATTAATGATCTCTTAATGTAGCAATATGAGTTGCAATTTCTACAGAAACAAGAAGACAGTTTTTATGTATATCAGATACCCCGATATGCAATTAAAAGATTATAGAGTGCTTCAAATCCTGTGAAGGCGAAGCTCTAGGAAAATCCTATCAGTTCCAACAGCATGTGCCATTTTTGCATGCTGTTAAAGTGCAGGCCTAGGGAAGCAGCTATGTTGGCAGAGTACTTATCTAGCATGAACAAAGCCCTAGGTTTGATCCAGAGCACCACATAACCCAGCATAGTGGTACACGTTTGTAATCCCGACATCAGGGGTTCAGGCAAAAGGAGGGAGATCATTTTTGCTGTGTGCTTTCACCCCTGGAAAATGCAGAAGGAAGAGGGCATTCTTCAGTCAGTCATCAGTTGCCTGAAAATGGCTGCTAGCTCCTTTCCAGAGTGCCTCATCTATCTCCCTGTTTCGTGTCTTGAAGTGGAAAGAACCATTAGAAAACTAAACAATAGAAGTCGAATACCTAGGAGCAGGAGGGATTGATTCCTGAAGTGAGTCAGGGGTGTGTCATCCTGTGGAGACTGACATCAAGCAGATTGAATGTTGAGACAAACATGTGTTTACGTGTGTGTGTGTGTGTGTGTGTGTGTGTGTGTGTGTGTGTGTGCACGCTCACACATGTGTGAGTTAAAGCCTTCCTGTCAGTATGTGAAGTGACTGTGAAGGGCACCACAGCAAACCCTGGATCCGTCAAGAATGTACCTATTTTTAACATGCTGGATCAAGTGTCTGCAGTCATAGGGGATGAGGAAGGGGTAGAGAATGTGGGGGGTAAGTCTGACTTGTGGAGATTCTGTAAAGGACCCTCTGGCGTGTTTACAGTTCAGCTGTGCATTCTTAATGGCTCCACTGCTGCCAGGTCAGGTAACATTTTCTTTGCATGTGATGAATGGCAGAGAATTCTCTTGCAAGGAAACCAAGGAGCTGGGAGGGGGGAAAGGGGAAGACAGGGATAAGAAACACACAGCTCCAGAGGGATACAGCCCTGGCTTTGCAGTTGCTTGGGTGGATAGAAACCAGATGGCATGCTGGAACACCCGCTTGGCTATCTGAGGAGCCAAACATATGGCTAATGGTGGGGAGAGCGAGCCTCAGAGCCAGAGCTTCGCTGATGTTTCATATTACAGATTGTTACAGTGTGTCATTACATGGCAAACCTAAGTGCTTAATACCCACTGCAGGCGCTGGCTATACACTTACAAGAAGGACTTTTAACTCTTTGCTGGCTCTGAATGGAGGAGTGACATCATCGGGAGACTGAAAATGTCTGGTGTGGAGGAGAATTTTGTAGTGGAAACAATATTGTTTTAAAATGTGGGAAGCCATCACTCCACTGAGTTCAGCTGTGCTCCGAGAACCTTTTTGTACAAGACTTTTATTTCCCCTTCTCTTCCTCTTTCTCCCTTTCTCCCTTTCTCCCTTTCTCCCTTTCTCCCTTTCTCCCTTTCTCCCTTTCTCCCTTTCTCCCTTTCTCCCTTTCTCTCTCTCTCTCTCTCTCTCTCTCTCTCTCTCTCTCTCTCTCTCACACACACACACACACACACACACACACTGGGGTTGAGGGGGGCAGGCCTAAAATCAAAATCCAGGCTGCGACACCACTCTGGTGGGTCAGACAGCTCAGTCACCTGGAAGCCACATAGCTGCACTCAGAGGTCGCACATTTGAAGTTTCTGTTTGGGAAGCTCTGGGCAACAGCAGGTCTGTGTTATCTGAGGAGCTGCTGAACCCATTCATCTGCTTTTCACAGCCCGCTTCCTTTTATTTTTAGCCAGATCCGTCAGGCCTGACAGGCGGGTAATTCGAGCCAGAGGAAGGGCAGCGCTCCAGGTCCTTTCCACAAAGCAATTCTTCTCCTCCCTCCTGGGAGGGCTCCAGACTTGGCCTGCTTCGGGCAGATGGATTTGTTGAGTCATGTGAGAACATTTACACAAAAACACAGTGAGGCAGTGGAAATGGGACAGAAAGAAGGAAGGAGAGACAGAAAGAGGAAAGAAAGAAAGAAAGAAAGAAAGAAAGAAAGAAAGAAAGAAAGAAAGAAAGAAAGAAAGAAAGATTAGAGCAGTCAAAGCAGAAAGGAGGGTGGGCCAGGGAAGCTTTTGGCCTGCAGCGTGCAGCCTAGTGCAGGAATTCTGCAGCAGTCAGTGCCCGAGGAATGCCGTAGAGGCTCTTGTATATAAGGTAATGTCTAGTTTACTGCATGGGTGGAACCCGGCTAGACGCTCCCTCTTTTTCGCAGAGGAAAGCAGTATCGGGAAATATATATATATGTATATGTATATTTTTACAAGCAGCACTCAGTAACAAAGACCACACTGTGACAGTGTGTGTTGGTTCCAGTAGCGGTAACTGACCAATGCGCTGCTTTAGAGAAAAAAAATGAGTTTGCTTTGTGATGTAATACAAGTTTGCTTTGTCCAGACGCCAGCAAGACTAAGGACACAGAGGAGGGGGAAGAGGAAAATTGGACCAGGACTTTTGGTTAATGGTTTCCAGAGATCATTGAGAGGAGTAGAGTGGAGGGGGGAAAGTGGATAATGTGAAGAGTTGCTGTGAGGTATACCGTAATTACGGTAGGCAAAACAGAGCCATTCCTATGTCTTCCTTGCTCAAGCTGACGTGAACAGTTTTGAAATGCCGAGGAAGGCATCATCCCCCCCCTGCCATCCCCCCCCCCAGCAGCCATGGCACTAGTTTCTCCTTTAGCATTTGGACAGTAAAAAAAACGGATTCTTAACTATGGGAAGCAGCATTAACTTCATGGATCAGTTTTGCTTACTCTTTGTACCACAGGCCTTTAACACAGTCCGTGGAAACGGTCCCTGCTCATTCATAAAGTTTGAATTCGCTTATATAAAATAGTGCAGGGATTCTCCTGGTTTTGCAGAATGAAAGTCTGCCTAAGAGAAAAACGACCAAGTTATCTAAGTGTGTGATCCATCGAATGAAATAAAGCATACAATGCCAAGAGCAGGAAATACATGGACACTGAAATGGAAAGAGAGAGATGAGGGGAGTGACTTTATAGGCAGCATCCCTGCAACCTTGCATTTATTCTGCACTCCACTACTGCAGCCTTCCCCACCCCCTTCTTAGCTGCCCTAGAATGTAGGCCAACTTTGCCATGGCTCCTCATATTCTGTTAGCATTTTAAAAGTTGGAACATTTTGCCGGTGTTTTGAGACAGAAATATATTTAAGTTGCCTGGGTGGTTTCAGTAATTCTGGAACGGAGCACTTACATTCCTGCTGTTGGTAGTCACCAGTGAGCTGGAGTAGTCAGCGTGCAGAAACAGCTTCACCTAGAATAAGCACATCGCTCACAATGTTGCTGATCAGATGCTCCGACGTTCACACCCCTCCGCTTCCCTTCACACTGCTCCAGTGATTCCGCTGCGCTGTTACAGGGCCGCTTTGGGTTATTATGCTTGAAGAAAGAACGAGGACATTTTTGTGGCTGTTGTGCATTTTAGGAATCCCAAACGACACAGCAGCGACGTTATCATTATTTTGAAGTGGCTTTGTTTTAACCCTACTTTATAACATGGAGTCTTCCCTCTCTAGTAGGGCATCTGTTATCGCGTGGCTGATAGTTTGGACCAGGTAATTATTAGGGAATATGCACTATAGCCGAGACCTCACATCTTGAGCTCCAAGCATGAAGTAGTGAGAGGAAACTGGAGGTGAAGGAGGCCTTTTAATTTCAAAGCCCACCCCCCAGTGATGTACTTCCTCCAAGAAGGCTGCACCGCCCAACCCTGGGGTCACGTCTTGTTCAAACCACAGCACGTGCTGGATCTGTGCTTTACCACTGAGCTTGGAGTTTATAGGTAAACTCAGTCATTTGAAATGGAAATATTAGGTATATAAAGTTTCCTACATAGCAAACAAATGATTTTAGGGAGAAGTCAGTCTGTCTGTCTGACTGTCTGTCTCTCTCTCTTTCTCTCTCTCTCTCTCTCTCTCTCTCTCTCTCTCTCACACACACACACACACACACACACACACACACACACGGTAGGGGGAGGGGGAGAAGGAGGGGGAGAGAGAGAGAGAGAAAGAGAGAGAGAGAGAGACCTGGATTTTGTTCTTGAAGAACAGCCCCTTTCTTGTACTCCAGTCTCAAGCAGGTGGAATCCTTCCAGGCTGCATCACAGGTCTTCCCCAGAGCTGCACCAGAGGAAATGGCCCTGCTATCAGAGCCCTGGAATGTTGATATCAGCAGCAAGGAAATGTCTCACTTTCGCAACACCCATGCTAGAGCCTCAAGCTCACCAACTCTTGTCCCATCCCAGAAAGAGAAAGGCCGGTAGGGTAGGCTTTTTTCTTAGGAGCAAAGCCGACTTCCTTCCCATGCTGGTGACTGCAGTCTCCTTGGGAAGGAATGTGTGCCTTTCCACAGGAGAGGCAGGCATACATTTCCTGCTTGTTTTGTGAGGACTGGTGTGGACTGCATTCCATCATCCAGTTTTAAATCATGCAAACATAAACATAAGACCGCTTCCTTGCCTGGAAGGCTCCTGCCAAGAATGGCTTGACAGGCCCAGGCTATCCTTAAGCTCTTTCTCACCTAACTACCATTAGGAGGAAGAGTGAAGAATAAGTCGCAATATAGCTGATATGACAAAGAAGGCATGTCTGGGTCTAACCTGAGCAGCAGTTAAATGGACACATATGGGAAATAAATTATGGTAGAATTGAGTTTTAGGAAACCCCCAAATTGGACATTTCCAGAGCAGACACAAGCTGACCTACTTTTTGATAACCCCTCCCAAACATGCACATAAAACCTTAGGTCTGCCCATTAAAACAAACAAACAAAAAATAGTCTCGTGTATATGAGCTCAAAGCAGGATAGTGACATTACCAAGTGCTGAAAGACTCCAAAGTCACCCGCTGTGGTGTTGTAGGGACTACCTGCTCTCAGCTGTAGGGGCTGAGATGTTTTTACTCACCAGTGGAATTGTTTGTTGAGAAGGACAAGAATGTCCTCTAAGGCATCATGTTTGAATGAATCTGGTTTTCTTGCCAGCATGGTAAGTGACAAGCTATTTTGATTTTCAAAGTGGTTCAGATCATGAAAGCACTCGGGCTGTGGTCAGACCAAACCTTATCTTTGTGGAATACTTTAACAACCCAGCACATGACAGTGCCTCAGAGAGAACAGGTCATGCTACAGCGAAGCTGGTAATGAAGAGTACAGATCCTGCACCTCACAGATGATCTTTGGGGTGGCCTTGCATTAGAGCCTGTCATTCCAAGTAGAGCTCTCTTCAGGGAATCAACAGAAGCGTTTCCCCCAGAGTAGCAAGACAGTGCACCCATTCCAGGCCTCCAACGTGGGCAGATTTAAGTTGTATATGTTACCTCCTGGTGAGGAGATTGTCTCTCTGTATAACTTGTTGTCCGGGTCTGCTTGAGAGAAAATAGGTCCTGTAGTTGTGACCCTTGATGGAAGAGTGAGCTGGCCTCTTGGCTTCTTTAAAGAGGCGCTTTCTAATTATCTCCAGTGACATCAGTCCCTCCTCAGTTGGAAGTAACCCACTAGACTGTCATTTGAGATTCCCGCCTGACTGTAGAAAATGGACTTGCCTGAATTATTCAATCAGTGTGTGTTGTTTGACTTTTCCTGGGAAGACAAGAACACAAACAAGTATATTCACTCCAGAGACAGCATTGACAGGAGACTAGAGGAATGACTCTACCCAAGTCTACCCTTGTGAACAGTGAGTTTATTGGGGTTGCTTACACAATCAGAGGTGAGGGGTTATGTGGTGGTTTGAATGAGAATGGCCCACATAGACTTATATATTTGAATATTTGTTCCCTCCTTGGCCGAATTGTTTGGGAAGGATTAGGAGGTGTGGCCTTATTAGAGGAGCCATGTCACTGAGGGTGGCCTTTGATGTTTCAAAAGCCACACTGTTCCCACTTGCCTTCTCTCTTTCTCTCTGCCTGGTGCCTGGGGGTCAAGATATAATTTCTCAGCTACTGCTCTAGTGACATCCCTGCCTGCCGACTACCGTGTCCCCACCTTGATAATTATGGACTCTAAGCCTCTGAAATTGTAAGCCCCAAATAAAGTTTCTTTATCATTTGCCTTAGTCATGATATGTGTTCACAGCAATAGAAAAGTATCAGATGCAGGCTCCTTGCAGAGGCATGCATGACTCACATGCAGCTGCATCACCAGAAGCCTACCCAGACATTGGTGATGACCAGTGAAAGTTGCATCCCTGGATCTGCCTGCTTGACTAGCTGCTTGGCTTATGCAAAGTCTCCTCTCCCCAGAAGTTGTTATTGCTTATGTAACCTTTCAGAAGACCCTTGCAATGCTTCTGAGTTTTAGGAACTTCCTAAGACTTTTGTTTCTTCTTGAGTCTTGTAAACTTCCTTTGCCTCCTGAGTTCCCAAGGAGCCACCTTTGAGATGGGAGTGACACAAGTTGGAGGAAATCACTAGATAACGCACCTAGTAAGCCAGGTGTGGTTGGTAAACCTTCATCCTAGATGAGTGGAATTCAGTCTTCTCATCCAAAATTGTCAAATCGATTGAGAGTTTCTTAGTACATCTGACAGCCACCAGTGATACACCTTCCAGTGGTATGTCACATTGACAAACATAAATTAAAGCTGCTAAGATGAAAGCTTGACTCCTGGATATCAAGAGGGTGATAGACTGGTTTCCATTCTTTCTCTGCTGAGGCATAAAAGGAGCAATGTTCCTAGTAGTGTGAAATCCATATTTCACTGGCTAAAGCGATGCCGTTCTTCTTTGGTGAAGGCTCTTTCGTATTTTATTCTTATATTTCTTTTAATCTAAAAATACGCGCTGGCCAAATGAGGAATATAAATAGGTATTAACATTACAGCATTAGAGGATGATAGAATGGAGGGAAATGTGTTCATCTGGCAGATAAAAGGAAAACTGTCCTAAGCATTGTGATTAGACATAGTGTAACTATGTAACGTCTGTTGAATGAGGTAGTGTCAATAAGTGCCAGGAATTTGACAGCTACACAGACCACACAGGCTATTTTCTCTAGATGGGCTAATCATCCAATAGAATCATTAAAAATGATTAAAAGTGATTGGCCATTTGCAATTTTATGCAGAGTAAAGTTGTACTGAGAATGGAGGACAGAAGAGAGAAGGGCCTATCTTATTTAACTGCTGTGTCGGGTTCTTTTTCTCATGTTAGGCCATTTTGTTCTTAGAACAGTCATGAGTGATAGGAGGATTTACCCCACTTTTGAGGAGGAGGGTATAAAGATTTAATCGCATACTCCACTCACATGCCAAAAGATAGCTGAAGGTCAGATCAACTGTATTTCCTGTGTTGCCAAGATAAAATACTCTGACCAAACACAATGTGAGGGAGGAAAAGGATTATTCATCTTATAATTCCATGAGACAGTCCATTATTGAGGAAAGTTTGCTATTCCACACAATATGACCTCCAACCAAGAAACTCACCTTACAGCCAAAGAAACACGGTAGGGAGCATGAAGGATGTTGCTTGATAGATGGCTCTCAGACCAGCTTAAACTTAGATTTGTTAAACAGTCCAGGGTCTCCTGCCTAGGGATGGTGTTGCCCACAATGCATGGAGCCGTCCTACATCAGTGATCAAAACAACAAATATGCTCCCAGTCTTCTCTAGGTAATTCCTCAAGCTCTTTTCGCTGGTGACTCCAATCAATGTCAGGTTGATTGTTAAAGCTAACTAGGTTACCCACAAAGCCTTGCTTTGGTTGCTTAGCTCAGGGATTTCTGTGCCCCACAAAGCCACAGTAGCATAGCCCTGGAAAGGCCAGAAGGCACGCTAAACACTTCCACCCCTGGAAATGTAAAGGGATAGAGACCCCTCCGGCTGACCTCAGAGGTCACTGGTGGGAGATAATGCACAGTGACCCTCTGTACCCCACTCCTAGATTTCAAGAGTGTAGCACAGTGTCTGTGATGCTGTTTCCTGACTTTCTTGAACTCATGTGCTTTGGGCGCATGTGCCATGCTCCTCCTTTGCTGGGACTAGCACTGAGGGGCAGACTCAATCAGTGGATTGTTACTGTCTTCATGACCTGGCCACTCACTCATATCATTCCTTCTGTATTCTTGTTTTAGAAAATCACCTAGTCATGAGAAAGCCACTGGGATAGGTAACCTCTTCAATATCACCCAAGAGACACATTACATTGGCTTTGACAGTGGCAGCCTTGAATCTAAATGTTCATTACCTGGCAGTTTTACCAGGCAATTACCTGAGAGCCAGCCTCTAGCACATGCACCAGGAAAGGTTATGTGAAAGTCATGTCTTCTTGCTGCCCAGTGGCATCCAGGCCAGCTTCTTTGTTACTATCATGTGTCCTCCCCCTCCCTCTCCCCCTCCCCTTCCTCATCTTCCTCATCCTCTTCTTCCTCCTCTTCCTTCTCTTCTTCCTCCTCTTCCTCCTCCTCTTCTTCCTCTTCCTCCTCTCCCTCTTCTTCCTCCTCTTCCTCCTCTTCCTACTCTTTTTCCTCCTCCTCTTCTTCCTCCTCCTCTTTTTCCTCCTCCTCTTCCTTTTCCTCCTCTTCTTCCTCTTCCTTCTCTTTTTCCTCCTCCTCTTCCTCCTCCTCCTCTTTTTCCTCCTCCTCTTCCTTTTCCTCCTCTTCCTCCTCTTCTTTCTCCTCTTCCTCTTCCTCCTCTTCCTCCTCTTCTCCTTCCTCTTCCTCTCCTTCCTCCTCCCTCTCCTCCTCCTCCTTATTTAATCTATTTATTAACTTTACATTCCAATCACAGCCCCACTCCCTCCACACCTCCCAGTCCCACCCTTACAAATCACTCTCCCCCAATTTTCTCCTCCTCAGAGAAAGGGAAATCTCCCTTGGTACTACCCTGCCTTGGGACATTCAGACCCAGCAGGGCTAAGCACGTCCTCTCCCACTGAAGTCCAACCAAACAGTCCATTTAGGGGAAGGGGATCCAGTGGCGGGGAACAGAGTCAGAGACAGCCCCCACTCCACCTGCTAGGGGACCCACATGAAGACCAAGCTGCACATCTGCTCCAGATGTGTAAGTTGCCTAGGTCCAGCCCCTGCATGCTCTTTCGTTTGTAGTTCGGTCTCTGTGAGGCCTCCATGAGTCCAGGTTAGTTGATTCTGTAGGTTTTCTTGTGGTGTCCTTGACCCCTCTGGCTCACTCAGTTCTATCCTCCACTCTTCCACAAGACTCCCCAACCTCCGCCTGATGTTTGGCTGTGGGTCTTTGGGTCTGATTCCATCTGCTTCTGGATAAAGCTTCTCAGGAGACAATTATGGGAGATTCCTGTTTGCAAGTACAGCCGAGTATCATTAATAATGCGGGGGCTGGCTCTCTCATATGGGATGAGTCTCAAGTTGGGCCAGCCATTGGTTGGCCGTTCCCCCAGTCTCTGTTCCATCTTTATCACTGCACACCTTGTAGGCAGGACAGATTTGGGGTTGAAAATAAGTTTGTGGGTAGGTTGATGTCTTCCTCTCTCCACTGGAAGTCCTATAAGAAGTAGCCACTTCAGTCTCTGCTGGTAGGAATCTCAGCTAGGGTCACCCTCATAGACTCCCCAGAGCCTCCCCATCCCAGGCCTCCAGATAGTCCCAGAGATGCCCCCCCCCCACTGATCTCTATTCTCATTCCCAGCCCTCTCCTGTTGCCCCTCCCTAGACCTGACCCCCATGTCTGTCTTCATCCTCACCCCCTCTCCCACCCAGCTCCTTCTCTTCATCTATAGGTATCTCTTCTTTATAACTCTGTCTCCTCTTCCTTGTCACCACTTTCTAGTTAAAATCTAGAATAATAATTTCCAACCACATCCCCTACCCCTGGATTTGTCTTTGTGGATTTGGATGGGTACAGGATCGAGGCAGGTGGCAAGCATTGTTTGGTCTCTTGGTCTGAGCTGTGGTATTGTGTGCTCGATGCCTCAGTATGGGCTTCGTGAGAACATTGACGCTCTGGAGAACCAGAGCTGCACACCCAGGAGAAGCTGCAGAGTCCTCAGGCAGCTCATCCTTGTTTCTCTGCCTCTCAGGAACACCCTTAGTAGAGGTGCGGTGGGGAAGGGTCTCTGTGGGTTTTTTCCCCCTTGGGTACTTAATCCTAGCACCATGTTATGTAGAGTGGGAAGGAGATATTAGAAATTCTGAAATAAATTGGCTTTGCATTCGTTTAGTCTTGGACAATGATTCTAGTTCAAGGGTGTCAGGATTTGACTAAAGAAACATGGGACATACTCCAATCCTAAAAGCAGGATGTAGGAAGCTAGGGTTTCACTTACTTACTCTTGATTGTCCAAGCTTCTAAGTTCCTGATTTTTGAGCATAAACCCTCCCCCAGACATTCCTCTGTCTTTTCCCTCTGAAGTCTGCTCATTGTTTTATTTCTTCAGTCACTCTTAGCTAAAAGCTCTTCTGTCTTATGCCTAGTCTTTTGTTTACACAGCCGAATGTAGTGTAGGGAAAAGGGCAGCCCAGAGAACCCATGCTGGTCTCAGAGCACAGGCTTTTGAAAGCCAGTGAGTGACAGCCTTACCATTGTGAAGAGTGAAGTGCTTGCTTTATTAGCCTACATCCCTTTGGAGTACCTGAGCTACCCAGCCTTGAGACAGATCACACAGAAGGCTTCCAGAATAAACAGATGGGAAGGGCAAGAAGCATTGGAGTGCAGAGAAAGCCCGAGTCAGCACATCCCATTCTCAACTGTCAGTATCAGCAGCATTTTCAAGAGCCAAGACATGGCACATAAAGAAACAGCCCTTGACACTCTTAAGTAAGGAGGATGGACTCAAGCTGGCTTATTCTATTCTTATCATTCCTCAAAGAATCTTAGCAATGATCCAGGTAAAACAGATGTCTCATTGTAGGTGGAGGTTGTTGGTAAATAGTGGTGAAACAGGTAGACCCAGTCTTCACCTTTCCACAACTCCCACTTGCTGATGCTCAAGACGCCCAAACCATGAGAGTATATAACCCTAGAAATGCCACGGGGTGTGGGATTCTCACCAGGAGCCCGAATCTCCCAGTCCCCATCATAGAGAGGACTTGGCTGGTGAGGGGCACTTGGCCGGATTGCTGGTGCTATTTTATTTGCTTTCCTGACCCTTACTTTTCACTTATTTTGGAAACTTTCAGCTCCACCTCCTCCCTGCTTCCCTACCTCCCTCCTTCCTTCCCTCCCTCCTTCCTTCCCCTGTTCCCTTCCCTCCCTGAAACTAGGGCTTGTACCTAGTGCCTGGAGCATCCTGAGCAGGTACTGTGCTGCTGAGCCCTAGCCCCCCTGCTTTCTTTTACTCTCCATGTCCCCCCAGTCCTGCGTGCTTCTTCATGCTTCCTTCCACTCACCTTGAGTGATTACATTTCATTAGCCTTTTAGCTGTGTAAGGCTGAACACAGACTTTATTACCCACTGGATCAATTTTGTTTGGATCAGCTGAATAGGAAATGCTAGGGCACATGGGATTAGATTTCTCAAGGTATCCTTTGGATCTATACTTAGTTTTGTTCAGTTCGAGGGGGATTTCAGCTTTTTAAAAAGATAAAAAGAAAATATTTAGAACTTGAGTGAAGACACCAATGTTTCCTCTGTGATGTCTCGGGCGGCCTCTTTCTTAATGATTGGTACTTAGAAAAGCAGGTTGTGTTTTTAAGCTGTAGCTTTTCCTATGCTGCTTCATAGCCAAATTGACTTCAGGACAGCCAGATTTTCTATGTTTGAAAGGAGATGGGAAGTATTTGATAGAACAAGGCTAGTCCTTCTCATTTCTGTCCACATGTGAACTGACCCAGTTCCTTAAAGTGTCATCTGTTCTCCGAGCTATTTATGAACAGGGTCATTGGCTGACGTATAGATGTGCACATGTGCGTGTGTTTTATTGGCAGAGAGGATGGTGGGTTTATTTTTCATCTGTGATCTTTGTATGTGTTTTCATTCTGTACTATGTTGAAGAGAAGTCACTTCTACCCAGAATATACTACTTATGATAACATGGCCCAAACCAATGTTTACCCCCTTGCATCTGGCTAGATAAATTATCTCTTAGGTTGACATCATCAGAAATGAAAGCATTAATCAAAAAGCATATAGTACACTTGTAACTACTAAACAGCCGTATGTTATTCCCAATAATAGTTAGAAGGGATCTATCTACACACCTGGGGTTGGGGAAACATTTCAGTGGATAAATGCTTATTGTACAAGCATGAAGCTCTCAGTTTGAACCCCAAAACTTGGGTGAAAGGCTGGGCATGGCAGTGCTTGACAATGCACACCTTGAACCCCAGCAGAGATAGGAACACCCAGGGGTCAGGGGCTGCTTGCCAGCCATTCTAGCCCATAGGTGAACTATAGGCTCAGTAAGCTACCCTGTCTCAAAAAATAAGGTGGAGAATACTTGAAGAAGAAATCAGAGCCACATGTGCATGTGTGGATGCATAGGCAGGGGTGCCCATGTGTACATATGTCCTTAACTGTTCCTACCCAACACACACACACACACACACACACACACACACACACACACACACACTTACTTTAAAACAGAAGATCTAAACCCTGACATTAAAATGTTTTCCTATAAAAATTTAAAAAACTTCAAAGACATTTTGTCGCAATTACCAAAATTGTTTTTTAATCCTGTGTTAAGTCTATCATCCTTGACTTCCTGAGTGAGAGTAAAGGATTATCTCTGTCACTAATATTTTCCTCAAAGAAGTTCTAGTCTGGCTTGGCTGTAGAATGGCACACATGCAGATGGCATAAGAACACCTAGGGGAGGGATAGGAAGGGGCCAGACAGTTAGTTTAGTGGGGACTCTTGGTCAGGTTCTAAGGGATCAGAATCCATGGTTCATGGAAACTGCCCTATTTAAGTAGCTGGTCAAGCATTTCTGTCTGCTGGTTAGGACCTCGTGCCCATTTCCTGTGTGCCAATGTGAATTATAATGTGACATTTTGTGCCGTTAGACATCTCTGTAAGGCCCAGGGACAAGCTGTCCAGTTATGTGATAGGTTGGATCAATACATGTATTAAGCAAGAAACAGCGCATACAGCGTTTCTACTGTAAAGGTCAGAAAGCCATTAGCCACTGCTTCTGGTAATTCAGCTACTCTTCATGACTTTTTTCATTCACTTTTTAGTCACTTAGATATTGAAATTCTATGCCTTTGAAGCCACTGTTGCCTGGACATTGTGTGCCTATGGTGATGCCTGTGTGGACTGCAAAGCTGGGATACTGGGATTCCCCCGGGTAGTAGTATTGCTAAGATGTGTTTCTCCTGAGGCTGGCCTGCCGTTTTCTTTGGAATCTCTGTGACGGCAGTGACATCACCTTCCTTCCTGACTCATAAAAAACGAAACAAAGCAAAAACAAAAAACAAGGATAACATGATGTTCGCGCTGAAGAGTAATGTTTGTGGGTTAAGAATTTATCTTTTGCAAACCTAACTGCAAACTCATTTTTGTGTGTCAGTATGAGAATGCAGCATTGTGGTTGGCGCCCTGGCCTTGGCAGATGTGTTTTTCTCTTGTAGACAAAGACTTAGGACTTAGAGCTGAAGGGGGCTCTGGTGGGCCATTGAGAGTTTGAGGATTTCATCAAACCTCACTAGATGCACAGTAGGTGAGTGTAAGGAGCCTTATGGTGTACTGCTGGGCTTGGTCTTGTACGCCATGTATTCAGATGCTGAGTTCTATGGCCCAAGATGAGGTTGCAGCCTGGACATGGATATTGTATTGACCAATGTGCTGTAAAGAATGCCCCTCATTAATCTCTGATTGGATAATAAAAGGCTAGAGCCTGTAACAGGGCAGGAGAGAGGGGACGGTGGGACTTGAGATCGAGTATGGGTCTCAGGTAGGGGCCCCCAGAAGAGAAAAAAGGTAGGGGAAGAAAGAGGTTGCCACGAGGCAAGATGGATCATGAGCACATGGCCAAGAGAAAATCATTATGAGTACATATGTGGCGCCTACGGCTGGTATGTAGGTTAGAACAGCTCAGGGCCTTCTCAGTTTAGACTTAACAGCTTGTTAATAAAAAATACCAGGTTTCTGTGTCTTTTATTCAGGAGCTGTACCAGTTAGAGTTGGGCAGAACCTGCACCCATTAAAATTACTTCAGTAGTATACCCCTGACCTCTTGTGAGCATCTTTCAAAGGAAAAAGCGGCATGTCTACTTAAGTGGTCAAAAACAATTTACTCTTGTTTTTGTTTACTATTTGACAAATCAGAAGCCCTGGAACTGTACCATGGTTTTATTCCAAATGTTAATTAGAGTAATTTAAAAACTCCATAAAGAACCAATACCACCATCTAAAACACAGATCCTTATACAGAGTGGGGGGGGGGATTGGGGGATGGGAGTACTAAATTGCTTTATTCGTTTGTCTGATTCTCAGAATCCTTGTAGCTCAGGAGGTTCTACATCACAATCTTGAAAATGTTACAGCCAGGCTCAGACCTCTGCTCCCTGGTTTCTCTGTTTCTTGAGGGCCAGTAGGGAAAGTCACTAAGGTCTGGTACACAGCACTGCTGACACTCACCAGTTATATCCAAGTACCAACTAGATATTCCTAAGTTGCTGGCTTTGCTCACCAATGCCTCAGGTCGTAGCCCTTAGTAGATGCTCAAACTTAGCTATTTCAAAGACCATCCTTGTCCCCGAGGCTCTGGAGCAGGCCCCAAGACTGCAGCTATGAGTGCCTAGCTCTATATTATCCAAAATAGTAGCCACTAAACATATGAGTTATTTAAATTTAATTTAAATTGCACGAAAATTTTAAAACAGCTCTTGCGTTCACTGGTTATTTCTTGGTTTAGGCTTTTATCGTTCTGAGAGTGCTAAGAGCTAGAATGTGAGTAACAGCATTTTCTGTCCTCATCCTCAGTGCCTTCCCTGCCACCCCAAGCACTGAGGGCTCAATAGGCACATGTGCCTGTCCTTTTGAGTAGTGTGAGTGGCTGCAGCCATGGCAGAGTTCTACTGGACATGGAACTTCACTGAGCTTCCTGGCCCTAATGGGGTTCTTGCTTGTGTTTTCAATGCAGCTGTCTGCTTTGAGACGTGAGGGTTCTGAAACAAGAAGGACCTTCAGGAGCTGATCCACACTGTGACATGTCTGATCCCTTGTGCCCATCCCTGCAGCATGAACAAGGTAAAGGATGCTTTTGAATTTTCTTGTATCATGATTTTCTTGAGCACATATGTCTTTTCATGGCCCCAAGAGATTGTTTTTGTGCCATTAAAGTTTCAGAGGTTGGTAGTTGTTTGATGCCCACAAGCCATCTATCAGGCAGGGTGCAGGAGCCATTGGCCAATCCATGGTTTATGGTCCTGTAGAGGATCCCTTGCATCTCCTAGAGGTGTTTGAAAGATGAAAGATTGAATGTACATGTGACTGTGTTGACATGAATATTGAAGAATTAGACTCTGGGGCCAGACTTCCTGAGATGATTATCAGTTCTGCCAGACCTCAGGCAAGTGACCTAACTTCTTGATGCCTCTTTTTTTTCCTCCCACTGTTAAAATGCTAATAATAGTGGATGAAATGTGCTAATTCATGCCACTTGCCTTGTATCGTGCCTGCCCACATTACAGGCCTCTTAGAGACATTTGCTGCTATTTTGATGTAGGACAGTGTTAGCCCATAGACATAGCTGCAAGAGAGTCTGGCAAGTATGTGCAACATTTCTGTGTGTTCTCTGATTGTTTGCTGAGCAATGAATGGTTGATTACCAGATGGACATGTTACTAATAAGTTATGGATAAGGTTTGGATTGAGCTGCTAGCAGTGGCTATTTCAGGTTATTTGTTTATTTATTTATTTATTTATTTAGTTAGTTAGTTATTTTTTAGTATTCTAATGAAGTGTGTACCAGACGCTCTGGAGGCATAGACGAAACATCCAGATCTGTGACTCTCTTAGGTTTCTACTGCTTTGATAAAACACTGTGACCAAAAGCAACTTGGAGAGAAGAATGCTTATTTGGCTTATAGGTTATGGTCCATCATCAGGGAAAACCAAGGCAGAAATTGAACCAAAGACTATAGAGGAATCCTATTTACTGGCTTGCTTTCATGGCTGGCTTCGCTTGCTAACTTATAAAACCCAGAACCACCTGTCCAGGCACTGACTGCAATGGGCTGGGCACTCCCACATCAACCATTAATCAAGAAAATGCCCTACAAATTAGCCTATAGGCAATCTGATGGAGGCATTTTCTCAACTGCGGCTCTTCTCAGGCAACTCTAGCTTGTGTCAAGTAACTTGATAAAACCAAACCAAACCAAACGAAACCAAACCAAACCAAACGAGTAGTGACGTAGGAATGAGAGTACAAAGGAGGTGAAATTCCGAGTTGGAACCTGAATTGTAAATGATATTTTACCTGTGTTTGAGCACAAAGGCATATGAGAAGGTCTGAGATGCTCATAAGCAGAAGATGCTTGTCATAACTGGAGCAGAGTCATCTCTCCGTGACACTTGGCACCGTGACAGGGGAACTCTGTAGTGAGTGACTGTCTTCTACATTTTAGGATTTTTAGTGGCATCCCCCTTCTTCCATTCTAGGCATGACAATAAAAATCGTCCCCGGGTGTTTATTTCCAAGTGTTTATTTCCCATTGTCCCTTGGCACACGTCACCTCTGGTTGAAAATTACAGCAGTGGTGGGCCAGTGGCCATGTATGAGCTCAGTGGTGGATGGAAGGCCAACTTTTGGGGCCACAAACCAATGTGAAACAAAAGAGACGTTTAAAGAAAAACAGACACATCATGACATAATCTATGGACTGTGATAGAGATGTACAAATCTCAGATGTGTTTTAGTCTTGATGACAGAAAGGCCATTTAACCTGCTGAGTTCCCAAACTGAAGACACCCTCTAGTGATTTATCTCAGGTCATTCTTTTGGCCTTCTTAAGGGTAGAAGGAGCTAAGGTACTTCAGGGTTTGCACCTATCTGGAGGGAGGGACCAGAAAAAGAGAATAAAACAACACAACAGAACCAAGCAATTATGTTGAAGTATTTTTACATTTAGCTGAGCTGAGCCAAAGAAAGAGGAAACCATCTGTTAGATGCCCCGCTGCAGCCTTCCTCCCATCCCACCCCACACCAGGTCCCATCCAAGCTGAAATTCTTACCTTTTAAGTGACTAAGAAGTCACTTTGGGGTAGATAGAGGTTCTGCCCCTCAGTCATGGCTGGAGACAGAAGTCTCTCATCACAGACCTTGGCCTCTCTTATTTTAAGGTTGGTATACTGGAAAGTCAAGGCAGGGCTTGGGAAACTTCCATGCACAGTTTGTACCATCAGCCAGCTCCGAGTTGCCTCCAGGGCATCTCAGAACTGATGTCATGGTCTTGCTCTTGGTACACACTTAAGAAGCAGACTCTTGGGAACCAGTAGGTGTGTCTGTGCTTGGGAAGTTATGTTCTGCCCTCATGGCCCAGAGAGTGCTTTATTTTATATCGTTTTAATTGGAAGTCATGATTAAGCTGGGTGTGTCATCTCCATTGGTCAGCATTTTTTTTTTATGGCTTTCTTGGCATAAGATAAAGAATAGGCCTTTCTCTGGAAGGGGAAACAACTGTTCTCACTACAATAAAACCAGAGTCATTTCATTAGTGAGGTGTGTAACCGAATGTTGGAAGTGTGGTCATGGGTGTGGCTAGTGTTCTAAGTAGATTTGTTCCTAGAAAGCTGGGAGACATTTCAACTATACCTTTTCATTAAATACACTCCCCAATACTCTCCTTCTTCCTAAATATCGTTCAGGGCCATTTCAGTTAGCCAGAGGTTGGGACAGAAGGTGACCACAGTGTTCTAGGATCCTGAGAGGTCAGGGCAGAAGGTAGCCATGGTGTTTAAGGGTTCTTATTCCTTTGAGGCATCAGGGCAATGCTGGTGATAGATTTCTCTGTGGCCTATCAGAGCTAATCCTTCTAGAAAACTGGAATCGCTCCATGGCACAAAAGGATTGCTAGCTAATTTTAGTAATTTAATCATGGGTTACCCTAATAGCCAGTAAGAAGAAGGGCTTTTATTTCTCATTTTTTCCCCTTCTTACTTGTGGCTGAATATGAGGTCATAGCTGTGGCCATGTGTTAGTGAAGGCAGAAGGGGGAATGAATAAGGTATTCCTAGGTACCAGGCTCTCAGTGAATGAGCATGCACACTGCCATTTCCTGAGGCTGGTGTGCATGGTTTATGTCCATCAGATGTGCATTCTAGAAGGTTTACCTCATCCTGACTCACCTCCTTAGCATTGTGAGCAGGCTTAGTGGCTGTTCAATCCGAATCTTATGCATTAAATAAATTGTGAGATGCTTATTTTCCACACCCAACCCTACCACTTAGACTGGAAGGCTGTGTTCCCCACTTTCTTATACATTTTTGCAAAACCGACTCTCCTTACTTACGATAGTTGACAAATTTCACAATTGGATCCCAGCTTTTTAATTTTGTAAAAAGCCTCTACTTTTTGTAATTGTTCTTATTGATTTTATAAATATATACTGCATCTAACCTTATACACTTATGTTAATCACAAGAGTGAATGTTTATGTGTGTGCTGTTATGCCATAAAGAAACTTTAGTTTGCAACAAAACAAACAAACAAACAAACACAGCCAGAGAAAATGCAGGGAAAATTGAGGTCCTCAGAGAAAACTGGTGCAGGAGGATGCCTGTCACTTCAGGCCTTGCGGGGGGTCACAAATCACACCCTCAGTTGGGGCCTGCTCCTGAGAGCTCCTTCTGTGGCAAGCTTAGGGTGGTGACCTGTACTCTCACACATAGTTGTCCCTTTGATGAAGATATGCTGCATGGATCCTTCTTTGGGTTTATGAGTACATTCCATCTGATTGGAAAACCACTGCTTTTTGGATGTCACACAAAGTAACCCTCTCCCTTTTTCCACTCCACCAGTGATACAGCTTTCTTCCAGACCCTTGTCATGTCCCAGTAAGGCCATATCTGCTTTGATGGCTTTGTAAGAGTGCAGAGAGCCATAGCAGGCAGAGGGGTTGAGGGGTGCCTCTGATCTCAGTTGTAGACAGATGCTGTTGCTGGATGAATTAACTCCTCCCTCCCCAAGTTCTTCTTTGAATGTTAGCTCTCCACTCCTTTGTACCAGCAATAGAGGCAGTTTCACATTGACACTAGGCCAATATCTTCATAGTCAACTAAAAAGTAAACAAAATTAACCTCATTTCTGCCTTCATTTACAGTCCTTATTACTTTGCACATATGGTGAAGCAGTGAAGTCCAGAATTCCTTCTGCTGGTTTACCCAGCCAGCCTTTGCTGTAGACATGGCCCCAGTGTATCAATTGTAATGTTTTATTGACCGTCAGTTTCCCCCAGCAAACATCAGATCCTCACACACATGCTGAGCACTGTGTGCTGTGCTTGCTGTAAATCAATCAGGGAAGAAAAAGAAAAGAACAGGGTGTGTGAACTTCAATCTGCCGACAGCAAAAAGAGCCATGCCATCCAGCACCTTAAACATGAGGCTGATGTTAAATGCTTTTCCAGCTTGACTTCTTCCACTAAAGGAGCAAGTTAACAAGCTACTGGGTGCAGGGCTAGGGGTGGGGTAATAATAAAGCTGGAAGCTGTCTTCCTTTTCCATTCAGGACAGGCCCAGTGCCTTCCACCAAATGTCCAGCCTGTGTTCATTGAGCACGGGCCCACTTTGTCATTTTTCTGAAGGCAGTGGCTAATCCTTCTTGGGTCAGAAATTGAAGGACTGATAGCTTTTAAAAAGCTAGTAACACGAAAGAAAAGTTCAGTAAACATTAAGTGATCTTGAAATAGGAGGCCATTCTTAGTTCCTGGTGCAGAAATTAAAGACAGAAATGCTTGTCTATGTAAAAATCTCATATTTTCTATAAATCAAAAGATATTCTGAACTAGTTTAAAAGATATGTGTGTGTGTGTGTGTGTGTGTGTGTGTGTGTGTGTGTGTGTGTGCTCGCACGCATAATGTATGTGCCAGGTAGCTAATTAGTTAAGAATGCTTACAAATCAGAAGAACAAAGGATTAGATGAAATGGTTGATTTAATCGAAAGCTAGCAAAAAATGAGCTGAAATATCAAACCCATAAAATAAAAATAAATAATGTGAAAAGTTTAAACTTAACAGTAATCAAAGGAAGAAAGGCAATTAAGTTACAATTGACAAGAATTTGAAGTTTTACTCATTATAGCTAAGGATTTGAGGATAAACTCTTAGAGAACTTATTTTCTCCAGGGGTATTATTGTATGCCAAAGCCTAAATTATATACCTTCTGACTTGGAAATTCTGTTTATAAATTCTGTTTAACTCAAAGAAAACTGCCTAGAACATGTGTAAAACTTCTGCCAAGATATTCAGCAAAACATTAACATTTTCTACCATAGTAAATATGATGCAGCCATACAATAAAATTGCCAAGGAGACATGGAGGGGTATTTAATGACCTAAAAAGATAACTTAACATGGAGGCAAGTACCATAACTATATGTGGATTTGATCATTTTTTCACTTTTTAGAAAGATGTGTACATGCCTATAAGAAAGGCCACAGGTGCATAACAGTGTCCTATAGCAGTATCTTTTCACGTGTGTGTTTTCAATTTTTCTTTAGCAATGTGGGTTTCCTCATGCTAAAGTAACACTTTTTAAAATGATACTAAATTGTGTTTAAGGTATGAATTCCACATTTAAAAAAAATATACATGATAAAGGACAAGACGATGCTACTCAAAATCCTGACTGAGTCAAGTATGTGGCATACATCTGTTTCTTTCTCGTTTATTCCTTTTCCAGATTTTTCCAGATTTTCAACCTCCTTGTAAGTGTTTGTACATTTCATTAATGGCCAGAAAAAAGTAAATGTTTAAAAATAAACACTAGCTTAATTGTATTGCATTTGAGGTGCAATGGGATAAAGATGTTTAGATAGCACATGTAAAAGGGCATCAGCTGCAAATATCTTCTTTATTAGCTGTGGGGCCCTGTGTCCACGTCCCCTCTTGGTGTTAGGATCCTTGTATGGGTTGAACCAGGCCTTGATGAGTTCTGACTCAGTCTCTGTAAGTTCATATGTGCTTTAGTTCTTTCACACCTGGAAGTCGGTCTTTTCTTAGAGTTATTACCTCTGGCTCTTACAATTTTTCTCCTTCCTTATCCACAGAGATCCCTGAAGGNTGGGGCCCTGTGTCCACGTCCCCTCTTGGTGTTAGGATCCTTGTATGGGTTGAACCAGGCCTTGATGAGTTCTGACTCAGTCTCTGTAAGTTCATATGTGCTTTAGTTCTTTCACACCTGGAAGTCGGTCTTTTCTTAGAGTTATTACCTCTGGCTCTTACAATTTTTCTCCTTCCTTATCCACAGAGATCCCTGAAGGAAATGGGTTGATGAAGACATAGTATTTAGGACTAAGTGTTCCAAAGTGTCTGATTCTCTGCCTATTGTACAGTTCTAGGTCTCTGTGCTAATTCTAATCACTGCAAGAAGAAGATTCTCTGATGAGGGTTGAATGTCATTAGAAGTCATTTTATTGCTGTGTTAACTTTAGCAGAATAACAGTATTAGACATTCCCTATTCCCATGGCCTATCCAGTCTCAGGTCCTTGGCCACTTTCGCCTTGTTAGATATGGGTCCCGTCTCATTGAGTAGGCCTTAAATCCAATTTTAAAAGTGGTTGGTTACTTCCATAACATTTGTGCCAATATTACACCAGTGTATTTTATAGGCAGATCATTGTTATAGGTCACAGGGTTTGTAGCTGGGATATTTAATATTACACCTGTGTATTTTATAGGCAGATCATCGTTATAGGTCACAGGGTTTGTAGCTGGGATATTTAATATTACACCAGTGTATTTTATAGGCAGACCATTGTTATAGGTCACAGGGTTTGTAGCTGGGATATTTAATATTACACCCGTGTATTTTATAGGCAGACCATTGTTATAGGTCACAGGGTTTGTAGCTGGGATATTTAATATTACACCCGTGTATTTTATAGGCAGACCGTTGTTATAGGTCACAGGGTTTGTAGCTGGGATATTTTGATGATTAACTTTCTCTTTGGGTAGCATGCAGAGTAGTACCTTCCAGTACTGTGAACACTGGTCAGTAGCGGTGAAGGGTGAAGCCGGCTCACCGTTTCCATGTCTGATGACATAAGAAGTGTTGTCCTTAGAAACGGGACATTATCATCAGGGTGTAGAAAGTAGCCATTAGCCTTGGCAATGGCCTGCGATGTTTGATGGGGGCAATAGTAGGGTAGGGGTTCTGCTGGACTCCTAAGCCAGTGACTTGTGAAGCTGTAACTCATTCTGGACCGAAGGTTTGACTTGGTGGCATAGGCTGTGAAAGTTGTGAACGTCTGTGAAAAGCCACATTGTAAAACATTAATTGTGCTTCCGTCATTTTTGGCTTTAAGTTGCTGTGCAGATGGCTCTAGAATATGTAAAATTTTAGAGGATTGTTTCCTCAGTTTGTCGAATTGGTTCTCCAGGTTTGGTCCTTCCCTCGTTTCTGTGGAGCCACAAGTCTGTGGTACTTGTGTACCTTGGCTGTGCGGGTCTCCGAGTCTCAAAGCAGCCTAGGTAGGACAGTCATTGCTGCTTTGTCTGAGAGGCAGTCTGTAGGGCTTGGGCTAGGTACTGAAAACCTGAACTAGTTGAGCCCCGTGTGAGTGACTGTGATGGTGTGGCCCAAGGAGACCTCCAACCCTGAGGCAGCGTGCCTTACCTGCAGTGTCACACGTACCCCAGAAAACCTTAGTGGGTGCTTTCCTGTGCCTGACTTAATAGTGCCCGAACCTGCCAGAGAAGATGAAAACCAGTCCTGATAGGCAGGAGGCACAGTATAGTCTCAGAGTAGAAGAAGAGCTGGAGAGAAGGGCAATGTATTGATTGCCCTGATTGGAATGAGAGGGCTCGTAGTGAATTGGGGTAGATCTCTGATCCATGCTTCTAGGTCTCACTTGAAGGCAAGAGGGCTCCACCACTGCTTTATTCTGGTAAGTGCTGCTTTCAGATGCACCGTCATGGTCCATTCGGGACTCTTGTATGTCTTGAGGATTTAAAGAGGAGTGCCTAGAGTTCTCCTCAGTAGAAACGGGCTTTGCCACTCCTGTACTGACTGGCTGTTCCGTGCCAGTCTCACGTGGTATGTGAATGCTGACTGGGTGCCTTCTCCTCTGTACCCAACAGTTAACTGAGTCTGCGTACCCTCCAGCTGTGTGCAGAGGCCCTTTGGA
Source organism: Mus minutoides (assembly GCA_902729485.2). Lineage (NCBI taxonomy): Eukaryota > Metazoa > Chordata > Mammalia > Rodentia > Muridae > Mus > Mus minutoides. Next base: position 997,289 of record LR749492.1, read on the forward strand.
AGCTTGCTGTGTGCTATGGCCTCTTTTGTCAGGTTGGTGGCTACTGAATTTGTAGAAAGGCCAGTGTGATCTTGGCCTCCCGTCCCCAGTCGTCTCTCATGCTGTTTTCTTCTCAGTTACTAAGTGGTAACGAATAGAATTAGGTTAGGTCTTCTTTAGTTTATAGGAGATTGGGAACATGACTGTTAGTTGCGTGGTTATAATGTAGTTGTCCATCTTTAGAATATTGACTCGTTTGTCTGACTGCCAACAGCCTCATCTCTAACAGTGGGATAGTACATACAAAAGGAAGTGCCTAACAGAGAGCTTGCTTCCAATGCAGCCTTTTAATCCCAGTACCTAGTGCTTTTGACCTGCTCTTTCCTCTCCGTTTCTGGACAGTGGGACCTCACAGTCCATGTGTGTAGCCTTTAGACATCTTTCTTCCTGTATCTGTTGTCCTAAGGTTGCTTATTTCAGTTAGATGTTCTCCTCCAAACTCTGCTTTGGGGCATGCATGTATCATTGACTTTTTTTTTTTTTTTGCTCTATGGTTTAATCTCTTTTTTTCCCTTCTCTTTATTAGATATTTTATTCATTTACATTTCAAATGTTATCCAGAAAGTTCCCCTTACCCTCCTGCATCCCCACCCTGCTCCCCTACCCACCCCCTCCCACATAATGGCCCTGGCGTTCCCCTGTACTGGGGCATATAGAGTCTGTATGACCAAGGGGCCTCTCCTCCCAATGATGGCCAACTAGGCCATCTTCTTCCATATATGCAGCTAGAGACATGAGCGCAGGGGGAACTAGTTAGTTCATGTTATTCTTCCACCTATAGGNTGTTCTTGGATTCGGTTGGCGAGAATTTTGTTGAGTATTTTTGCATTGATATTCATGAGGGAAATTGGTCTGAAGTTCTCTATCTTTGTTGTGTCTTTATGGGGTTTAGGTATCAGAGTAATTGTGGCTTCATAAAATGAATTGGGTAATGCACCTTCAGATTCTATTTTGTTGAATAGTTTGAGAAGAACTGGAACTAGGTCTTCTTTGAAGGTCTGATAGAACTCTGCACTAAAAACCCATCCTATGTGACAAGATAAATGTGTGGAGTGTACTAGATAGAGAGATGCCTAGTTAGAATACATAAACTGCATGTGGTAAAAATCCTTCAGTGTTTAGAAGACATTTCTAAACAAACCTCCGTCACAATCTCAACCCATCAATGAGCACATTTACACGTGGTTAGTCGTGGCTTCTGTACCCTCTGGTTTGTCTGTCTGGGTTTCTTTTCTTTTTTTTTTCAAATGCACCAGCTTTGTAACTTCTTCCTACTTAAATACAGGAGCATTATCTTGAGAGTCTAGGTTCAATTAGGCAGAAATCTAAGCAATTAATTAAAAGATCCAACCTAGCCAGGGAGGGAAGGTGTCAACACATGTCATAGTGGTCAGGAACACTGGTTAATTAGAACAGGGGGAAATCATGGTAAATTATGGAGAAAAAGAAGTGCGGGGCAGGACTCGTGGTGTGTGTCTCCGTTATTCTTAAGCCTAACCCATAAACAATTTGTTGTGACAGCTCCGGGTTGAGATGGTGGCATTTTGGATGAGGTCTGATGGTGGCTAAAAATAGGCACGTGTTTTGAAGAAGAAAAAAAGAATATTTAACATTTGAAATTCTGTGAGAGACTGATGCTGTTTCATTGTAGTGATTCCCCTACAGGCACATTAGTGATGCTGCTAACTACAGACTTTAATAGGCTTTAATAATGTGTATTTTAGAGGCCCGATACACAACGGGATAATGTATAAAAAACATTCATTATGGAAAATTGCTACCTTTTTATTTAATGAGAAGCCTCCGAAACAGAACTGCCGGGCTGCCATAGCACCAGGCTCCTGGGCATGAGGGTGCTGGAGAGTGGCTGCCACCTACGTTTCCTGGGTGCTAGGCAAGTGAGGAACACCTTTACTTGCCTGTTTCAAGGATGAAAGCGGGGCTCTTTAAGACCTTCTTATTTTGGATAAACCCTTGTTCAGATCATGGCTCCACCTGTCATTGCCTAAGCAACTTGTGGAAGTTACTGAGCATGAAGCTCCATGGACCGAGTGTCTGTCTCTCAGGTCGTGGGGGTAAGAAATGCGTTGGCATGCAGAGGCCACGCATGCTGGCCACTCAATAAGGGATGTCCATTGTGCGATTTTCTGCTACTGTTCCTTTTTTGTACTTCTGGTTTCTGTGTTTGACTGTTGTGGGGAATCAGGAAGGGGGCCAGAGAAGAGAGCACAATTGAAAGGCCTTGGTGCACACACAGCACCAAGGCAAGTCTTGTGTTGAATTTTAGGGCGATTTTAATACACAGCAGCTGAGGGTCTTGCTGCCGAGGATCGAGAAGAGCTCGGAGCAAGTGCTCGAAGAAGAGTGGACATTTATCTCTCTTAATGAGATAACATCATTAGAATGTCAACGTGCAAATAGTCAATACGTGAAATGGACTAGCGCTACCTGTTAATGGCTCACGATTGTTCCTCCGAAACCTGGCATCCGCTGGATCACCAGTTCTGTTTTATCTGATATCAGGGACGCTGGCCTTGGTCTCTCAGAATAGATGCACACCTTGGGGGTCCCCACAGAATAAGAGAGAGGGACTGGTTGGTTAATGAGGAGAAATCCAGCGTGCTGTATAAGCTGCCCACTCGACAGGGCTTCCTTTCACTCCTTGAAATGGCTGCATATCCTAATTCCCCCAACCCTCCATCCACAATCCTGGCTCTCTGTCTGCTTCTGGTGCAATGTCAGAAACACTAATCATGTCAGACTGTGACACTGACAGGCCTGACATTCACAACAAAGACAGAAGGGAAAGAGAGAGAGAGAGAAGAGAGATTGTGAGGGGGAGGGGAGAGAAAACAGCAGGGGGATTTTTTTTAAACACATAAACCCACAGCTGCAGAATCACGAACATTCTGGACAGAACATATCCAAAGGAAATCAAGGAAGGCGCGAGGTGAATTCTCATGGAGAGGTGTATTGGGCCACACAGATTTTGAGTTTCTATTTTCTGTGCTTCAGATTTCAGTTCATAGCCTGTATTATTATGACCGTGTCTGTGATTTTCTTCCCTTCGATTAAAAAAAAAAGGAAGAATTTCCGTTTCTTTCCCAGTCTTTGCCCAGTTTTTGTCTGTGGTGTAGCAGAGTTAGAGGGGGCTTGTAGCAGGACGTGTGTGCTCTCTGGGATTTTCCATGTTCTTACCAGATTCTGTGGTTTAATCTGGACGACAGTCTCCTGAGGAGAGAAGTCTCTGCTGAGGGTTGTTGCCCTGACAAAGCTGACCAGGGACCATCAGTGTCAGGGGTCTCCTGGTGCTCGCTGATGTCCGTAAGCAGGAGCTGCTGAGGCGCTGCTCCCTGGCTGCTGGGAGTGGGCTTCTCTGCCCTCAAGCATCTCTGTGTTCGGAATCCTGCTGGTAAGGGGGCTTCCATCTTTGCTTTGCAGCAGTCATGACCTAGAAGCCTGCTGCTGCGAGTGTTTAATCCAAACGCTGTGATCTAAATTGAGCTCTGAGCTCAGGCAGAAGCAGCACTGGTTTTCTATAAACAGAGAATCCAGCTGCCAACACAGCTTTTGAGGGATTTTTGAACCAGTAACTCTTAGCCAGGGTGTCTACCCTTTGCTCTGTTCATTATGCGAAAGAGAATAGTAATGGAAAGCATATACGTATCCATGTAGTTACCTTGTTATAAAGAATGTGCAGTTCGTCTATAGTTAAGGACCAATATACAGTGAGTTCTTTTCAGGTTGTTTTAAAGTAACGTGACAGCAACCACATTCTTGTCCTTACCACCCAGTCAAAGCCTCTCATATGGGGACCACTTTGAAGAAACACTCCCTAATATGGAATAAAAAAGGTTTGTTTACAGTTCTTAGTGGAAATTACTTCTACAAGCAGAAGAGAATGAATTTATGGCCTAGTGAAAATTTGGGGAAATTATCCCAAAATATCTTTCCTGTAAAGTTACATTTTCTTTGGAGTGTATTTTGCTCTGAGGTGTCCCCTGATGGCATTAGCCATGTTCTCTGGATATGCTCCTGTTTGCTTTCATTTACATGCAGCTAAAGGACTTTAAATCGTATATAGGGTACTGTTTGCTGCGATAATAAATAGCTCTAAATTTGGATGACCTGACAAAATAAAAGCTTCCTTTTTTGGCTCAGTACCATGGAGGAACTTGATCAGCAGTGTGCTTTTATTCTGAAGTGATGGAATTCTGTGCCAGGTTCTTTCCATCTTCTCTTTTACCATCTGCATTGGTCTGCTCAGGCCTTGGTAGCAGAGCACCCCAGGCTGGGTGGCTTGAACAGAACTATGTCAAGCAGGACTGACATCAAGGCTGAGTTGTGGGCAGGGCTATTTACTTTTGTGGGTTGTGAGCCTGGGGTATAGTCTGAACTTCTTTCTCTGCTGTCTTTGATTTGATCTGCAATTCTTCTTTTTGTGCCTTTTTGTGTTTGTGCCTGGGTCCATGCCCCCACACTTCCTGTCTTTTAGACAGGATCTCACTGTGTAGTTCTGGCTGGCCTGGAACTTACTGTATAGATCATAGGCCTTGAATTTACAAAGATCTCCCTGTCTTGATCCCCTGAGTACTGGAGTTACAGAGAGTACCAATATACCAGACCCCAAATTTCTCTTCTATGAAAATATTGGTTATACTGGATATAGCCTTCTCTATTCCAGTATGAGTTAATCTTAACTAATTTACCTGATGACAATCCCATTTTCAAAGAGGTTTCACTGTGCCTCCCTACTTGATATATGAATTTGGCAGAGAAAGGGGGAATAAATTTAATCCATGACACCATCACCAGTTGAGGCTGTAATTATCTTCATGTGGACAATGGACAGAAAAGAGCAGGAAGAAAGAACCTTCTATTCTTAATCCTGAGAGATCAAAGCACAGTAAATCTTTTCTTCTCATTCCTTGGTCGGAGCTGATTACCCAGATCTACCCAAACGCAAGGCAGCCTGGGAAATGTAGTAGATTCTCTGGCTGAATGGCGGTTATGCTAGATGACTGCAGTTACATACCCATGCAACCAAGCTGCCCCATCTTTCTAGGAAAATATATCCGTGCTTTCTTTGCTCCTGAGCATGCCCTCAGAGAGGTGCTCATACGTTACAGGGCTGTAAGGGTATGAACATCTCCAAGCTTAGGAACTCTATTAGGTGTAGACCCAGTGATGACTCCAGGCATCAGTATGCAAAGGAGTATGTACATTTGTTTATGGTTATGCTCCTTTAGAGTCTAGCATGTTCTCAAGGGAATTTCATCCGCACTACTAATGGATATTTTCTCTCTTTATAAAACTTGTAAAATTTAAATTAATGAAGCTTTATTTTTTTCCTAAATTTCAGCTTGTAAACTGATTTCTTACAGCCCAGTAACTTTAATTTCACATTCAGTTACTACTGAAAACTGATATATGTCCAAGAGGGAGAGAAGGCTATTGTGACTACAGAGTAAAATTATGTAATGTGCTGTGCTTATCTTGAATGGCTAGACTTGAGTATTTAATTACTAGAGTCTTGTCTCTCCCATCAGGTTAGTCATTGTTTCGAAAGTGGAATGTGGGTTTTATCCATGACTAAGTAATTGCTTTGTGTCTTCCTTTTTCAATTACAATAACAAGTCATGAATTCTCTACATCTAGGG
>LR749492.1:1008253-1170877 GCA_902729485.2 Mus minutoides
TTTTTGCATCGATATTCATGAGGGAAATTGGTCTGAAGTTCTCTATCTTTGTTGTGTCTTTATGGGGTTTAGGTATCAGAGTAATTGTGGCTTCATAAAATGAATTGGGTAATGCACCTTCAGATTCTATTTTGTTGAATAGTTTGAGAAGAACTGGAACTAGGTCTTCTTTGAAGGTCTGATAGAACTCTGCACTAAAAACCCATCCTATGTGACAAGATAAATGTGTGGAGTGTACTAGATAGAGAGATGCCTAGTTAGAATACATAAACTGCATGTGGTAAAAATCCTTCAGTGTTTAGAAGACGTTTCTAAACAAACCTCCGTCACAATCTCAACCCATCAATGAGCACATTTACACGTGGTTAGTCGTGGCTTCTGTACCCTCTGGTTTGTCTGTCTGGGTTTCTTTTCTTTTTTTTCAAATGCACCAGCTTTGTAACTTCTTCCTACTTAAATACAGGAGCATTATCTTGAGAGTCTAGGTTCAATTAGGCAGAAATCTAAGCAATTAATTAAAAGATCCAACCTAGCCAGGGAGGGAAGGTGTCAACACATGTCATAGTGGTCAGGAACACTGGTTAATTAGAACAGGGGGAAATCATGGTAAATTATGGAGAAAAAGAAGTGCGGGGCAGGACTCGTGGTGTGTGCCTCCGTTATTCTTAAGCCTAACCCATAAACAATTTGTTGTGACAGCTCCGGGTTGAGATGGTGGCATTTTGGATGAGGTCTGATGATGGCTAAAAATAGGCACGTGTTTTGAAGAAGAAAAAAAGAATATTTAACATTTGAAATTCTGTGAGAGACTGATGCTGTTTCATTGTAGTGATTCCCCTACAGGCACATTAGTGATGCTGCTAACTACAGACTTTAATAGGCTTTAATAATGTGTATTTTAGAGGCCCGATACACAACGGGATAATGTATAAAACATTCATTATGGAAAATTGCTACCTTTTTATTTAATGAGAAGCCTCCGAAACAGAACTGCCGGGCTGCCATAGCACCAGGCTCCTGGGCATGAGGGTGCTGGAGAGTGGCTGCCACCTACGTTTCCTGGGTGCTAGGCAAGTGAGGAACACCTTTACTTGCCTGTTTCAAGGATGAAAGCGGGGCTCTTTAAGACCTTCTTATTTTGGATAAGCCCTTGTTTAGATCATGGCTCCACCTGTCATTGCCTAAGCGACTTGTGGAAGTTACTGAGCATGAAGCTCCATGGACCGAGTGTCTGTCTCTCAGGTCGTGGGGGTAAGAAATGCGTTGGCATGCAGAGGCCACGCATGCTGGCCACTCAATAAGGGATGTCCATTGTGCGATTTTCTGCTACTGTTCCTTTTTGTACTTCTGGTTTCTGTGTTTGACTGTTGTGGGGAATCAGGAAGGGGGCCAGAGAAGAGAGCACAATTGAAAGGCCTTGGTGCACACACAGCACCAAGGCAAGTCTTGTGTTGAATTTTAGGGCGATTTTAATACACAGCAGCTGAGGGTCTTGCTGCCGAGGAGCGAGAAGAGCTCGGAGCAAGTGCTCGAAGAAGAGTGGACATTTATCTCTCTTAATGAGATAACATCATTAGAATGTCAACGTGCAAATAGTCAATACGTGAAATGGACTGGCGCTACCTGTTAATGGCTCACGATTGTTCCTCCGAAGCCTGGCATCCGCTGGATCACCAGTTCTGTTTTATCTGATATCAGGGACGCTGGCCTTGGTCTCTCAGAATAGATGCACACCTTGGGGGTCCCCACAGAATAAGAGAGAGGGACTGGTTGGTTAATGAGGAGAAATCCAGCGTGCTGTATAAGCTGCCCACTCGACAATCCAGGGATCTCTCAGAAAGGAGCGAGGGCTTCCTTTCACTCCTTGAAATGGCTGCATATCCTAATTCCCCCAACCCTCCATCCACAATCCTGGCTCTCTGTCTGCTTCTGGTGCAATGTCAGAAACACTAATCATGTCAGACTGTGACACTGACAGGCCTGACATTCACAACAAAGACAGAAGGGAAAGAGAGAGAGAGAGAAGAGAGATTGTGAGGGGGAGGGGAGAGAAAACAGCAGGGGGATTTTTTTTAAACACATAAACCCACAGCTGCAGAATCACGAACATTCTGGACAGAACATATCCAAAGGAAATCAAGGAAGGTGCGAGGTGAATTCTCATGGAGAGGTGTATTGGGCCACACAGATTTTGAGTTTCTATTTTCTGTGCTTCAGATTTCAGTTCATAGCCTGTATTATTATGACCGTGTCTGTGATTTTCTTCCCTTTGATTAAAAAAAAAAAAAAAGGAAGAATTTCCGTTTCTTTCCGAGTCTTTGCCCAGTTTTTGTCTGTGGTGTAGCAGAGTTAGAGGGGGCTTGTAGCAGGACGTGTGTGCTCTCTGGGATTTTCCATGTTCTTCTCAGATTCTGTGGTTTAATCTGGACGACAGTCTCCTGAGGAGAGAAGTCTCTGCTGAGGGTTGTTGCCCTGACAAAGCTGAACAGGGACCATCAGTGTCAGGGGTCTCCTGGTGCTCGCTGATGTCCATAAGCAGGAGGTGCTGAGGCGCTGCTCCCTGGCTGCTGGGAGTGGGCTTCTCTGCCCTCAAGCATCTCTGTGTTCGGAATCCTGCTGGTAAGGGGGCTTCCATCTTTGCTTTGCAGCAGTCATGACCTGGAAGCCTGCTGCTGCGAGTGTTTAATCCAAACGCTGTGATCTAAATTGAGCTCTGAGCTCAGGCAGAAGCAGCCCTGGTTTTCTATAAACAGAGAATCCAGCTGCCAACACAGCTTTTGAGGGATTTTTGAACCAGTAACTCTTAGCCAGGGTGTCTACCCTTTGCTCTGTTCATTATGCGAAAGAGAATAGTAATGGAAAGCATATACGTATCCATGTAGTTACCTTGTTATAAAGAATGTGCAGTTCGTCTATAGTTAAGGACCAATATACAGTGAGTTCTTTTCAGGTTGTTTTAAAGTAACGTGACAGCAACCACATTCTTGTCCTTACCACCCAGTCAAAGCCTCTCATATAGGGACCACTTTGAAGAAACACTCCCTAATATGGAATAAAAAAGGTTTGTTTACAGTTCTTAGTGGAAATTACTTCTACAAGCAGAAGAGAATGAATTTATGGCCTAGTGAAAATTTGGGGAAATTATCCCAAAATATCTTTCCTGTAAAGTTACATTTTCTTTGGAGTGTATTTTGCTCTGAGGTGTCCCCTGATGGCATTAGCCATGTTCTCTGGATATGCTCCTGTTTGCTTTCATTTACATGCAGCTAAAGGACTTTAAATCGTATATAGGGTACTGTTTGCTGCGATAACAAATAGCTCTAAATTTGGATGACCTGACAAAATAAAAGCTTCCTTTTTTGGCTCAGTACCATGGAGGAACTTGATCAGCAGTGTGCTTTTATTCTGAAGTGATGGAATTCTGTGCCAGGTTCTTTCCATCTTCTCTTTTACCATCTGCATTGGTCTGCTCAGGCCTTGGTAGCAGAGCACCCCAGGCTGGGTGGCTTGAACAGAACTATGTCAAGCAGGACTGACATCAAGGCTGAGTTGTGGGCAGGGCTATTTACTTTTGTGGGTTGTGAGCCTGGGGTATAGTCTGAACTTCTTTCTCTGCTGTCTTTGATTTGATCTGCAATTCTTCTTTTCCGTGTTTGTGCCTGGGTCCATGCCCCCACACTTCCTGTCTTTTAGACAGGATCTCACTGTGTAGTTCTGGCTGGCCTGGAACTTACTGTATAGATCATAGTATACTATATAGGCCTTGAATTTACAAAGATCTCCCTGTCTTGATCCCCTGAGTACTGGAGTTACAGAGAGTACCAATATACCAGACCCCAAATTTCTCTTCTATGAAAATATTGGTTATACTGGATATAGCCTTCTCTATTCCAGTATGAGTTAATCTTAACTAATTTACCTGATGACAATCCCATTTTCAAAGAGGTTTCACTGTGCCTCCCTACTTGATATATGAATTTGACAGAGAAAGGGGGAATAAATTTAATCCATGACACCATCACCAGTTGAGGCTGTAATTATCTTCATGTGGACAATGGACAGAAAAGAGCAGGAAGAAAGAACCTTCTATTCTTAATCCTGAGAGATCAAAGCACAGTAAATCTTTTCTTCTCATTCCTTGGTCGGAGCTGATTACCCAGATCTACCCAAACGCAAGGCAGCCTGGGAAATGTAGTAGATTCTCTGGCTGAATGGCGGTTATGCTAGATGACTGCAGTTACATACCCATGCAACCAAGCTGCCCCATCTTTCTAGGAAAATATATCCGTGCTTTCTTTGCTCCTGAGCGTGCCCTCAGAGAGATGCTCATACGTTACAGGGCTGTAAGGGTATGAACATCTCCAAGCTTAGGAACTCTATTAGGTGTAGACCCAGTGATGACTCCAGGCATCAGTATGCAAAGGAGTATGTACATTTGTTTATGGTTATGCTCCTTTAGAGTCTAGCATGTTCTCAAGGGAATTTCATCCGCACAACTAATGGATATTTTCTCTCTTTATAAAACTTGTAAAATTTAAATTAATGAAGCTTTATTTTTTTCCTAAATTTCAGCTTGTAAACTGATTTCTTACAGCCCAGTAACTTTAATTTCACATTCAGTTACTACTGAAAGCTGATATATGTCCAAGAGGGAGAGAAGGATATTGTGATTACAGAGTAAAATTATGTAATGTGCTGTGCTTATCTTGAATGGCTAGACTTGAGTATTTAATTACTAGAGTCTTGTCTCTCCCATCAGGTTAGTCATTGTTTCGAAAGTGGAATGTGGGTTTTATCCATGACTAAGTAATTGCTTTGTGTCTTCCTTTTTCAATTACAATAACAAGTCATGAATTCTCTACATCTAGGGTCACTAACTATTATTTAGATTTGCCTATTGAATAGAATTTATTCTAAAAAATGAAAAGTAAAGGCTTAGGAAAATTTTACTGTAATTTTTTTGATTTCTCAAAGTAATTTACTTACGAAATATTTCCCATGAAGAAAGAGCAAGAGCGATGTGAGACAATGAGCGGGTGAGGTCTGAACACACAGTAGGCAGTATGTAGGCACTAACGCTAACCCATGCCGTTTAAGATTTTAGTCATGAACTTTCATGTCAAGAAATACTATCTTGATGTTTTGTTGTCCTGTTAAAAACACAACTTTAATCCAATGACTTCTAACCCATCTTTTGGTCAAAAGAGTTCTCAATTATGGAGAAGAGTCTAGAACTTGGCCTTTGTTGATGATTGATAACAGCATTTTAAGACTTGCAAAGTGGGTAGTTACTCTTGCTTTTCAGAGGAGGGGTCTCTGATGTAACAAAAGTAATATTCCAAGTCTATATAAAGTAAATTCAGTATTTGAATCCAGGTCTTATTAACCCCCAAACCGTTAACACATCTTCTTTTCTGCCATGACAACTCCAAAGAATGTCTGTCTGATTGAATTTAAAAATATATTTGCTAGTGTAAGGTTCCAAGACATTTCGGTTCTTGAAAGACTAATCCACCTACATGTGAGCCAATTAATAGAATAGTTGGGAAAGTTTCATTTAGTCATGAGGCGGGTCTCTAGGGTGGCTGCTGGCCAAGCTTTCAGTGGAAGTGCCAGGTTAAATAGGTCTTTACAAATTTTCTGAGACAAACACTGGGCAAGGCAGCCTGAGCCATGATTGGGTCCTGGACTGAGGGCAGGATACAGAAAACCCACTGTGTTTGCAGTTAGAGTCTCAGCTAGAGAGTTAGGGTCAGAGCATAGAGAGAGCAGTACGTTACTCCCCACATAGTCACCTTCTACCCTCCCTGGTGGCATGATAAGCCTGGCTTCTGATTGTCAGCCCGTTGCTGGGTGTCGCTGCCTTTCGGTTTCAACCAGGTTTCTCTGCTCATGGTTTCTGCTGAGTGGCTGTGGGCAAGTCATATCCTGTGTTGGAAACGTGATGTCTCCAAATGGAAAATGAAGCCATGGCATTAGATCAGAGTCCTTCGCCCAGTGTTTAAAATGCCAAGATGCAAAGAAGCATTTGCCAATGGAAGGTATTTGGAGAGAGGAGGGTTCAGAGATCATATCAGATTATCCATACATCTTTTACACACAAAGAATTCAATAAGGCAGGTCATCCCTGAAGTCTGTAGGACTCCAGCGTTCTGCCTGTCTACACACCGGGCAACTTACAGAAAAGAGATCCTGGAGGGAGCTTACAGTTTCAGAGGGTGAGTCCGTGACCCTCACACTTGGGAGCATGGCAGGCATAGTGCTGGAGCAGCAGCCAAGAGCTCACATCTCATCCACAAGCACACAGCAGAGGAAGAAAGAGAATGTGGAATAGATGAGGGCTTTTGAAACTGATTCAGAGTCTGCCCCTAGTCATGCAACTCTTCAAAGGCCATACCCCTAATCCTTTCCAAAGAGTTTCACCAATGGAGTGGGCAGGGGAAGGCAAAGGCATTCAAATATACGAGCAAATGAGAGCCATTCTCATTTAGCTCACTACATATACTGTATTGAGCACATAGTTTCCTACTCAATGTATGAGGGAAGTGTAGTCGTTTCTCTGCAGTGACATGTAACAGATGTGTAGAGTGTTTTTTTAGTGTAGATCTCTGCTCCTTTCTTCCCTAAAATGAGTGTTCCCCATAGTTAATGTGTAATAAATGTTTGCGGAGAATAGTAAGTCAATTAAAAAGGAGTCACATTTGGGTGACGAATGGACAAGTTTTCAGACCTGAAGGCTTTTTGTAGTTATGTGCGGTGGTAGTGAAGGCTCATTTAAAGAAAGCAATTACTTGGGGCTCTCGGCTACTGGAAGGTTAGTGTTTACAGCATTTCCTACTCTGCAGTAATCAAGGTCTCTGTGTGAGGTGATGTGCCTTAGTTGACATCCCTGTCTTTCCTACAATGTGGCATGCATGCTGTCCTGCTCAAGAGCCTTCTCTCATGTCCTACCTCAGCAGTCCAGCCAAGCTGAAGCAGGCGCTCAGTTGCTCAGCAAATGAACACATTGGAAGATGAAGAAGGGCACTCTGGCGTGCCCCTTCCCCCTTTGCTAGGGAACAGTAAGAATGAAGTAGCCAGGGTCCAGCCTGATGGTAAGGAGCCCACGCATGCATTCACTTTTCTGAGATGGTCTACTGTTCTCTAGAAAGTCACAGTCCCAGCTCAAACAGAGACAGAATCCTTTGCCTGCTTAGATACACCATTAAGAAAAATAGAATTGGACTATATATCTCTAAAGGTTACGTTGGTTTTTGTCCTGTTGGCACTGCGTTAAATGTGCACGTTCCATCTCCTTTATATAAATTCTACCTGTGTGTTCTGTAGCTGTTTATCTTTTCAACTTCTGCTAAAAATGTGAGCATCTTGGCTTAGTTTCCCCAGGAAAGAGTGACAGGAAAACCAAGTATACCCCAGTGACATCATCTGTGCCTGGAATCTCCGCAAACAGTCACCATCAAAGTCACGCTTGAGGCCAAAGGCACACAAGTGAGATGTTTGCCAGACTTTATAGCTATTTAATATGAACTCATGATCATTACTAGCTTTGCTTTGATTGTTTGTTTGTTTTTTGAGAGTTTCTGTAGACCAGGCTGGCCTTGAACTTGCAGAGATATGCCTGCCATTGCCTCCTGAGTGCTGTGATTAAAGGTCTGCCCCACCGTGCCTGCTCATTACTAACTTTTTAGAATTAAAAAAAAATATATATATATAATATTACTAACAATATTCTTAGATTTTGCTTATTAGAATATGTTTATAAATCACCAGGGTCTGTTTTGATTGTATTTAAGTATACAATATGGCAAGTCTTTTTTTTTTTTACCATGTGTATTTACATATGTACTTGTAATAGACACAAATGAATCAATGCCTAGGTATCAATTCCTTAACACCCTCAAAATTTGAATCACAGGGAAACGTACAGAAAATGTCATCTGAAACTGAAACTATCATGTTAACATAAAATAGCTGAAATAGCTATGTATAAAAATCCCAGAAGTTAGGGACCCATTCTTAGATAAACCCATGTGTAGAAAAATAAAAACACAGGTAAATAAAATGACATTTTAGAAGTTGTAGCATGTTAGTTGTAATGTCAGATGCAATCGGCTTCTGGTGTGTGTGACATCCCTCAAAAGGAGCTGGGGCAGGTACTGTAAATTTTTAGGTTGTCCTTGATGATTGCAGACTGACTGTGATATGCATTGCCAATATATTGTATATCATAGGCATAATGACGATAACCTATGACCTCTGGCCTTCATGGTCAGCGCCTTCTGCGCTGATGTTGTCTAGACCACTGACATCAGCCAGGAGCCTCCTTGCACCTCCAAGCAAATCCCCTACCTCCACCCCAGTTCACAGCATACGCAAACAGTGCCTCAAAGTGGGTTCCCAGAATTAAATGTATGGTGCCTAGATAGACCCTGAACCAACTGCAGTAAGTAGGTGTTCAGTAAATGGCTTAATTTATAGGAAACGATTGAGTCCAGCATGAGTTTGGTCAAAAGGACCCCTATCTATATGAGCACATACGAATGATTCTTTCTGGGTGTGTGAGGCTGGGGTTACCCTGCCTCCCCAAGAAGAGCCTGCTGGGAGCCCTCGGCCAGCTTTGCTGTTTTCTTCCATCTGCTCCCAGTCCTTGTTATACTTTGGGTGAAAATGTTTTATTTCCTTTTTTGACCAAATAACAGAGAACAGGGGTGTGTGCAGGTGTGTGTGGGTGTGTGCAGGTGTATGTGCAGGTTCACGCATGTACCACAGCACCATGGCAAACAAGATAGATAGGAACCCCACTCATGTATTCCTCAGATGCTGTTGACCTGATCTATTTTTACTGTGACAGATTCTTCCTGTTAGAAGGTGCTTTCCACAGACAGACTCTATTGTGCAATCAAAAATTCGGTACATTTGCCTCTAAGTTTCTCTGCGTCTCTCAGATGGCCACACCCAAGCCTTCAGAGTGCGGTGCTCACCACAGACTTGAGCTGTTATTTAAAAGGATCTTAGCTTCCCCTCCAATTGTGATTTTTCCCTCCAAAAGGATTAATGATTATATTTGTTTGTTTATTTACAGGACCATGTTCTTAATGTAGAGGAAGGCCAGCTATATGTATGAAACAGACTCAAGTTAAAAACAATGTAATTGTATCTATTGCTTTGATTTCACACTTAATAACCACACCCACCCCATACCTCTTCAGTCAGCTGGTCCTTAACAGGGACAGTGTGTAACTGAGAATTCCATCCCAACTCTAACACGAAGGTCCCTAAATGTTTCTTTAACCTAGCCTCCCTAAAATACTGATAGAGACACCATGCGCATTGAGCACTTAACCCTGAGCACCTCCTAAGGGAGAGCACTTGATAAGGTCGCCACTGCGGCAGGTATTAGTCACTGCCATAGGAGTGGACAGAGAACTCGGCTAGGTTATAGCTCTGAAAATATAGCTCCTGTGTTTCATAATGAGCAAACTGGGACTGCACATTTGCCCTCCTGCCTGTTTTGTGACAACCTTACAAGGCACTATTAATTTCTGTCATTCTTGCTATATCTTAAGTTTCTAGTAAGAATACTGCCTCTAAATAGCAATTTCTAATCTTTTATAAGCATTACAGTAAAATAAAGCAAAAGCTACAAAGTATATTTGAGAGTGAGTTCAGAAGTTAGAGTAGGTGTTCTGTCAGAGGACCGCTAAGATTTGGAGCACCTGGAGAAGGCTACAATAGCAGCCCTGGCTGGTTATAGCTCCAGAGCTGCACGTATGCTGGAGTAGAGCTGAGCTGAGCTGAGCTCAGTTTGTGTCTACTTTCTATCCTAGAGGCTAGGGCAGCCAGGAGTCCAATGGTAAATCAAACTGCTGGCTAGTGTTTCAGCACTGAGGTGGGTAGGGTAGCCCTCTTCCTTTCTGCTTTCAATACAGCAGAGGAGCAGTCTCTCAGGATATTTCTTGCCAAAAAAGAAAAGGCAAGAAAAGCCACTGTGGTTTAAAGGGTGGAAAGAAAGCTGTGCCACATAAGGAATTTTCAAAGTTGGTTACCAGAGTGACAAAGAACCGAGTGTATTGATGTAGTTGTCATAATGTAATGTCCTGTCTGCAGTTTTTAAATTGAGCCCAACAGTACACAGAATCTTCAGTTTTTGCTTTCAGGAAGTTTATAGTGCAAGGCAGAAGATACTAAAGCTTGTAGACATAAAGGCCAGTGCATTGTAATAGTTTATAAACACGAATGGTCCTACTTCATGCCAGGTAATCCATCAGCAGATAGCACTTCATTCAGGGATTTTTTTTTAAACAACTTCATTCTTTTCTTTGCCATCAAAGTAGTATGCGTTTACTTTAGAAAAAAATAGGAAAGTGAAATAAATGTAATAAAAGAAAAAAAATCACATTATTTCACCATCAGAGAAAATTCTATGGTGTTAAATTTTTCAGCTCATTTAATGTGTCTTTTTAAATATACTCATGTATTTTATGTAATTGAGATCTATATGTGTAATTTTGCCATGTGCTTTCTTCATAGCATGTTTTTGTGTTGAGAATTTTCAGAGCCCCATTCTTGTGGTTTTATATGCTGGAGTTGATGGCCAGCTTTCGGTCCCCTGCAACAGTCATTTACTGTACAGGACGTCAAAGACCCTCCTGCCTGCGGGTGTGCGAGTCCCTCAGACCTGCTTCCGAGACAGAGCTATTGTTCACCTAGAGTGGAAGCCCAGTCCACTGCATATTTCCTCAGGCTGGGTGGCTACACCGCTTTCTCTGCCCCCATTGACTTATCAGGACCCGAGCACACACATACTTGTTTATCGCCGTCTTCCTGATACGAAGCCTTTGGACAGCTGCCCAGCTGCATACCATTCATATCCCGACTTTCTGCTTCTGGTGACTACTCAGGTGCTTAATCCCTTCAGTCTCCACAGGAATCACTGTATAGGGCCCTGGCCACGGGACGGCTACTGGCTAATTACCTGCCTTTTTATGTTCATACGCTCACATGAGTGGCTAACCAATGACTGCAGTATACAAAAGCAGCTGAGAGAGGCTGCCATCCTCTTCACCCCCTTAGCCTTACCAGGTTTCAAGGCTCAGCTCTGTATCTCACAGACCCTCCACAGCCTTCCTTCCACGGAATGACAGAGACCATCCCTGGTCTCCTGAAGGGTGGGTGTGCCTTGGCTAGGACTTGAACAGAGGTCAGTTAGAAAGAAAGCCTCCGCTACAGAAAGCTTGACCTGCTCATGTGCTCCCCCAGTACATGCTCCTCTTCCCACTGCTCCAGTCCTTGGACATGTCTGAGTGATGGGGAAGGGAGAGGGTGGTACAGGGTGGGATGGCAGAATCAGATTGTATAGGAATCTTGGGTAAGGTTGAGAATCCTTTCTAGAATTCTGTTTCCTTGCCAAAGTGTGCATTGTTTTTTTTTCAAAGCACAAACAACAGCCCCGTTACCTGGGAATCTAAAGAGGGAATTTGCACATGCAAGGCCATAGCACCCTAGGACAGAGGAACACCGAGGAAGAGAGAATGTTCTGCGCATCTCTTCTATTTACAGAGTTCCCTCCAAGCAGGAGTTAATCGAGCTATCCTACCTGGCACTTTCTAAACTGTTACCTTGTTCACTGTGAACACCGTGTCTGTGAGTCATGGCACTCAGCTTCATGTAACACATGGTGCGAGCAGCTTAGAACTTTAGGAAAGAGATACTGGTTCAGCCTATGCTGGTGAAGAATAAATCAACAGCCTTCACTGAGGGTCTGTGAAGCAGAGAGACCGCTTCTGCTACCCTACATGGCTAAGGATGCTTATTCATCCCCCTTCAAACCACCCTGAATTTGGTCTCTCATGAGCACCGTTGCAACTCCCATGGGACGCCATAAAGCATGTGCCTACAGGCTGTGTGCGTGATTCCAGAGTTGGTGTGAGATCCAGCCAGCACTCACTAACTAGCTCTGCTTATTAAACCTTGACAGTTGACAGAACTCACTCAAACATCCTGGATTGCAGACAGCCCCCTGAGCCCTAGAGCAGGTCTCCAGCAGTAATCGGGTGGTCTGTCCGAGTTGCCCGTCATACCAGCCCCTGTCTGGGCTCACCTGCCGAGTGCATTGAGCCTTGCCAGGTGAGCACACTGCTTTCCCTGCAGGCAGTAAGGATGGGCAGTACCATTTCCTCACCGGGGCCCACTGTTTCTGCCAAGAGTAGTCGATTTTTGTTAAAACTTCTTGTTCTGTTAAGTGTATGCTTGATGATAAGGGATCTGTATGTTATTAGGAACATCAGAACTTTACAGATCATGCTTAACATATTTAGGTTCGTAGTCAACCACTTTGGGGATAACAGAGTTAAGGCACAAAGTTCATTGAGTGACATTACAGAATTGTAGAACTATAAACATAAATGTCAACCTAAGTCATTCGATTTTTCTATAAATAATCTCATGTAAACGTTTGGGCTTGAACATAGGATGCTAGCAGTGAGGGGGTAGGAAGTTTGTAAGTTGAAGGCCAGCTTGGGCTGCATAGCAAGACCCCACCTTAATGAAATTTAATGGAACAATGCAACAGGAGATGAAGGCTCATCTGAATTACTGGATGTGTACTTCGGTGTGAATACTGCGATGGGGAAGAATAGATGCCCGTGTGATGTGTATCATCTTTCCTGGTAGGGGGTTAGTTACATGTTATATAGAGGCAGGGGCTTCTCAGGCGGTGGGGCTTCTAAGATTGTGTGTCTGTCTGAATCTTAGAACTACAGTTGAATTTACCCTGTGCATTAAAGCACTTGAACGATTTCATTCTCATTTGTGTGTGGAACCTGGAGCCCAGCGGGTGGTCAGTGTCTTGGCCCCAACCAAAGACAAGACAAGACATGATAAGAGAAAGAGAAAGAACTACTGAGTGGTCAAACTGAAGGTGAGGCAGGTGGACCAGCAGAAGCAAGAAAGCCTTGACAGAGAAGCTGCCGTTAAGCTTTGACTTCAAGAATATAGAGGGTTTTCCTGAGCAGAGACGAGCGAGATGCATGTTAGAGAGGAGAAAGCAAGCTCTGTGGGCAGGGATCCACAAGACATTCTTCTTTCTACTTGACTTAAGATAGGAAAAAAATGTTTGGTCCAGAGCTGAGCAGCTCACTGAGAGCTGCTGAGCAGATGACGCAAAGGCTTCCGAGGTAGAACACAGGGAGGGATGCTCTCAGTGTTTGCCCAAACCACTCTTTAGGTAAGCTTGCCCCAGGATCACATTGCCAACCATCATATTCCCATCTCAAGAAAGTTCTTCTAAGGGTGACTTGTTGATCTAAAAAGAGCTCGCAAGGTTCGTGAGTGCTGGCCCACAGCTCCATCCCGGGGAAGCCGATTTCAGGAGAGGCGGATCTGACAGAAGTTGGACCTTCGGCCACTGAAGACAGCAAGAGCCGAGAGACTGTGGACCATGTGCCGTTCTGTTATTTATTTACTAAGGACTTCAGGGAAAGGTTTTTAATTATATTTAAAATTTAATTATGTGAAATCATTTTTGTGATACTACTGCACTCATGTTTAAATTCACACAAAACAAAACAAAAACAAAGTGTAAGCTGGACTCGGGGCCGGTACCATGAGTCCTACCATTTGGGAGGCAAAGGCAAGAGGGCTACTCGAGCCTAAAAAGATGGGGGTCAGCTTGAAGAATCAGCTGCACTCCATCTGAAATGAATAACAAGAGCAACAACAAAAGCACACACACACACACACACACACACACACACACACACACACACTACTCTCGACCACTGTCTTCCTTGTCTCTCCTTCTCCCACTTTAACTGCCTGGACAGCCTTCTGCATTTTTCTTGTATCCACACAATGAAATGTTGTGTTAGTTAAGACTTTTCATGAGTGCAACAAAATTCTTGTCGGGAAGCAACTACAGGAAGCCGGAATCCCTTTCTCTGGAAGGCCATGGCGGCGGGCGGGGAGAGTATGGCAGCCAGAAAGCGTTTTGGAAGGATGCTTACACCTGCAGGCTCACTCAGCTTCTCCCTTAGTGCCCTGCAGGTCCCTAGCCTGTAGGAATGAACCACTTCCATTCAGAGGCTCCCAGAGGTGGGCTTCTCTAATCCTCTCAGCCCTTCCCTGATCAAAGCTGACAATCAGAATTAACCCTGTGGTCACAGGGCACATGGTCAGCTCCTGCACACACATTCTCACCGATGTCCCTGCACATAGCCAGAGTAAGGCCATTGATGCTTTTATTTTTTACTAAGAAGAAGGTTTATTGTATAAGATGTTCTTAAAGTATAGCTTTAAGTTCATAACTAGAGAGAAGTGCAGTTACTATAAATGTACAAAGGATGCATGCGAATATATTTTATACTTGTTTTGCTCTTTTATTTTTATGTGTGATTCTTTCTATTGTGGTACATTTTAATAACCACATCAGTGTCATCAAATGCTAGGAGCTCAGTGTTTCTGAGGTTGCTTCAGTAACTAACTGTGTAGCTTCTATACCTCTGGAATTATTAAATGTTAAAATGCAGTAAGACTTTTGAGGGCTCACTACATTCTTTAAAATGTTTTTCAATGTGTGTGTGTGTGTGTGTGTGTGTGTGTAGAATGGATCTCAGTGTGAAGAAGCCCTTACCTAATATTCTTAAGACCCCACAGCACTGTATAGCATTGACATCTGTTCAGTTTGAAAAGCTTGAGGACATCCTTTTTGATGACAACATAATATTCTGTACTGTAAATATCAGTCTGCTAACATTATCCTACCAGTGTTTAGGTACCTTGGTCCTGTTATTTCAGCCATTGTCACCATGGAGATCATATGTGTCTGGGTCCCTGCTTTTACACATAGCATTATTGTTTGTATGCCATAAGTCTCTAGGAGTAGGATCACAGGATTGGAAAAATTAATGTGATTTTAATCTTAACAGATGTTACGGACAGATGTACCTGATTAATAAAAATATCTTAAATTTTAGAGAATTTGGAAACCATTCACGTGCACTGTTTGTTTGATGCTGCCACGATCTTTGAGGTAGGTAGGGTAGATACTACTGTTCCCATTTTAGTGAGGAGGAAATGGGAGCATAGGATGCTGAATGGCCTTACAGATACTGGCTCCATAGTGCTTGACTCGGCCCTGAGGCAAGGGTCCTCGGGAAGCCACCCTTGTGGTCACTTTCAGCCTCCCTCCATGCTTGTTGTGTTAGATTGGTTAGGGGAAGGTCTGTAGAACCCATTAAGAAACTCAGCGGTTAAGAGCACTGACTGCTGCTTTTTCAAAGGTTCTGAGTTCAAATCCCAGAAACCACATGGTGGTCACAATCATTAGTCATAACAAATCTGACTCCTGGAGTGTCTGAAGATGGCTACAGTATTCTTACATATAATAAATAAATATTAAAAAGAAAAAAAGAAAAAGAAAAAGAAAAGGACATGTATCTTTGGTTCTGCCACCAGGAGGGGGCAGTAGTCGAAATGCATCTGTTGCTTTAAATATCAACACACACACAAACACACACACACACACACACACACACACACACACACACACACACACATGTGTGTTCCAGCCTCTTCTAAGTGGCAGGCCTGTGTTCCTTTCATTTCTGGTACCCAAATTTTAGTTCTGTTTGTTTGTGTGTTTGATATTGAAATATTTACTAATATTTGATACATACATTTCAATGGCAGATTTCTGTGTGAGAGAGACACAGAGAGAGACAGAGAGACAGAAAGAAAGACAGAGACAGAGACTTTGTTCTAGGACTAGACAAGAGTATACATTATTGCTTTAGCTCCGTCAAAGAACTTCACATGTTCCAGGTACAGTTCCTGTATCTGTGAGTTGGAGTCATTCTTCTGACCTTGGGTTTCCTCATCCGTATGTTTACCTATAACTTCCTTAAGGCATTATAATTTAAACCAATTAGCCTGGCGTGCATCTCCCAGCAAAATTTGTTTCTTATAAACAGAATGTGCCAGAGTCCAGTGGAACTGACCGGCGATGCGTACTTTTAAACAAGAAATGTTTTCATCTGTACAGCTGACAGAATGCCACTGGGATGCACTGAATTTTACACCCAAAGAAAGTGTCAGTAGAGGGTGACTCCTTCAGTTGTGAGGCAGGACAAACGCTCATACCAGTTCTAGGCAGTTCTTGACTGACAAGGGTTTAAACCACAGTGAATTCTTTGGCTTCTCCAAGGGTTTGCTTGAGAGGAACAGTGAAAAGCGTTTTAGTTTCTCTTCCTCCAGGCCAGCATTGTTTTCTTAGCTGTCTGTTTAGGAGGTAGGACGAAGTGGCCACTTGAAACCAATGGTCTAAGGGGTGACGAGTCGCATCAGTGTTTCTTCACTGTAGCTAAAACCCATCCTGGTAAATGGGGCTGAGGAAACATCTGTGAGCTAACACATCTTCCCTTTAAAACGCTCCTTATCCGTCTGGAGCAGCAGCAGCTGTGGAATTGAGCTTTCTGCTTGTATCCCGGCACGGAGTGCAGGCTGATGCTTGGCTGTGGCTGTGAGAATGTCCACCGTACCATTTTAGATGCTAGCAAGGAGCTAGGTGAGAGGTTCAAGCCAGATGGCACTTCGCTCTTCCTGGAGTTTGTAACAGGGCCACAGCTAGCTTTGAATTTCCCCAGGAAGAAGGGGGAGCGGGTTTGGGGTTGGTGACACACCCTGCACATAATGTAAACACGGGTTGTGCGTCTTCCCTTCTGTGAAGAGTGGTGACAGCAATTCGACTTTGATTGACATCATCCACTACCATTCTGGCCCACAAGCATGTGGTGAAGAGAAGCATCCAGGAACCAAAGTGGTCATTTCCTGACACTCTCCACCCCCACCCCCAAGGCCTTTGGCCTTCCTTCAGCTTTTCAGAAAAGGAGGGGATGTCTTAAGGCAACTAAGAAAAAGGATTACAAAATTTCACAGGACTTTACAGGGTCAAAAGAGTCAGAGTGTAGCATAGAATGATAAATATGAACCCTCATGGTGCTGAAAAGTGGGGGCAGAAGAAGCCTGGAGCAGTTGAGAGCTGCCTCCTCTGTACTCTGTACAGCACCGCAACCTTTATTGAATGGCTGGGCCTCTGATGACCTCATTCCAGTTTTGGTTTGTGTGCCCTCAGAGGCATCAGGAGCTACTCTGAGGTATAGTCGGATTGCCCCAAGCCCTAGGGAGAGTCTCAGCACTTCCTGGCTGCGCATCTGCTGGTGTGACTCCTCTGAATCTTGTTTCCTTGTTTGTGTAAAAAAGGAATGATAACTTGTTCCCTGAGTTGTGGAGCTCTTGGTGGTGTGGAATCACCGCACAGGCCTGCAGGAGGTGCTCATGAATGATAGCTGAACCGCATGGCGCAGACACAAAGACACTCTGCGCTCAGGTCGTCTGCCATGCACGGGAGAAGACATATGTATATAAGATAACAGTGTGTATAAAATGTAATGACAGCAGTGGGTGTATTCGGAATGCTGGTTAGTCTGAAATGCTTTGAGGTTCGCAGATTTTTGAAGAAAAAATAATTTTTAGGTAGGCAAAGCTTTATTTTCAAGGAGAGGGGAAGCATAAAATATGCAGTCACGTAGACCCATTAAATATTTCAATGCTGGAATGTTAGCAGGCTAATGTAGAGCTTCAATCCTCTCAGAACACTGCAGCCAGGCAGAAAGGCTGCTATAAAGGTACCATGTATATGGGTGGAGGCCATCTGTGTAGTCATGGGTCAGAACTGACGATGCTGGACGTAATGTAGCAACGTTTATGTGTTCCATGGCAATTACATCTTGGACAAGAAGTTGAAGTTCCAGAGTGGATGAAGGTTGTTAGAGACGAGGAGGACATTGGCGCAGGAGTTGATGATCAAATAGTAGATCATTTAAATGACCAAATAACCCCCATCTACCATTTGAGTAAATGAAGAAATTTCTAGTTTGTGTGGTTGGTCTATGGGTTTTTCAGTTGTTCTAAATCTCAAAGTAAAGAAAAAGAAAAGAATTCTTCTCTCGATATAATGGCACAACTCAAGTCCACCTCAGGGCACGCTGTGTCATCAACACCCATTTGATGGAGAGTCTGCGGCTACATGGAAGCCCTTTGAGGACAGGGCACTCACTGGTCACTGTCACAACCAAGTGGATTTTGACTCTTTGTGTAGATATTTTAAATCTTTGGGCTGTCAGGAACAAATTCTCATTCTCTCTTCTCTCTCTCCCCCAACCCCAGTGTGTGTGTGTGTGTGTGTGTGTGTGTGTGTGTGTGTGTGTTGTTTAAGGCTCTGTCTCTCAGTAACCCACACATCTCTGGAACTCACTGTGTACCTCAGGCTGTTTACAGCTCACTCCCGTGCCAGCCTCCTCAATCCCTGGACAACAGGCAAGCTTACCCCTGCTCAGTTTAGGAGCCAAACTCTTGGCGAGGAGTTTTGGTCATACAGTTTTCATATATTGGCAGTTTGAATGTATCTGATAAGGCAAGAAAGACTTTCACGCCTTCCAACAATGGGTAGCCCATTTATTTAGTTCAAAACTAAACTTTTTTTTCAAAAGAAGACATTAATTTTTCCTCAGTTAAATGCTTTTAATGTAAGAATTCAAGTTGTTTAAATGTTTGTTAGGAGTATTTTCTGCATTATTCAGCTGTCCTTTTGCCTTTTTCATGTGCAGAGAGTTACAAATGTGCAATAATTTTGCTATCTGCTTTTACATCCTACTGACAGTTTATTATCTTAATGTGTTAGGAAAATCGTTGTGTGAATGAGGACTTTCAGCTTTCCTAGAACAAGGAGTAAGGAAAAGCAAATATTCATTTACAAATTTAGATTCAGGTATAGAACTTCCCAGATGCCTGTGGTCCAGTGTGAAGCAGTGATGTGGTGCTGTCATGTGCTTTAAGAGGAATATAAATATATATATGCACATCCTTAAGTGATACTGTATTAGTTTGACACTTGTATGGGTAGGGTCCTGCTAATTATATTGTGGCTTGGTCACTGCAAAATGTTTTATTCTGATTTTCATTATATTGACCTGTATGATTTTAGTTTGGTCTATATACCATATGCTTTATCCATTTCTGTATGCTTTTATTTATTATACTATAACTTATATAGCTATCTTACAGTTGAATGGCTGTACATGTTATCATGTATATGATAAACCTATTGGCCTCTTTACAATAAAAAGAAATTACAGCTTATTGGGGAGGGTTCTGTTTAAATCGTATCATTTACAAGTTTGGGTAGACTTGGCTTTCTAACTCCTATGATTTTAGTTCCTGTTTATTGTCTTATTTAGCTTGCTGGAGCATCTAGAGTTTAACAGCTTCTCATTGGCCTTAGAGGCAGTGATCTAAGTCTTACCTGGAGAAGGATGCTTCTGATAGGAGTGTTTCATGACCCCTTTATCCAGTTGAATATGTTTCTTCCTACATTTTGTTTATTGAAAATTCTATTTACAAACAAGTATTGTAGTGAATACATCATCTAAGTCTGATGAATAACATTGATTGATATTTTAACTATGGAGATAGTTTGATCTTGGGTATGTTTTTTCCTTTCTTTGCACATCATTAGATTTGAGCTGCTTATATTTTGTTTGGGATTTTTTTGTTCATGTTCACCCAAGTCTGTCCTGTGCTCAGTTTTCCCTGAGGTCCTGTGAACTTTGGGTTTTATATATTATGAAGATGTTATTAGGAACGTATTATTGATATGTCTCCTGGTTAAATGTTTTTTTTATTAGTATACTATGATATTTTAAAAATCTTTCTCAAAATTAATTTTGTATTTGACTGATTTAGCTAATTTAGATTTACAGGCTAATGTTTGTTATTTGACTTTCCCTTGTGTAAGTTGTGTGACTGAATTTTGTGTTTCTTAGTGGCTTTGTTACAGTATCATTTTCATACATGAAAGTCACAAATTCTAAGCCTACATTTTGATGATTTTTCCCTAGTGTGTACCATCATGCAGCTATGACCACAATAAGGATACTCATCACTCCCCTCCCAGCCAAATGTTCCCCCTGCCCTTTAACCCTCCGCTTCCTGCCTTCCACCTCTGATCTGTTTTTATCTTGTAGTTTCCTCTTTTCTTGAATGTCACATAAATGGAGTCACAAAACGTGTAGGCTGTGACGTCTGCCTTGCACTTGGCAGCCTGCTGCTGCTGCTGTCCATGTTGTTAGGGTCTCAGTATTTCATCTTTTCACGTGTTGAATAGGCTTCCCTGGTGTGTACCTACTAGGCTTTGCCTCATCCCGCAGTAACTGCACATTTGAATTGTTTCCCTACAGAATTGTAAATCAAGCTGCTGCGAATACTGACCTGTGACTCCTTGTGTGAACAGATAGTTCGTTTTTTAAAATTTAACCAAAAGTATACTTTGTTTCTGCTGTTGGGTTGTTGCCCTGGGCAACACATGAGCCTCCCCGCTGGCTCTCCCTTCCTTTTGCCTTCTGTCTTGATTTCCTCTGGGTTCTCTGTTTCTTTCCTGCTTCATTTAGGTTGGATGAGATTTTTTTTCTTGGTTTTATTTTCATAAGTCTGTGTTTTTCCGTGGAACCATCTTTTAGTACTTGCCCTAGGTCCACTGGCATCCTGTCTAACTTACAGTCTCATACTAAGTGGATCAGCTCCACTTTTTCTCCACAACAGTTCAGGAATCTTAAACTTTCTTAATTGTGATCACTTGCTTTTGCTCTAATGGTTATAAAACTGTTTACAAGCGTTGCCATGGTTACATCATTTTTAACTTGTCTTTAGACACTGCTCATCATTCCTCTTCACAGTTTGTGGCTGTCTGGAGTTAGACATACGTTGGCTCACCGTTTCTGCCTTATTGCAGTTCGTTGCTCTCGGCTGTGCATCCTGTAGACGTTTCTTGGATAACAATTCTTTTTTATTTAGATTTCCTTAATTTATTTTTGTTTGCTCCCAAATACATTCCTATTTGGTTTGGATTGTGAAAGCTACCTTTGCCAGCCATACAGGCAAAAGTATAATTTGCTCCCAGTTTTTAAAAAGACATTTCCCCAGGATTTCTCATCTTTCAGGAAATCAGCCACTAGCCCGTCACCCATCATTGGCAGCTACTCTGCCTTATTTCCCTGGCTAGTGATGTCTTAAGTGGTAGCCAGCTATGTAGTCTGGGTGAGGACATCTTTTATTTAGTATCCACTTGGCTTCCCAGATTTAGAGAGTCTGGAAATCGCCTCTCACACTGGCCGTCTCCAGCCTCCCTCTCTCTCTCCTGGTGTGTCTCTTCTCTGTTTACTTGCAGGTTTGTATATAATCTCTACACCACCAGCTCCATTTCAGCTGCATCTGATCTGGTATCAAACTCACTCATTGAGCCTCTTACTAATTGCCATTTTTCCTTGATTTATTATGCTTTTTAAAAATATGACTAATCATAATTTGGTTGGTTTTTAAAAAAATTTTTTTTGAAGTCTCTTCTTTCTCTAAACCTTTGTGTTTCTCACTTTGCATTGGGTCTGTCTGATACCTGCAGCCTCTGAGAAGCCGAGTCTGCAGTTTGTTCTGCCTCATTCTAATTCAGGGTGACTAGCGTCTTATATGGTGTGTGAATTCTGCTTTGTTTTGTTTTGTTGTTTGTTTAATTGTGAACTGAATTTCTGGTATCTCTGTGAATGAGAACCCTTTGAAACTTGGATAAAATTCATTATTCTGAAGATGTATTGCGTTTGCTTCTTCCAGATGCTCCTCAGCTTCCTACTGTCATATATAGATAGATAGATAGTTATATCTATATATATCTGTATATGACTATATATATATATATATATATATATATATATATATATATATATAACTTTTTATTTCAAGTAGAGTGAGTATGAGCTGGAATTTTCTAAGGGAAACTTCTCCCTCCCCTCCTCCTATCATTCCTTGCCTTTGTTTATGGTCCAGGGGAATTTTTTTCTTACCCGCTGTAGATTCCTCTTCAGAGGTATTGGCTTTGGCGCTTGTATCTTGCGTGTAGACATTACACATTCTTTGAATGCGCATCCTCCTTGTTGATTATCTAACACACCCCCAGTAGCCATTAGCTCCTGCCTCCTGCTTTGGAGTTAACTGAACCCTGTGTTCTAGCTTTCTTGTCCTTTCTGACAGTTGTTATTATCTTAGAGTTTAGCCATCCCTCACCATGAGCTCACCTTGGTGTCTTTCGGTGCCCTTTATGAATATACCACATCCGGACAGTAGAAGTTCTCCTGACTTGAGAGCTGAACTGTCCAAATGGGAAATGATAATGACTAAATTAGATCTTTTTCATGGTTATTTTTTACTTCAGTGACATTGCCTTAATGGCACAGGAGACTGATTCTCACTTACAGGAAACTAACACATCCCTAACTAGAAATCAAAATTCTGAAATGCTTCTGTTTGGCCACTAAGAAATTTTCAAGTTTTAGAGAATTTGGGGTCTGGGATTTCTACAATTAGGGATGCTTAAATGTCCAAGATCACACACATGTCCCCAAGTTTGAAAAGCTCCAAAATATGATACAGTCTTGGTCTCTGACATTTAAAGTGGTTTTCATAACTATTAGTATTTGCTTCTAGAGGACTTTGTCTTCATTTTTGATCCACTGAAGCAGTGTTGTAAAAAAATAGTTAGGGGCTGCAGAGATGGCCCAGCAGTTAGGGACACTTGTTCTTCCAGAGGACCAGAGCTTGATTCCCAGCACCTGCATGGCAACTCACAAGGATTTATAACTCTAAGCCCAGGGGGATCTGATCTGATCTGACCTCCAGTCGTACAGACGGACATCCAGGCAGAACACTCAAATACAAAAGTTAAAAAAAAAAACAAAAAGCATATAACTAAAATTGTTAAGAATACACCCTTCATTCACTTGCTTTTCAAGAAATGCTGACTGAGTCCTTTATCTTTAGGTGTTGAGGAACAACAGATAAATCACGAATTACAGATCCCCACCTTTGTTGAGCTTAATCCTAGTGAAGGAGAGAGACAGCTAACAAGAGAAAAACTCTGGCAAGTGAGATGAGTGTAACCGGGAGCAGTCAGACACTCACGGGGAGATGGAGTTATTATTTCATATTTTAAAGAACAGCTCTAATGATGTTTGGAGCTCTACTTATATTAAGATGCATCCAAACTGTTAAGTAAACACTGTATCACTTCACCATAATTAATTCTAACTTGAGATTAATATGTCCATTTGTAGAAGTTAATAGATTGAAACAGGGAGTATTTTTATAGATCTTTAGGCATCTCCACTGAAAACACAGTAAGACACTGCGAAGATGGCTCAGTGGGTAAAATGTGTGCCACCCAAGTATGAAGCCCTAAGTTTGGCTTCCTAGGAGGACTTCGTGTAAAAGTAGTGGTTGTGTGTCTAACCTACCCCCTGAGGGTACAGACACAGGCAGATCCTTGAAGTTCATTCACAGGTCAGTCTACCCAAATCGATACGCTTCGGGTTCAGTGAGAGACCCTGTCTCGGAAATAAGGTGTAAAGAGATTGAGAAAAGATACCCGATACTGACTTTAGGTACATACACTACACTACACACACACACACACACACACACACACACACACACACACACACACCAATTGAATAAAGTGTCGATTTCAGTAAAATACCAACAAAATATGGTAACAAAATACCAACAAAAATATGGTAACAAAATTAAAGATTCCTTGAGTTTAAAAAGCTAGCATTAAATAGGAAAATACTCATTTCTACCCCCTCAACCTCCATAAATCCAGAGACAAACAAAATATTCACCAACAACTAAATACCCTAAGGGACTAATTGTCTGCTATACTCAACTCACTGGATTGGTTCTGAAAGTCCCAACTGGTGAAGATATAATAGGCTATTCATTCCTTTAGTACAAAAACTGACAAACAGGTCAGAAGGAAGCAGCAGAGAACAAAGGGAACGGCGAGTCCTGGGGTGACAAGCAGCAGGCACCGTTTCTAAAGGAGCACCGTTAACCTGGAGACCACAGCTCTGCAGACCAATAGCGAAGGGCCATTTATAGCTCAGTTCCCACGAGGGCACAACTGTGCTCTGTGCAGCACATCGGAGGGGGACAGAGAGTTTATTGTTGAACAATGGTAGTGGCTACCCTCAGGAAGTAGGGTGAATGTCTGGGTTAGTGGCGCTGGTGACTTCATTGATCTGACCTGGGAAAGGATCAGACAGGACTCTGGACAGGAGGAGTTATTGAAGGCTTATTCATGAGAACTGTGCTTTCTATGGCTTTTGCTTTTTTCAGTAATGAAAGCATTACCCAAGACGTCTCCTTGCTTAATGTCTATCCTGAGATTTTTGTTTCAGGGAGCAAAGTTGATGGGGAGCAAAATATCCACCTTCCTGTAAGGACAAAGGATTTCTGAGAAGCTGCCAGTCACTGCCGTGGATTTTAACTGTAAAAACCAACAGATGCTTCTTCGGAAAGGATTCTGTAAACCTTTTCTGTTGTTGTTTTCAAGTCAACCAATAGTCTTTGAGAAAGCAGCTGTTAACTCGTTTTGTTTTTTATCTGTGTTTCCCAACCTGTGTGCCAAGGTGCTCTGGGACAGCGTGTTAAGTCTGAGTGCAGTTCCAGAGTTAGTGACATACATTTTCCATCGTGGGGGACATGCCTGTAGAGCCCTGGGCCAGTATTAGTTGGAAGCAGGTCCTACTTCAGCATTAAACTACTCCACATTCCCTTTGATGACCTCATCTCGCTGCTAGAGTGAGTTTTGCAAGTCGCTTGTTGAACAGGAAGGGAGGGTGGTAGGTTCTATGCTGATGCCACAGCCTGAAGCTCTGCAATACTTGCAGATATAGAGATGTTTCATTAATAAGTTTTACAAGGTTATAAGTGTTTGTCCAACAGCGACTAAGTCATTAGTCCATAAATAGTTATGTTGTCTGGGTTCAAATGACCTAGCAAACAAATAGCGCCATTGAGCGCTTGTATTGTTCCGCAAGCACTGTTAAATAATTACTGGTCCTCTAAGAGGTTTACAAGTTATTTGGGAACCTGTAATGTGTGTCCCGCCCCATGGACAACCACACACAGTTTTGAATTTATTATTTGCTTTTGCTTCACATATTATGGAAGTCATATAGAATATTATTTAAATTTTGTAATAAACAATTTGCTTTTACTTGAACTTCCATATTTTTAAGCCAGTCCTCTAAAGACTTGTCACTCTTTCCCCTTTCATCAGAGGTCTGGTCAGACTCCTCACACAGCCTGCTTGTTTAGATAGCCAGTATCCATCAGTTCCATGGGCTGCATTCCTGGAAAACGATTCCCAGGATCAAAGAACAGGGACTCTCTAATGCCTGTATTATTCAGATGGAGGGTGTGCGTGCCAGGCTGCCCCTTACAAGAGATTATATTGATTCCTTTCTCTTGAGAGTGTTTGAGATTACCTCAGCCAAACCAAGGACTGCATTGGGGAATTCAGTCATTGGCACTCAGGATTGTGAATCAGTCTGAGTGGCCCCTCCTTCCCAGCCACAGAGTAAGTGCAATGCCAGTGAGAAAGCTGGCTGAGTCTGTGCTGGCCAGCAGTGCTGTGGAGACTCCAGTGCAGGAACTGCAGCAGGAGCGAGCAGTTGCTCAGAGCAGCATTTGAGAGTGGCCACACAGGAAAGAGGAAAGCCGTTGCTAGGAAACTTCTGCTTTTGGCTCATTCCAGGCTTATCTAAACAGGACCCTCCTCAACAGGTTACACTGGAGAACAGGGATGTAGCTCAGTGGTACAGCGCTGTCCTAGCATGACAAGGCTCATCATTTGATCCCTTTACCAAACAAACTCAGTGTGAGTGGAACATGCCTGTAATGAGAGGCAGAGAGCCAAGGTCTGGGCCCGCGGAGGTAGCTTAATTGCATGTTGCTAGCTGTCCATGTAAGCGTAGGGGCTGAGTTCAAGTCTCCGGGGCCCTTAAAAGCTAAGCATGGTAGCATAAGTCTATAACCCCTGTGTCAGGGCCAGAGAAGGGGAAAGAGATACCTGGGGCCTGCTGCCCAGTCAGTCTGGCTAACTCAGTGAGCAACAAGTTCAATGAGAAACCCTGTCTCTAAAAAGAAAATCAAAGAGAGCAAGCAGTGAAGAAGACACTCAACATTATTAAACTGGCCTACACACACACACACACACAGACTCACACAGATGCACCTCATGTGCATGTACACAAAGAGAGCACACACTGAGACACAGACATATACATACAGAGAGATAGAGACAAACACACACATATGTACAGAGAGACAGACAGACAGACAGACAGACAGACACACACACACACACACACACACACACACACACACACACACGCACACACGCAAAGGGGGTTATCCAAGGTCATTTTTATGGCCAACCTTGATTTTCTGACACCTTGCCTCACCACACATACACACACACACACACAGATGCACCACATGCATACACATAGAGACATACATAAAGAAAGATAGACAAACACACACACACACACACACGTACATAAAGAGACAGATACACACAAAGACCAAGTTACCCCTGGTCATTTTCAAGGCCAACCTCAGATACCTGAGACCCTGCCCCACCACACACACACACCTCTTGACCCTGTACTGCAGTTCCATTCTACCTTGGTAAGATGAGACAAATAACCCAAGACAGGAGTTGACGTCGGGGATGCTTTAGAAAGGACAAACTTCAGGATAAAGATCAAGCAAGATCTTTTCCTCTGTGGTCCTCAGCATCTGTGTTTCCATCTCTGACCAAATATGCATCTCTTTAAATATTTAATTGACTCATAAGCTGATATTTTCAGTTCTGTCTCAAGAAAGAAATGTGTTATGTGTCTTAGGCTTAGAACATGGAAGCTATGTGTATATCTTGGAAATGTTTCCATTTTAAGAAAACTCTGAAGCTTTTCAGCCCTTTCGGAGAATGAACCATCTTTGGATGGCTTCGTCTCTGGAATGTCCTGAACACATAAGCTTTTGTGGGCGTGGGCATTTCACAGGATGGTATATGCATTGCCCCTCTTTTTAAAAAAGAAGGTGAATATCCACCTTTTCTCAGTTTCTGCACAGAGCTGGCAAAATGTCTCAGTGGGCAAGGCACTTGGCCAGAGGGTGTAAGGCTGGATGTAGCACCCAGCTGCATGCAGACCCAACAGGCATGGCAACCCAGCTCTAATCCCAGAGACAGGGCTCCCTGGAGTGACCAGGCTTGTTTGGGTAGCTCAGTCCTCAAGCTCCGAGTTCAAGTGAGAGGCCCTGCTTCATTATTAGGGGTGCAGATTAAAAGACAAGACAGCTAATCCCAGCCTCTGGATTCAGCGTGTGTGTGCTTCCATGCATCCAAGCTCACCTACACATGTACCCATGCACGCAGGTGTGCACACACAGAGACAACAAAAAGACACTTGACATTTTATAAGTTTTCCTTTAAAAAATGTGCTCCAAAATCTCTAAAATCGAATGCCCATTTGATCATGAAAAGATGAGTGTATTCCTTCAGAGGCCCAGTTGACTCTAAATTGAAATTAAAGCTAGTGGAACAGGCTTCAAAGCAGGCTGACTTCAGGAATTCTGGTATACACTTCCTCACCCTTACCTGATTCTATGCAGACCCACACACTGGTCCCACCCTTCTCAGAAGGGAAAGAGAGGGCTGCTGTGGTCTGTCCAGCCATGATCTGCCACAGAAAAGGTCTCAGCCCTTTGTGTAAAGGAGAATTTTGGCGCTGTGAAAGTCTTCATGTGCCCCTCTTGCTCTGAGATGGTTCGCTGGGGATCCGCATTGGAGGATCCTGCTGAAGTCTGAGTTTATCAGCGTCATGTCAGGTGACTGTAGGGACAGAGGAGAGTGTCTCCTGCCTTGTGACGTGTATTCAGGAGAAGCAACACAGCTCCTCAGGGACTTAGGAGAAGATGACAGTTACATCAGTTTTTGTTATATGACTAGCCTCATCTTCTTTGTCATTTTTAAAAATCCAGGTCTCCTACCAGAACACTAGACGTGTTTAGATTCCTGAGGTGTACTCCAGTGATTGGCTGCAATTACAGAAATTTAATGTGACATGGTTAGAACAAGACTCCTTAAAGGCACAGGAATGGGGACCATCTCGAATATGTAGTTCCCTTGACTGGTATTCTAAGCACAGAAAACCATGGTGGTTCTTGACTCTCTCTTCCTTAGAAAATAAAAGCCTATATGAATGCTACAAGTTCTGGTCTCTGGGGTTTTTCTGAGATAAGTAGGAACTTGTTTTCTTTCAACCTTCACTATTATTCTCAGACCTTCATCCAATTAACACAGTATCTGATCCATAAGAACACTGTAACTTAAGTAAATCCAGCGCTAATGCTCACTCAATCAGCCCAAAGCTTAAAGAGCTCTGCCAGCTTATGAACATTTACAAGGCTTCGGAGATGAACGAAAGGCGTAGTCACCGCGTATAAGAACTTTAGAAGCCAGCAAGAAAGCTCAGGTCTGAAAATCAGCCAAGTGCTCTAGTGGACTGTGAGCAGTTGCCAAGGAGCAGCCTCCAGCCTGGGGCTCAAAAGAACTTCCTGAAGAGCTGCTGGGTCTAGGTCTCAAAAGGGCAGTAGACATCAGAGGGCTGCTAGCCTGGAAGGCCACATCGAATGCAAGCCTTTGGCCAAGTGTTCCAGCTATTCCAACGTATCCTTTCCAACTTGTAACTGCCACTCCAGGGTGGTTGGTCTCCTTGCTGAGTATGTGGTACTTTGATAGGGCTCCAGGATGCTGCATCATGTCTGTGCTTGGAACTGTGGCCCACTGCCTGCTGTCCGCTCCGGGCAGTGTTGGGGAGGTGAGATGCTAGACATCCTAACCACCCCCCTACACATTGACAACTGATGGTCCTCAGTCCCCAGTCTGCCTTCCCTGGCCTTCATTTAATTTGAATTTTTCTTACCATTTAATAATTTCCTATCTCTCATCCTTCATCCCTTCTTTCTGAGGGCGGAATCCTTAGCAAGCCCCCCCCCCCACTACTTTACTACTTCATGTCTGTGTGTATGTGCCTGTGTGTGCGTATGCTTGTGCATGTGCATTTGTGTGGGTGCTGTGTGGGTACGTGCGTGTGCATATGTGGGTGTGTGGATGTGTTTGAGACAGCATTGGATGACTTTTCTCAGTTCTTTAGCTAAGCCCAGTCATGACATGTTCCATATACAGACACGTGAACATTATTGTTTATATTTACTTAAAATTCATATATATATATATATTCTTGGAAAAATCATGAATAGTGATACCAGTTTTCTCATTTGCAAGATGTGGTTAAAAATAGATCTCATTTACCTAATGGGTTACATAATGTTGTGAAGTGAGTGTGTCTTATTAGAAGTAGTAACACTGTTATAGTTGTTGATAGGATTTGGAAATCATTGTTACTGCTCTCAGGCATTATATCTGCAAAAGGCTAAAATTTTCATAGCAGTGACACTTTAGGTGGCTCTGGCTTTCTGAACCCAAACTTTTATTGCAATGGTTTTGAGGTTGTAGTACCTCGAAAAATACCCACTTTGCTCTTCCAGCTTTTGATCATCCTATTGTAAAAGAGCTACATGATAGTTGTGACAGGAAAAACTCTTTTCTTTTCTAATAGCCAACAAGAGTGTCAAGATGGCAGCTCCCCTGCTGTCTGTATAGGGTTGGTTTGTCTGGAAAGAGAAAGTGCAGCATTGACTGACGTCTGACCAAATCTGTATGGCTTCTGAGCGCCACACAGAAGTTTCTAATAAAAGGGCTGTGTTTGTCTTAGGTATACCGAGACTCTTGTTTTTGAGAAGTCTGCACTACAAAATTCCCATTTAGTTTATTTTTGGCTTGAGTCTGCTCTACTAGGAAAATAAAACCAACTATTTTTATAATGCCACTTCCAGTACTTACAGCCCCAGTGGAGAAGGATTCATGGAACGCCGTTCACAGTGGTTACTGCGTGAAGTGCCCAGATCATTGCAGGACTGTGCTTTAAACAAAGCTTTCCGAGAGGGTTGAGTTTCAGCTCTGTCACAGGGTCAGGCTCACATGATTCTTACCCCCAGCACGCACGCTCGTACACAAAGGGGCTCATCCCCTCTTGCTTGTGTACTGTAAGCACTTGGCTTCTTTAATCTGTGCATGTCTCCAGTGCGTGTGTGTGTGTGTGTGTGTGTGTGTGCGCGCTGATTGTCCTTTGTGCATTGTCTGTGGCCTCATGTGCACACATAGACACTGCATAAGTGTCTGTATCAAGGGTCCTCTTAAGAGACAATGGACTGTTCTTTTAGGGAGTTGTGTTTCCATGGCAACCGCCTTTCTCAAACTTTGAATATTATCCACATATATATTTCAGAAACTAGAGACAAGCTTATGTTTAATTTAGAGAATCTAAGTTTTGAGGAAGCAGTAGCTGACCTGCAGATGCTAAGAACCAACATACTTTGAAAAACAATGGTGATTTCTTCTGAGCCTGACACCAAAGACCAGCGTTCCATTCAGCTCACCTTTCATTGTCTTGGTGTTTCTGCTGCTTAGGATAGAAGACACAAATCTGTACACACTTTTACAGAGCTGTAAATAAATGATGGGTGTGTTGTCCGTGCCTGTCCCTGTAGTGACGCCTGAGTGTCAGATCCTCAAAGTACAACATTGCTGGCTCACCCACTTAGATTTACTGTCATTATTCACTTCCATTTTTCCTTCATATGACTATGAGATCCATGGCTCTCCTTTAGCCGGTTACTGCAGTAGAGAGAGGGGTTGTGCTCCTATTTTGAAGGAAGGACTGCCTCTGCACTCAGTGTGCTGGCTTTTTAACAGTTGGGATCTGGGAAGAGACATGGACTTCCTTCCTGAGTGATAAAGACAATGGCCACTTCCTAATTCCCTAGGGTAACTCCAGCTAAATCTGTGTGGTCTATGAAATCTGTGTACGTCACGGGTCTTGCCTTGCCATGGTTGGCTATTTTATCTTGCCATGTGTTTTTTTTTTCCTCTTTGTTAATATCCTTAAAGACGTTTGAATCCTGATTCTTTCTGAAACCCAGATGCGATGATCTTAGGAGCAGATCAGCTGTGCGCAGTCCTGTCTGCTCTTCCGAGTGTGTTAGCTGCCCGGAGGCTTGTTTTGTTGACTGTGTTGCAGACCTGATTTGCCATGGTCCATGCCTGCACTCTGCCTGACTGCGTTCTTGATTTCCCAGGAGGGCAAAAGCTCTGCCTTTCCTCTGAGTAATTAGTTATCTCATTTCAAAAGGGAAGTTTCTAAGATGTCTTTGTCACATGCACATGTCTGCTTTGGAGGATGAAAACCCACTTAGTTACTTGTTTATCCCTGTGTTATATGCATGGTTAGTCACGATGGAAGGTTTTAAGTATTTGAAGGGCAGAACATGGCTAATTTGACCACTTATACTCAGCCGCCGAGAGATTTGTGGGTGAGCTTATTAGTGATAAAAAGCTAGAGTAAGACATGATCGTGTTTGGCTCCATGAGAAGGTAGTGGTGTTTCCTGTTCCTGATGCACATTTTCATGTGTTTCCAGGGCCTCTGTGGCACTTTCCTTTGAAGAATTCTTAGCCAATCCTCTTGCTAAGTGAGCAGGGTCCTCCATCCACAGAGAGCAGAGACTGAGTTCTACAGTCTTGCTATTGTTAGAACCCCAGAATAGAGAAGGATAGATGCCTCACCTCTGAGCCAGGGGTGGGGGCTGGCATCACACACACACACACACCCCGGGCACGACCCTTCACGTCTTGTTGCTCTGTTACCCAGGCCCATGCATGATCCCGGAACTCAGCCTGGTCAGAGCCACATCTCCTCCGCATCCTTTCCTCTGAGTAATTAGTTATCTCATTTCAAAAGGGAAGTTTCTAAGATGACTTTGTCACATGCACATGTCTGCTTTGGAGGGTGAAAACCCACTTAGTTACTTGGTGGGGTTTTGCTATTATTGTTGTCATTGCTTTCATCAGGGTTTGGGGCGGGGCAAGGGTGTGAGGGTGGACTTGGGAGGAATGGGAAGCCAGTATGATCAGATTGCATTGAATGATATTCCCAAATAATTAATGAAAATATTATGTTGGAGGGAAAGGTGGAAAACTAAAATTAATTGTTAATTACTTCTGGCAGGATTCGCCCAGTTCTGGATAAAGGGGGGGCAAGAAGAGGTGGTGAGAGGGGTTGCTAATTAGATTTGACTCCTGATTAGTTCCTTAGCTTCCCCTTGCTCCAAGTTCAACTCCTGTCTCCACTCCATTAGAGTAGCTATTGAATGGGCCAACCAGCTTGTCCAGTATGTATTCCCTTTCTGTCCTCTCCCCTTTCTCAGAAACTACAGGATCCCTTCAGAAGGCCTCCCCTCCCCTCATGTGATAGTTTGTCTATGCTCAGCCCAGGGAGTGGTACTATTAGAAGGTGTGGCGCTGTTGGAGTAGGTGTGGCCCTGTTGGAGTAGATGTGTCACTAGGTGTGGGCTTTAAGACCCTCATACTAGCTGCCTGGAAGCCAGTATTCTGCTAGCTGCCTTCAGATGAAGATGTAGAACTCTCAGCTCCTCCAGCACCATGCCTGCCTGGATTCTGCCATGTTCCTGCCCTGATGATAATGGACTGAACCTCTGAGCCCGTAAGCCAGCCCCAATTAAATGTTGTCCTTATAAGAATTGTCTCGGTCATGGTGTCTGTTCACAGCAGTAAAACCCTAAGACACCTCATCTAGCTTAAGTCCCCTGTTTGCTTTTGTGACCTCACCACTGCAGTCCGGTGCTTGTTACAGTGACTTTTCAATTATTCAGATCAGTCATTCCGATCCACCCCACAGTTAATCTCAGTGTTATGTAGACCAGCAGATCCTCATCTGTTTTTCCAGTGGCCAGTACAGGAGTGGCCAGTACAGGAGTGGCCGTGTAGGAGCTGTTCAATGCATAGCTGGCAAGTGGTCTTCTCCAGATATGGCTGGGGCCACGGGATGGCTGCGATCCTTTCCTACTATGGTAGTGCTTTCTAGGTAGAGGCATGTCCTCCAAGTGTCTCTGCTCTAGGGTAACTCACTTTGGCCATTGATCCCTGCAGGTGAATTTGCAGAGAACCAGATGTAAAGCCAGGCTTTGCCAGTGCTGTGGAGCTGCTGACTAAGCCAGTCATGGGACTGTGCTGCCCCCTGGCACTCCACTCAGGGAAATAAAGCCTCCGGCTTGGTCACGTTAGGTTTACAGTTTTCTCTCATGAGATCAGTCTCTGACACAGAATGTCACAAGTGACTGACAAATGAGTGAGTAACTTTATCTCCCTTGGCCGGCTTCCAGATTCCTTGTGTCCCTGTGTAATTGAGTTTTCTCTTCCTTCCTGTGAAGTCGGGCCTTGGTGACTGTGACGCTCAGCACTGACTCCAGACTGCTCTTGAGAGTTGCTGCCTTCACTCGATGCCCTGTAACCTGAACTTGAACTCCGACCCTCCCCACCCCCACCTCTTACCCCTTGGCTCCGCACTTAGTTCGTAACTTCTTGGGGGCAAGTTCCTCTGTTAGGAGTTTGAGAGTCAGATGAAGTCATGCCAGCAGTTTCCTGTTTGTGAGCCTCTGAGCTGGTGACAAGTGCAGGCAGCTCTGACAGGTCTGTAGGTGTTGCCAGATGTGGCTCTGACTCACCCCCTCTGCTTGATAATTCCCCAGAGCTCTTCATCTCCCCAGCCACCATCCTGCTCTCCTCCTCAGGATGAGAACGTGCTGTGCCTCTTTTCTTTGTGAGGGGATGAGCTGCTCACAGCCCGCCCCTTTGTGCCCCACCTGCTTTTCTAGGGTTCAGGTAGAATGTTTATTGGTGCCTTTGTCCCCTCCCCCCATTAGTGTGGAACAGCCACTGTACAGGAGACTTCATTTGTTTCTGAGCATTTTCTGTGTGAAGGACTTCGGTGCTCTACTGGCTCCAGTAGACCCACCCACCACACACAAACACACCTCAGTATAACACAACATAACCTGTGAAATGCAGGACTTCTAAAAAATACTACTCGAAACACAAAGACACCACTCTTCTCTCTCTGCTTACCTGATTTCCCAGCCCTTGGGCAATAAGGGGGAGAGACAGCCACCTGCTTTTGTAAAATGGTCCCTTGGTGATAAACCGTGGAGACAAGCAGGTAGGTAACCCATCTGTGAGAGTGTTGCCCGTGCCATGGGGAACAAACACTGAATTTGTAATGTAAAAATTAGTGTTCTTAAACCAAAATAGGAATAGTGCTTTTTTTCTCACCACCATCTTACACTATTAACAGGTTCTCTCTGAGATCAGGATTCAATCCTTGATAGCTCAAAAGGTTAGGACATAGCACAGATGCAGCAAAAGGGATTCGTACACCCAGGAAGGGCCAGACAAGAGTGTTAGTGTTCAAAGACACCAAACAACTACCCTTTCATGCTACCCAGAGCCCTCCTTGGTCCCCTGCACCTCCTGAAATACAGAGAATGGTTATTGGCTTGGCCCTACATAT
This sequence comes from Mus minutoides, assembly GCA_902729485.2. Taxonomy (NCBI): domain Eukaryota; kingdom Metazoa; phylum Chordata; class Mammalia; order Rodentia; family Muridae; genus Mus; species Mus minutoides. The sequence continues at coordinate 1,042,749 of LR749492.1, forward strand.
ACCTGAATGTATTCCTCTGCACCTTAATACTTTTAATAGAACTATTTCCTTCCCTGACCTCTAAATTGTCAAGAAAAAAAAATACTGTGGTCCTTTCTATTCAGGGCACTGCGTTATAGTCTGGGTAAAGGGCTTTACACAGTACTAAAATCTCATCCACCTCTTGCTCTTATTTTGTTAGCCAGCACTTGTGCACAATATTGTATAAGAAACACATGAATCTCTAGATCACATATGTCTGAGAAGGAACAGACAAAAGTTCTACCTCTTGAAGCTTATACGCAGCCAGGGAGGAAAAAAGATAAGCAAGAAGCAAATGGATGATGCTGTGTTAGAACCTGACCATGGCTCTGAAGAAAAAGGAGGAAATCCAGTGTTTGAGCAGAGGGTGGGGATGAGCAGAGCGTCGGTTTGCACAGAGGGAGCCAGTGCAGCCCTCTTGGGTCTCCTGGCTCATCGCTGTCAGTTTTACAGAAGGCTATGGCAGGCTCTGTATTACAGCTATGACTCTGATGAAATGAAGGAAGTTCTGCCAGAGACTGACCCCCAGTGACTGAGGGCTTGCAGAGCAATGCAAAGATGACCTAGACTTTCTCTGACAGTCTCGGGTTATCTGTCGGTTCAATTTCCTTTTCTGAAAGTCATGTTTATCGAATAACAGATGAGCATGTCTCTGACACCTCCTGACAAATGTTCACAGTTAAACACAACCAGCTTCCTTTCTTAAGAGACCAAGAGATTCATCCAACATGTTTCTTTTTTAAAGTCCTAAGAAGGCTCCCTTCATTGGGCGTCTGGCCCACATCAGGGATGGATTTTGTAGTCCTGCTGCTGGCCCAGCCACATGGGAGAGCCTCACGCTGCGGGTGATCCACCCCTTTTAACATGCGCTGTGTCTTGGTGGTGGTTTAGGCTGCTGTGTCTTAGGCATGGAGCTTATTTTGTCCATATAAATTGCAGATCCCTGACAGTGTGCTTTGAGTAGCATTGTGTCTGTGAGACCAGCCTTCTTGTGCAACTCCCCTTCCTTTGTGTTTGCCATGTGGTTGGGTGTGTGAGTGATCCTCTCCTGCACTGTGGAATTCTGTGGATTTGTGTCTTCTCCCTGGCAGCTTGTCCACCCTCTTCTTCTCTGTACTTTACTTTTTTTTCCTGGATATTCTGTAATGTGACTTCTCTACCCAGCCGAGTCTGTAGCCTGGACTGCAGGCCTCTCTCCATTGTTGAGACCCTGCCTAGACCCTGTCTTGTGCATTACTGATGGATGAAGTGCCATTCAGAAGACAGGGCAGGAAGAAGGCCATCAGAAGGAACACATGATTGGGGACAGACACCCCTCTAGAGTTGGCCTGATGTCCTCATCACTCAATAGATACAGAAGGCGGAGGGATTGCGGTATTCAGAAAGAGAATCCCCAGAAGGAATGGGTGTCTACCCCGGCACACTGCAAGCTCTTCAGATCTGAGCCTGCCCCTCATTATTCTAAATTGCACAATATACTTCTGTCACATTCTGGCATAAGATCGTGTTAGTCAGCTGCTACAACAAATGCATGGGATGATCAGCTTATGAAGAGGAAACATGGGCTCTGACTCACCAGCTTACACAGCTTAGTCTGTCGTCAGTATGGACCTGATGGCATGTGCAAATGGCAGGGGAAAACCTGCTCACCACTGGGGACAGGCAAAGAGAAGAAGCGGGAGGCCGGGGCCTCACCGGTACCCTTTAAAAGAGCATCCCCAGGAACCTAAAACCTTCCCATCACATTCCACCTACTACAGGCCTACTGCTGTCCCTGTAACGGCTCCCTGGGCGGAAAGGGTTATCACCAGAACTCTGAGAAACACTTCGGATCCACACTGCAGCAGTGTCTGAAAGTGCGGCCTACACTCTGTAGGCTTCCTTTTCTCTCTTGTTTGGCCTGAGTGACTGCTTCCACGTGGATGATTTTTCTTTCTAATTGTCTCCATGAATTAGTTCTGTTCATTTGACTATTGCATCTTGCTTGCATATTTTGCAGGCCTCATCCGCCTATTGAAGATCATCCTACCAGTGGAGTGTCTGACTCCACTCTGCCAAAGCCAAGTTGTTTCCACCCTGGAAATCTATCTAGGGAGGAAAAACACATAGTGTGTTCCTGAATGCTATTCTTAAAAGAAATAAAGAATGAGATACTCCTAGTAGGCTGTGCAGGCTCTAGGGACCAAAACTGAATTAGCTCTGAACCCATACATCAAAGAGGAAATGTGTGGAGGTTTTCTCGAACACACGTCTTCACTCAGATGAAGCCGTTTAACTTTCAGCATAAATTACAGTCTACACTATGATTTTTCTTAAACGTTGTCGAGTGGAGCTTGGGCAATAGTGCATTGCTTCCTCTGGAGGACAGTGGCGTCTGCCCAGTGCCTGGGAATTCTTGACAACCATGGGGTACTGACCAAGACCCAGTCTGTAATGTCAGCCTGGTTAGTATGGAGTCCACACAGGAGAGCTATGGATTTCAGTCCTGAAGTTATCACAACCACTACCACTGGGATGTAAAGACCATTACTTTCTGCACAGTGTAACTTAGCTATGACAACAGCTGGGGCACGGGATTGGGATAACTTGAAACTGAGAGAATCAGGCGCAGTGTCTCTCGTTGATAGAGAATAAAATGTAGCCAACATGGTCTGATGTATTCTGAAGAATAGGTACTTAGAAGCAGGAGTATTCATTCCTACTGGGAAGAAAAAATGTCTTGAGTGTAAAATCTCTTTGAGTACCTTGCCCAAAGTCATAACAAGTGAAACATAGACCAAATGTGTGTGAGTCATGCCTGTAACTGTGATTGATGCCTGTATTTTATATGAAATGTCCATAATCTGAAAACTAAATTATTAAGACATAATCTTAGTAAATATGAACATACTCTTAGTAAATAGAATATGAAAGCAATTTGTTCATTGTCTTTCTTGGTGGCATTTTTCAATCATATATGTATACTCAGGAGATTTCATTTATTCTTAAAGTCTTACAAGAAAGAGTATTTTCTAACTTCCCTTATTAATGTACTTTAGTGACTAATTAGAGTTGATGTGCGAAACCTCACTTATCTAATTTAAATCTCACATGCTGTAGCTTGTCCAATTTCTTCCACTTTCTATAGGATATTAAAGGAAGCGACTGTCATTAATCATGACGATAGTCACAAAGTTCTCCATGTATTTTTGAAATGTTAGCATTATGATCGACAGCAACCATGCTTCCAAATACCAGCAAATTTTGCTGTAGAGACGCCTGTGGTGAATAGAAATGGCTTGTTGGTACATCGTTTGATGAATGAATAGCACTGATGTGTTTTGGGTGGACTAAATAGAAAACACTCAATGTGATACCTCAGTCAGCATTTATCAGGTGTCCATTTTGTGCCCCTGGGTCATGTTCAGAGATACAGATGCGTAAGTCCTGGAGTCCTTTCATTTCCAGGCAAAGAACTCCGAAGACAGAGCCTTGGGTCCCTCCATTAGGCATGTGAAGGCAGGATTCTGATCTTCTAATGAGCCTTCAATAGTTCCCATCTCTGGAGCTGAGGCTGAAGACAGTTTAGGGGATAGTAGGATATGTCTTCAGCCGTCCCCTTAGTAACCTCTGTGGTTGGCAAAAACACCCAGCCACCCCTGAGACTGGGCCCTGCGTCAGTACCATGCTGCCACATTACCTGTTCTTTCTGGGTATATTAGTCGTGGGCAAGGGTGCGCTCAGTGCAGGACTGTGAGAGGCTTATCACAGGAAATAAATTACTGGGCCTTGCGGAGCGAGAGTGATCTGCCAGGCATCCTCTGCTTCCTTTCTTTATCCTGGGTAGCAGAGACAGAAAAGAGGATGAGATTTATTCCGAAGCCATTTGAAGCTGACCAAGCAATTTATAATAGATGGAATGCTGATTTATCACTGCAAAAAAAAAAAAAAGAATACAACAGTGGTCTTGCTTTTAAAAATGCTATTAGTGGCTTGACCATTTAAAGGGCAAATTATATTCTGCAATATAATTTGAGAAGTTGAAGTCGTCCAGTAGAGATTTAGCAGAAAAAAAGGAACAAAGTAGCCAGAAAATATATGAAATACATTTGACAAGATTGGCTGATGATTTGATTTCTCAGAACTAAAAAGACAAAGAAGAAACGCAAGAGGACATGGGTCTTTGCTTAAAATAGAAACTGGACAAGAATGAGAAGAATTAAGAACGCGTGTCCTGCCTGTGCCTCTGTGAGCCCGGTGTGGCACTGGTTACAGGGGCAGGGTGTGTGTGTGTGTGTGACAGAAATTAGTCCCTTGTCACAGGAGCCTCACCACACAGTGCAGAAATGAGACAGTGCAAAAGTCATGAACTAGCAGGCTAGGACCTAGATCCCAAGAAAGGACCCCGGAAGGAGGAAAAGATGGCTTTAGAACGTGCTATTTGTCAGTTTTCAAAAATACCTAGAGTCAAGAGAACTGGTATGGACACCAGCACTTGGGATGTTGAGACAGGGGGATTGCAAGTTCACAACCAGCCTGGGCTAAAGAGCAAGACCCTGTCTCAAACAAAACAAAATACAACATACTCCTGAGATTCCTGTGGCCTCAGTTAAAGTGATAAAGCAGTTCCAAGTCGATGGCGTGCCAAAAGATGGGAAGGCCTGTTCTTGCACAGAGCGTTGGGTAGACCCTTTGATGGATCTGCCTCTTTGAAGGGAATCTAAACCGCTTGCCCTGTTTCTCTGGGGTAATTACTAAAGAACATTCTGCTGCTCGGTTTGCCTTCCTTTATTTTGATTGACATAGCCTTGCTGCATAGCTCTGGTTGGTGTCATATGTGCTATCTTCCTGTCCCAGACTCTTGAGTGATGGCATTACAGGTGTGTGACATCATACCCAGTGCCCACCTACTCTTAAAAGTATCACAGTTAAATGGTAAATTATAGATTAACTGTGGGAGCCATTGCCTGCTTTAGGGAAAATGATTGACACCTCAGCTACTGCCACACCAGCCCCCACTGCTTTAGCACTTAGGCCCTGGTTTCTGACATCTGACCCCACCAGTGGCTGTGCACAACAGAGATGCTTAGAAGTGCCCCAAGAAGAGGCACACGGAGTTCCCTACTGAGACTTGTGGGCTCCAGTACTCTCCACTGGGAGAGAACAACTCTTCTTGGCACCATGGGGGGCTTTATGGCTCATCATGTCTTAATGTCTCCTCCTTTGCAAGGTCCAGACCCACATCTTAAAATAAAGCCTTTTTCTGTCCCTCGCACTCTCTTCCCCAAGAGGGCCTCCATGTTACTGTCTGCTTCTCCAGCAGATCTGAAGTAGTGCAGACATCCTAATAACAGATAAGTATCCCACATTGGACGCAAAGTCTAGAGGAAAATTTGGGGGTATATTGCAGACAACTTTGAAAACTGCATCAAGGAATTTGGCCTTGAATACTGGAGCATCGAGGCAAGGGGTTGGGTGGGGGAGAAGGGCTGTCTCCTTTAAGGCAACTATTTAGTGTTTGGGTTTTTTTTTTCTGATAGCAGATTAGCATCATCAAAGCAAGGAGACCAGGTAGGAAGGCACATCTGTCCAGTTTAAGTGTAAACTAGAGCTGTATGTGCTCACCAACACGGGTGTGTGTGTAAGAGACTGCCGAGGAAGGTGTGGGTCACTGCGGGGAGGGCAAACTTTGGAGAAGGCTCCGCTGCTGACTCTTGAGATAGATGATGGCCCAAGCAATGAGAGAGGAAGCCATTGCAATGGGAAAAGTATTTTAGCGATTGACAGACAGTGACCATGTCCTGGTGTCTGCAAGTTGCTCGTAGGTGGTGAGGACCTCTTATTTAGTGTGCTCTGGACCTGTTTTTGTCTAATTCCACACCAGAAGAGAGGCACACAGTTTAATACGCTTCCTAAGCATGGTGTTTCCCGGGCAGGACTGAAAGCCTACTGAATGCTGGGGGCTGTGCCTGTGTTCAGAAGCAGGGGTGCCTGACAGAGGATGATGCAGCTCCATAGTACAGGCTGGGACAGGATGGGGAGTTAACTGGACTTCCGTTAGCTCCATGGACATGCCTCCTTTGAATCCTTGGTTTATGCCAGGTCGTACGGTGGATATTCTCCACCAGTTACAGTATTTCATACAGTTGAAACTCAAGAAGATATCACTGATGATACATAGCTTGTATGAATGAATCAGGGTGCCCCCAAGGTCAGTGTGCAAAGGAAGTAACATGCTATGCAGCAAAGTCTGTTCTAAGAGCCAGCCTGTGACCAGACTCCAGTGCACTGTTTCTTAAGAAATGAGAGTTCTGCTGTCTTCTGAGTCCCAGCATTGCAGGAGTTAGCACGAGCCACTTACCGGGAGGTTCTGGAGACATGCTAGCTGCCTGCCCCTTATAATCAAGGTTTTTGTAAGCTCGCATTTCTTGCTGATCTATATTCCAGCCTTACTTTGGACTGGCAGCTTAGTTGAACCCACTTGTCCAAGTCATACGCCTGCATTGTCTCATTTGCCTTCACCCACCAGCCCTGCTGGGACACCCTCAGTGTGCAGAGCCCTCTTGTTGAGCGTCTCTGGTGAGAAGCACTGAGAGAACCCACTCAGCGTGAGCGCTTGTGTGTCTATTAAATAAGGAGAAAGACTCAGACATCTGGATGGCCTTCACAGATTCATAGATTTCAGTACACTATAATGTGATTGTGTTCTTTTAAACAAGTTATTTAGTTCCCTTTATCAAAAAAAAAAAAAAAACACCACAGCATGCTTATTAAATCTTTTAAAGAACCAGGCGATGAAAAACTAAAATTATTTTTGTGTGTTTTGAGACAAGGTCTCACTCTGTGTCCCATAGCGATATGATATTCACCCTGTAGCATGGGCTGGCCTCAGACTGGTGGCAATCCTTTTGCTCCAGCCTCTTGTGTGCTGGGATGACAGCTCTGTGCATCTGCACTTGCGCTTGAAAACATTCCCATCTCCGCATCGCCGTTCACTACTGTCTGAATCCCCCGATCCAGACAGATCTTGGAACAAAGACTGAACTACTGAACTCCTGTTTTCTGCTGATATCTTCTGTGACTATTTCCCATGTCACTCGCTGTAGTCCCACAGCATTGTGTGAGGAACCTGTCTGAAACACCGTGTGTGACCGCATCATGACCATATGGGGCATCCAAGTGTTTCTGCCTTGTTCCTCTACTGTGAACAGCAGATGTCATGAAGCAGCAGTGGACAGCACCTCCATGTAACATCTCTGCACATATCCTTCAGATGGACCTTCTGGGCCAAAAGGCATGCTGGTTGTTAAGGCATCTGGTACTATCTGTCAGACATCCCAGCTGGATCTGTGTGTCTCCTCCTCTCAGAGCTCGTGAGGCTTTGGGCACTTGCCTCCTGGTGGGACAAGTCCTTCCTGGGGGACAAATGGAGTGGAATTAGAAGGTGAACAGTTCTTCCCTCAGTCAGGTGAATCTGGCCTTAATGCTCTCCTAGAATGCACCAGCATCTCCCTGGGAAAGCATGGAGCCTCTTAATTCTTAGCTACTGGATCCTCTGCTCCCTCTAAGTGCCTGCTTTAAATGTCAGAGATGTTCCTTTAAGTGTGGGCCCCTTGGAAGTAGCCTGTCTGAGTGTGCGCCACTTCGGTTGGCCAATCTCCTGGGCTTATTACCTCTCCCCTCATCTGATTTTGCAACAAGATTTTTCTGTCACCCCTGTTACTGATTTAATACGTTAACTTGGCACACAGGTGGTGATACTGTTGCAGGTAAAAATTCATGCTGGTCTAATTGAGGTAGCCTCTACATTTTTTTTGAGGCATCATTTTGTGAAAGCTGTCTTACAGATTTCAAAATTTGCAGCACTGAAACCTAGGTACAAAGCGGTGGCACTGTGACAGGCTCCGAGCCTGATTCCTCCAGCTGCAGGTGCTGAGGAGAAAATTGCCTGTCTTTTCTCAAGGCAACTAACTGTCTGAGCCATGGATTGTCGCTGACACAGTTTGATCCAGCCATTTGCCACTGTTTCCACAGATAGAGAGAGATATATACCCCTTACAGCGGCGGTTCTAAACCTGTGGGTCCCGACCCCTTTGGGATTACACATCAGATATCCAAATTACAATTCATAACAGCAACGTTACAGTTTTGAAGTAGCAGTGAAATAACCTTCTGGTTGGGGGGTCAGCATAACGCCGGAACTGAATTAAAGGGCGGCAGCATCAGAAAGGCTGAGGGCCACTGACTTACGGGGGTGGGGGGGTGGGGTGGGGTGGGGTGCGTGTTTCCCTGGCACCTCTGGCCCTAAAGGGGCCTTCCTGTTGCAGCCTCTCCACCTAGCCTGGGATCTGGACACCCGCGCTCAGTGCCTACAAGCATGGCAGGAGCGGCAGTTGCAGCGTGCAGCATGTGGGAAGGCTTATGGTGTCGTGATGTGACAAGCTGCGAACAGCGGATCAGCAAAGAATGTGAGATAATTTAATTGAGGAGCTTGGAGAGAGGACAGCTGAGGGGGGGGCAGGGAAAGGCATCTAAGCAGGGATACATCATGAGGTGGCATTCAGGGGACAGTGTAAGAAGAAGCACGCTTCCCCATTTCTATGGCAGTTGAAGCCAATTTCCTACCCCTACATGCTTTACAAAAAGGGAAATCATTTATTTTTATTAGGGCCCTGTTCTTCTTACGGCGTTTTTTAAATATCACAGAGACAAGTCACTCATTTCTATGTGAGAAACTAACTTCCTCTTTTCTCTGGGTTTGGTATTTACTATTTCTGCTATATTCTACCCTTTCGGGAAAGCCTCTCCCTCCTCCCTCCTCCCTCCTTACCCCCCAAGGCCCCCCCCCCAGCAATAGAAAAGAGGCAAGGGTGTGACCTGTGACTTACTTACCTATTGCAGCTGCTAGAAGTACTTCTTAAAACAGAATTCTTCTGTTGTTATTGGCTCTGTCCTAGAGTGTTCAGCTGTTTCCATTTGTAAGCTAGCTTTGGAGTTAGTTTTATACATTTTCCATTCTGTTCATTCTCAGACTGTTGGACAGGTGGTGAATTTTGCAGTCCTATCCTTACTATCTTTCCTAGGTGCTTAAAAAATATCCCCAACTTGTGTAGAACTATTAAGATATTTGCTTATTATTCAGTTTGAAATAATTTATCATTTACTTGTCAGTTTTTCATTTATTTCTGTGTTGAGATGACCCCTTGCCCCTGCCATGTGTGTGTGTGTGTGTGTGTGTGTGTGTGTGTGTGTGCGCGCGCGCGCGCGCGCGCGCGCGCGCGCACCCATGTGGGTGGAGAGATCTATGTGGGGGGTGTGGCTGGAGGGAGGGACTGTTTTGGAGTACTGGGCAAGCAACCCCCTTGAGCCACATCCCCAGGCATGACTGAAGATCCTACTCAGCGTATATATTCTGTGCCAGTGTATGTTGGAAGTATGTATTTTTAAAAAATTATTTTACAGTTGGTTCCAGTTAAAAGATGGCCTTAAATCGGAGATGGGGATGCTTGAAGATAGATTAAATGAACTTTTCATGGTGATAGGACTGTGAGCCTGCGGAGGCCACAGGGCCAATGGTGGCGGTTTGAATGGAAAGTGTTCCCATAGGCTCATGTCCCCCATTGGTGCTCCGGGAGGTCATAGAACTTTTAGGCTATTGAGTCATTGAGGCTGGGCATCGTGTCCTAAGGCTGGAATCTCTGCAAAGAGGCAGGCAGTGTGAGGCCATTGCGTGAGTGTGAGCAGTGTTGGGCCGCTACAGCAGGCCTTCTTCAGTTGGTCCGAGAACAAGCACTGTTCCTGTCAGATCTGTACTTCAGAAGTTCTTTGTGTGCATTAGTTTGTAAGATGCTAACAGTACACTGGCTTTGCAAACACTCTCCCCCGACTGCCCAGCCCCCACACCTGCCTAAGCTTGTCTCCAAATGCTTTATATCACCCAAGCACTTACAGGAGATTGCAGACATTTTCATCTAAGCGAGCGGCAGTTAATTACCCATCTTTCTCTGTGTTTCAGCACTTAATACTATTTTGACAGAGGTTGAATTCTCTGTCTTTCTGGAATTTTTAAAGTGCTCTTATGAGTAATTTGAGAAATTCCAAGTACAGATTAGATGAGCTGTTCTTTCCTAGGTTGAAAACTAAAAACCGTTAAGAGAGGACCCACTGTGTGTCAAGCAGTGAATTCTCATCTTCCCCACGTACAGTGTCTGCTTTCATCTCTTCTGTGTCTGCACCTTGAGTCACCCTGTAACCCCAGGGTGTATGTGTGGGGTTTGGGGGGGCAGGGGGCCATATGAGGCTGTGAGGAAGAAGGTTGTGATTTCTGTGATATATTCTTTTTTTTTAATGACTTAGTCTACAAGGTCACAGTATCTGTGTGGTAAAAGTCCTGTCAGACTACTGGAAGAAACCTCTCTGTAATCAGGGATGGTCTTCTGAGATCCTCTAGCATGAGTTTCTCTCTGTTTCTTTTCAAAAATGTATGCAAGTGTCCCAGAAGCCTGGGTGAATGGGATGTGCCCAGCTCAGCAAGTGAGGTATGTTGGGAATTGCCGATGTAACCCTCATTTGGAGTGTGCGGAAGAAATGCACTTTCTATCTCTCTTCCGTGGGGCATGCTCACAGTCAGCATTTCCAGAACAGCAGCGATCCACAAGCGCTCTCCGGGCCAAGAGAGGCAGAACTTGATCTAGATAGGAGCAGGCTAGCCCCATCCTGCCTCCCGCTACACCTCTGTCTGTAGATAGGAGCAGGCTAGCCCCATTCTGCCTCCCGCTACACCTCTGTAGATAGGAGCAGGCCAGCCCCATCCTGCCTCCCGCTACACCTCTGTCTGTAGCTGCTCTGCTCTGCCTCTTACTTTCCAGGCTTCTCTTGGCACCCCAGGTGCCCCTTCTTTCCCCTTGCACTCCTTTTCACAGGTGTTAATTGAGTGCCCACCAAATATCCGGTGGTCTATACATTCCCAGAACTGGAATTACATAAGTAGGTCCTATCTGTGATATACAGCTGACAGGTGTGGCTTTCCCTAAAGGCAAGTCATAGGTGCACTGTATTTTTTTTCCTTTCCACACGAAGGGAAAGGTTGCCTCCAGATGACTCATCCCTATATTTGTATCTAGATGGCCTACAAAGTCGTAAAAAGGACTGTCTGCCATGAAGCCGTGAAGACTTCTTAGGACAGATTTCACCCAGCAACTGTTTATTAAGTGCTTCGTGTGACAAGCTCTTTGCTGGCAACCAGAAATAGAAGAGCAGGTAAGGCAGGGTCCGTTGACCTTCTGATAGGGCAGAGCCCTGTGAAGTGTGTAGCAATGCCATAGCCAGCCTCCACCAGAGGTTGAGACATCAGAGATTCTAAACGCTGTGGGTAGCAGTCTTGAGTAACAAAAAGCTTGGTTCGAGGTAGGTGCTTAGTAAGTAAGTGTCTCTGGGATGCAACCCTTGGGCGGGGCCTGTTCAAATCCCCAAAGACCTGAGGGAAGCAATGGCCCAGAGGAGAAGCAATCTGAGAATGAGACAGTGGAGAGAGCAGAGGAAGTCCAGTTCTTCAGAACAGCCTCAGGAGACTCAGAGGGAAATTTCAGAGATATCCTTCCAGAAAGGCTGCCAGGGGGAAGGAGGGGAAAGGTATGAAGGCTTTGGCCTTTTCCTGTTGTTTGGTCAAGAGGATGGGAGGCTTGGGTTGTTTCTGAGCAGGGAGCTATAAGGGCCTCTGCCTTCCTGTTAGGGCTCTTGTTAGGAGCAGGGAAATGGTGAGAAACCTGAGGGAGAGTCGGGACACAGCAGCTGTGACAGAGGCCATGAAAGGAGGGAAGAGGTTAGAGAAACAGCACTGAGGGAACATCAGTTGTATCCATATCAAAGGACAGGCAGGGAGAGACAAGCTTGGCAGCCATTCTTTCTAAAGGACTCAGACCTAGCCATTTTGCTAGTTACACAGGCTTCAGCAGGCTTCAGCAAGAACCGAATGTACCCCAGACTGTGCATCTGTAATACAGGCATGGATGTGCTGACCTGGTAGGACTTTTCCAAGAATTATGGGAGATAATTGTCGTCAAGCCCTTGGCATGTTGCAACACCTGGCATTCTCCTGGAAGTACCAGCAGAACCAAATCTTTACATGTAACCCTTTACCACCCTGTGGAGGAGAAAATGTTATCGACCAGATTCCACAGAAAGAAACTGAGGCACACAGTGAATAACTTCCCCACAGTGGGAAGGGAGGAATTGAACCCAGGGTTCGGAAAGCTCCCAGGTGCCGCCTTAAACTGCATCCTATCCTGCATCTAATATTTTTAGTGAGGGTTAATACTTCTTCATTGTTCTGTCACCATGTTCCTGACCTATTCGCTATCACTGTCCACTGTCTTGTTCTTTCCAGCCCCTGCCAAACACTGTACTGCACTGGATACTTGAAGCTGCAACAAAAGGGGGGCAGGGCTGGTAGATGAGTAAGTTGCCCACACACAAAATCATATCTACATTTTTTTTTTTTTTGGCTTTTCGAGACAGGGTTTCTCTGTGTAGCCCTGGCTGTCCTGAAACTCACTTTGTAGACCAGGCTGGCCTCGAACTCAGAAATCTGCCTGCCTCTGCCTCCCGAGTGCTGGGATTAAAGGCGTGCGCCACCACGCCCGGCTTCATATCTACATTTTTAACTAGCCAGCAACTAGCTGTCAGACGGAGGGATGATAAATTTCAAAGTAACGGGTAGCTTTTTAAAGTCAAAATATCTTAAATTGCACCCTATGGGCCTCAGCTTATACTTCACATGTCAGGGACAAGGTACCTCACCCCAGTGGTTCTTTTAAAAAAGAAAAATTATTTATTTATTTTATGTATGTGAGTACAGTATAGCTGTACAGATAGTTGTGAGCCTTCATATGGTTGTTGGGGTTGGAGTTTTTAGGACCTCTGCTCACTCTGGTCAGCCCCACTCGCTCAGACCCATATACATAAGTACACTGTAGCTGACTTCAGATGCACCGGAAGAGGGGGTTAGATCTCATTAGGGGTGCTTGTGAGCCACCATGTGATTGCTGGGATTTGAACTCAGGACCTTTGGGAGAGTAGTCAGTACTCTTATCTGCTGAGCCATCTCACCAGCCCAGCCTGGTGGCTCTTTTATTCGCAGTGTTCTTCCTTATTGTCAGGGCCACCCTGGTTTGTTGAAACTGTAGAAAATAAAGAGAAAGAAGAGAACGAAAATGCAAATCTCTTACCCAGCAGTAACTACTGTTCCCTTTACAGACTTCCTAGCCTGTTTCCCTTGTGTCTCCAGGAAATGCATCTGAATATAAGAAGGGAGGTCTGCCTGACCAAATGCTGTCATCCATGGGTGTGTGTGTGTGTGTGTGTGCGCGCGTGTGCCTGCCATCCTCTAATTAGGTCGAGGGAAGGTTCTCCAACCTTCTGCACTCTTTCCCTCTCCATTGCTTTCAAACAGCTGAGTGCCATCTGGACAAAGACTTGTTTTCCTGAAACTAGCGCTGCCAGTGAATCTGGGTTCTCGCAGATGTTGCTTGACAAAATTACTGTAAAGTATGTATGATATTACTCAACAGAAATGTAGCCACTAAGTCTTGGATGCAGTCGTGAGGAGTGTTTTTTTGTAAGTGCACTTTTCAGTGGGCGGTTAAGAAGTGGAGACCCACGCAGATCAAAGGATAGCACCAGATTTTTGTGTGTGTATACATAGATGTGTCTCCCACGGGATCAGATGTCCAGTGACAGCATCATATGCTAAGTCACAGGTTCCATCTCAGATAAGGAGAAGTGTTATGTGATTGAGAGTGTTGTCATGGTGATGAATCTGACGATGAAAACACTCAAACTTTCCCCTATTCCAAAAGCATTTACAAATCAATTCTTCTGAATAAAATGTAATTTTCAATATATATATGTATATATATACATATATATAAAACTAAATTGAATTAGATATGATAATTTAATTACATTACTAAGAGTTTACAAATTTAAATCAGCTGAGGTTTTGTATTCCTTTTTTCTGTTTGGTTTGGTTTGGTTTTTTGTTTTTCAAGACAAGGTTTCTCTATATACTCTGGCCATCCTGGAAATAGCTCTTTAGATCAGGCTGGCCTTGATCACACAGGGATATATCTGCCCCTGCCTCCCCAGTGCTGGGATTAAAACCATGCACCACCACCACCTGGCTTTTGTACTTACTGTTATTTGCATTGTCTTTGTTTCCTTATTAGTAAAATGGCAGGAAAAGAAAACATTTTTCTCATGTTAAATGTCTACAAATAGAACTGCTGAATCAGGAGCTTGCTGAATTTTAAGGTCTTTATTATAAATTGCCAGGTCACATCAGCCAGGAATACTTTTCATTACATGTTGGGAAATTATTCAATTATCATCCTCTTGTGGCCATGTCTTAATTAATTCTGAGGGATCTTCGGCATGATCATCTTATTGCCGTCTGGGGTGTTTGCTCTCCCTGTCCTCTCCTCTTTCCTCATGTCCTCCATTTGTATGAAATGCAAGCCAAAAGATATAATGTCTACTTTACTGAAGTTCCAGGTCGCTATGAAGATGCATGGACATGCTAGGCTGTGATCTCCTGCAAGTGACACTGAATCTTTAGAAAGCATCCCTGTGTCCTTTAAGATAGAGAACCCATGATTTTCCTTGAACTCAGAAGAACCCCAGGACTGTAGCTGCCTAGAACTGTGTCCTTTTCTTTAAATCGATTTCATGCTGATCTTCACATTATATGGCCTGATAAATGAGGAAACTTGTAAAGACTTCAATGGGGAAGAGGTTGCTGGTTGCCTACAGGGCAACTTCTCCATACAGAATTTTTCTCATGGCTGAGTTGGTGGCCAAACAACCACATTGTTGCTAACTCTGAGGCATTTTCTGTCTGTCTGTCTGTCTGTCTGAGCTATGACTGATGAGTTGTACAGAGGAGTGTCTGTGGCAGTTCTAGAAACTCTTAAAAGGAAGGGGCTAATACTCTCCTTTACTGTCTGTATTAGTTAGTGTTCTAGAGGGGCAGGATGGGTAGAAAGAATATGAATACGTACATACATATAGATAGATAGATAGATAGATAGATAGATAGATAGATAGATAGATATACATATAATATACACAGGATGTGGCCCAGCTAATCTAACAATGGCTGTTACCAACAGAAAGTTTAGTAGTTGTTTGGTCCCCACGGCTGATGTCTCAGCTCTCTCTTTGTGGGTGTCTTACTCCTGTCTGCAACAACCATGTTACCGCTGTTGTAGGCTCCTGTTTTCCAGCTTCCATTCCTCTGCTCAGTTTCTTTTTCTAGTTAGCTGTAAGAGACTTCTTGGTGGAGTTAAAGGCTACCCTCCCCACTCACAGAAACACCACTGGCAGTATTGAAAAAGAAGATGAGGAAGGCAGGCTTCAGAGTTCCCAGGTTCATGTGTAAATTCCCAGAGAGGGCTTCATTTGCTGAATATCCCACCCCTACCCTGCTCGTTTCTAGCAAGCACAGTAAATGGGGTTGGAGAACTGAAAATGGCTGCACAGGAACTGATAAGGCAAGGTATATCTTCCAGAACTTAGAGCAAGGGACAGTGTTTTCACCACAACAGAGTAATAAACATGCTAAGGACACGGGTATGCTAACTGTGACTTAAACATGATATAGCGTACACAGTATTGAAGGGGGCGCCTGGTACTCAGAATCTACAGTCCTTATATAAGTTCAAACAGTAACATAAAAATAAATCAGTAATTCCTTTCTGTGTGTTTTTTATTTGTTTATTGAAAGTTCCAAATAATATATTATGGTCATATCCTTTCTCCTTCCCCAACTTCTTGCAGATCCTCTCCTACCTCCATACACATCTAACTTCATGTTCTTTTTTGCTATTAAAATAACAAAAACAGCAAAACAAACACTTGCAAAACAAACAAACAAACAAAAAAACCCAGAAAAACAAACCATGGAATCAAATTTATTTTGGACAACTGCCCCTGAGCACAGAGCCTGCCTTGGAGTGTGGCTGATATATATAATGTCACTCAAAGCAATAATTCATTTTTTTAAAGATTTATTTATTTTATGTATATAAGCACACTGTAGCTGTCTTCAGACACACCAGAGGAGGGCATCAGATCTCATTACAGATGGTTGTGAGCCACCATGTGGTTGATGGGATCAATAGTTCTTAATTTGAAAAGGAAAATAATATCTATTCTGTGGGCAGTTATTTTGAGCACTAGGTTCTGAGCTGTGAGGAAGCCTTAGTCCTAAGGCCAGACCCACATGTAGCCCTGAAGATCCTGGAGGACTCTGTCTCCATGGTGATAGGTAGCAGCAGACAACAGTGGCAGTGCTCGTTCTTACCACAGGTGTTAGTGATCACGCATTAAGTTTTTCTCTCTTTTTCTGAACTTGAGGAGAGATGCACAGTAAACAGACACTTTTGATCTGGAACCCTGTAAGTCCTCCACAACTCTACCTCCGTGAAGTCACCTTGAGAGGAAGCAAGGAAATAGAGTGGGCTTATCCTGTTCACTCCTGGTGCTGACATGTTTGCATGGGAAGGAGGAAGCAGAAAGGAGGGTATTCCTTCCAGAATGCTCTTCTCTAGCTTAGCATCCTTGAGGTCACAGATGAATCTCTCATCTCTCAGTTCTAACTTCTTGCTGTTAGACCCTGAGCTGATATAGACACTGGAGTTGGTTACACACATGGTCCTTACTGTGTGCCCTGTGCAGGTGTGTGCCTCACCTCTTGATACCTCGAGGGGAGCCTCCCCCCTCAACACAAGTAAATGTGGGGGACCAGGGGCCATAGGGAGCCTTGTTAATTGGATCTGCTCTGTCTTCCACCCATGTAGTGAATGCCAGGATGTCTCCAACCGGTGGTAGAGAATGTTCTAGAATTTTTCAAGGAGATTTGCACTTGGCTCATATTTTTCATCCTACTGTCTGCACATCTCTGGTGATTTGGACCGTCTCTTGCTGTCCAGTTCCTCCTTCTTCCACCTGCCTCTGTGATTAAATCTAGACTGAGCTTTTAGGTAAGAGAAAGCACACCTAGGACATGGGTGCGTATCGGAGTTCTGTGTGAACAGAGAAGTCTGTCACTGCAGACACTGAGCAGCCAGCACCACCCTTACATTTTACAGTTGTAAACAAGGGATCCCAAAGAGCTGAGGCCATTTCCTCTTGTCACACACCCCCACTCCTTCTAGATCTAAGCCTAGACCCACCCTTTGCAACGGCCCTCAAACTGCCTGGCTTTGCTGTACAGCAGCCAAAGCTTATTAGAAGTCTGAAGATCAAGTCTTTCATCACTTAAAAGTGTCTTGGAATAAATCATCCTGATTGGGAAGAGCACCAGAGAACTGGAGAACCCCACAGGCTTCTCAGAGGTAATTTACTTTAAACTGTTCTCAGTAAAAGGCTGCATAAAAATGTCCAACAAATCATAGAGAAATGAGTGCATGGAGTTGTTTAACCAGTACCTCGAAGAAGAATCTTTTTGCCCAGAGTTAGAAATAGGGAGAAGAAATTTTCAAAGGTATGACAAAGAGTTAAAAACTTGGAAAAGAGAGTCTGGAGCTTGGTTCGGCTCACATTGTTTTTCTGGGAAAGAACAGAGAAAATGGCCTGATTTTCCGTTTTCATAGATTTTGTCTCTTTGAAGTTCAAGCTGGCCAATTAATGGCATCTTTGAGCAGATGAAAAGCATCGCGTCTCACTGGGGCACACATGCTCTTTCTCATTCCTCTCTGAGCATCCCAAAGTCCTGCTTCGGTGTGTGCAAAGAGCCGGCTCACCTGATGGCCCAGGTCCCAGCCAGCTAACCAGTAAAGCGCTCTCACCACATCTGCTCTGCCTGCCTGCAGCAGAGGGACTGTTGGACTGAGAGGTGGTGGGCGTGGTCCCTGGCCCGGGCTCTCTTCCTGGCCTCTCTGAGTGGGGGTTCTGTGCTTGTGTGTGCACTACTGGCAAACAATGACTCAGCATGCAAGAAGCAGGCCACTTGCAAAGTGGCTGGCTGGAGAGCTGGTCTAGGTGCTAGCATATGTGGTAACTCCATTCAAGGCCTGTGGCTCACTGATCATTATTTTAGGTCTTGACTGTTGTGCCCCATCTTGTGACAGTGGCACATGTTCTCTTCCTGGCCCCTCTGAGCGTGTGTTCATAAATTTCCAGGGCCCTCTTTTTACTGCTCCCCCAATTCCTTTCTTTTTTCATGTCAAACTACCGGTTGTTACATGAAAGCAGCCCAGGTAAGAAGATTAGGTGACAGGTGTACTAATATGTTTAATTATTACCCGCCTCTTAAATATTTTATTTATTCACTTTACATCCCACTCACTGCCCTCTTCCCAGTCACCCCCTCCCACAGTCCTTGCCCCCATCCTCGCTTCTGAGTAGGTATAATACCAGCTTTCCTAATGTTACTAGCATGGCCTTCTCCTTCCTTGCTTTTTCTTATATCTGTATCATATATGTAATGGACTTAATGAGAATGGAAAAAAACAAGTTAGGGGAGAGACATTTCTAAAGTACCTTCTCATGCAAGTGATGCTAAATGCTTCAGGTATCAGTATGAAGGGAGATGTTGAAAACACAGGAAGTTATAATCACTGTTCCCATCTTACAGAAGTGGTGGCCAAGTCTGAAAAGACTTCTTCATTCTGTTGTTATGGGCACCAGGGCTATTACTGTAGTTAGCCTAGGGCTTGAAACTTAATTCAAAAGCCAGGTCCTTTATACACTATTAATGTGTAGAAGGATGGGCACTGAAAGTTTATAAGAAGAAACCTCCTATTAGTTGGCCTTAGTGCTGGGCATCAGCAAGCAGCAGATCAGAGCTGTGGTCCAGGATGATGCCAGCAAAGCTGGTTGCTCTCAGGAAGGAGGCCTTGGCTCCTGTTTCTGACCTTGGAGACACTCAAGAAGCTTGAACAAAGTGATGAGAGAGAGAGAGAGAGAGAGAGAGAGAGAGAGAGAGAGAGAGAAAGAAAGAACAGGAAAGGGCAATAGAAAGCAAGGAATAGCTGCGGCAAATGGGAATTGTGTGCTAGCACAAGCAGCAGCAGCAGCAGCACAGGACCACAGACTCAGGGATGGGGGGGGGCATAGAGACCCTCAATATCAGCACCCTCCTGGCCACGAGGCATGACTGAGTACATCATGTGTGGCCAGAAGATGCTTGATGGGTAAGGGAACACACGGGAAGAGAGCTGAGGTAGACACCGGGTCAGGCGCCATGTAATCTTGACAATAGGCTGTAATGATCTATTTGAAAGGTTGTTTGTGACCAGACATTTAATTAATGTCGAGCATGCAGTAAATCTTGTAGGGTGGGGACTAGCCTGAGGTCCTTGATGCAGAAGTGTCATCTCCTAGACTCACTGTACAGATTCTCAAGATGGGAGGATACATCGTTCTGTAGAGGGAACAGAGAGGGAACAGCTTCCCTGTGTTTGTGAAGTGTGCAGCGAGAATGCTTTTGTTGGCTCTGTCACATGAGAGGACTGTGATAGTCGACAGTCAAGAAATGTGTGTGAGATGGACCTGATGCGCTTAGAAGGAAGGAAGGCCGCTCTTGGTCGCCTTTATTCCTTAATTTCCTTCTCAGTGCATTTGGAAAAGATTGCTACAGCAGCTGCCTTGGAGGTGATAGAACTCCTCCGCCCTGGGGGAGGAGTCATGGCTCTATTTTGGAAATCACAGGGCCACAGTTAAGTTCTGGATTCACTCATCCCATACCTCACAATCTTTCTCCATGTCTCCAACTACCATGTGCCTTAACAACCAGTTATTAAAATACCTAGGACCCCAGAGGCGTGGAGACCTGGCCCTGTGAACTATGAGAAGGAGCTGCCTACAGGCCTCTTCCTGTTGTCTGCCTAGAATAAAAGCACAAGCCAGTTCTTTGAGCTAGCTTTGGCTTAGCCAGACCATGCATCTACACTTCCCACTTAGACACAAACAACCCTTCCTTCTCCATCGAGAAGCCTGGGGTCTAGATAGAAGCTCACACCCGTAGGCCAGGGATGGAGAATTGGTTCCTATGCAGTCAGTCCACTCTTCCAGGCAGTGCCTGTCCCTGCTGCAGCATTATTAACCATCTCAGCCGAGCAGCCTCAATCCTTGGCCACTGAACAATATCCCATGAGCCCAGCACCCCAAGTTTCTCCAGCCTCATTGAATCCAGAGCATTAGGAAAGACTACCCATCTGTCATTTTATAAGTTTCTATTTATCTCTTTCAGTCCAAGGCTGTGACCCCAAATACGGGTCATAGCACATGTATTTTAGAATCACACAGGTGGATCTTGGCAAGTTTGGAGCTAGCCTAGTCTACATAGTGGTTTGCAGGCAAGCAAACACTACATAGTAAGAGTCTGCCTCAAAGCCAATAAATAAATAAATATCAAGAAATGCACCCCCAAATATGATACCCCTCTGCATCACCATAAAGTGTCTGTCTTATATTATAGAAATATTTCTAATTAAAAGAGAAAGCATATGGTGATTCGTTTATGCACAGGGAATTATTTTCTTGCCTGCCCCACCCCCTTTCATATACTGAATTACATCCAAAATCCAGAGTTTACCCAGAGTTTGTGACTGAACATTGGGAGGGTGTTTGGCAGTGTTATAAACTTCCTGGCAGCAGATGTCCTCAGTTCTGGGCTTATCCAATCCCAGTGTGTCTCCATCTAGAGGGACCGGTTACCTCCTTGCTTAGTTTACTCTTGCATTTCCTTTAGGCTCCCTTCCTGATTAGGGAAGGACAGAGATTAGCAAGAAATCCTTATTCATTGTAGTTGCTATAGCAATTGCCACGCAGGAGGAAGGCACAGTCTTTGAGGAGCCGTGATGCATTTAGTCGCAGACGCAAGACATCTAATGAATTTGGTTTTGAGTGGCCGTCAGAGCTAAGGATGCGCAGTGGTTGAGGTCCTAAGGAGCAGATCTGCTGTGTGGACAGTACAGAGAGGGCTGAATGGTTTCCAAGGATGGGCAGAACTGTCCTCCTGCGGGAAATGCAGCCCGACCTCAGTGCAAGGCTGCTGGGCAGCGTGGGAAGGGTATCAGGTGGAGCTTTGTGAAGCACACAGTTGTTAGTTCTGTAAAGCCATTGTGGTGGCTCAGTGGTTGTGTCCCTGAGAGACTGATGAGGAGAAGCAGAGACGTACAGCCAGCCTGAATCCGTGATATGATGTAAGCAAGGGCGGCCCAGAGGATAAACCAGACAGAAATGGTGGCTGTGCAGGTTGAGCTGGAGATGGTCGTTGGGCATGTGTTCCAGAGAGTGATCTGTGGCAATGTGGGGAAAACAGAACATGAAGGTTGCTGGCTTTAAGACACAGAAGAACCAGAGAGAGAGAGAAGTCAGGAAGACCTCCAAGGGCACCCCAAATGGGTACTTGAGGAAAGGGGCAAGTATGGCTGATATGTAAGTACACTTAATCTAATACTTCTGTCAGACTGGAAAACTCTGTTCACGGGCCCTGGACAAGTCTGGAGCATGCTTCCTTAGTTGGGGAAGTGGATGAAAAGTGGGTCCAGCTGATGTACATAACACCACACCACACCACACATACCATTCTGTTGCTGGCCGTACGAACCAAGGCTACCCAGAAGAAAAGCATGGTTTCTTTTCGTTGACTAGGTAATATGTCTAAGACTTAGGTAATTTTGCTTAACACCCGCCTCTTCTGTGCATTCATTCTTTCTGCTGCCGGATTCCCACTGCTGGGTGTCTCCCTTTACTTGGCATTGGCTAGCCGTGCCGTCATCCTAACCAAACAAGCCTGGATGTGGTTGTGCACAGCATGGGCAAAGGCAGTGTCCTCTTAGCACGACCTCATTGGCGGGAGGGAGGAAGCTGTCTTTCCATGCGGGGTGGAGAGCAATCACTTTGCTCGGCCAGCATAGCGGTGATGAGCTTGAGGTTTTTAGTTACGTGCGTGTGAAAGCAGCTGGCTCTTGTGTGTGTGTCCTTGACATTCCCGTTGACCTCCTCCTGGGAGTTCCTTGTCTCTGCAGAGGAGCCAGTGCCACAAATGCTGTTTTCCAGTCACACTGGATATGACTAGAAACTTTATAAACTTTAGTTTAACCTTCCAGAATGGCCATACATTTGGAAGGTAGGCTCATATGTAAGAAAAAAAGAACTAAATTTCCCATAAAAATGGGGCAGGTTAAAAAGCCACATTCCATTCTCCAGGAGCTCATGGGCCAATGCAGAAGTAGTCGCTGAGGCTCAGGCAGGCCTCGGGGCACAGGCAGAAGAGCTCCTCAGGTACCTGAGGACCATGGTGAAGAGGGAAGGGGGAGGCCAGTGAAAGGCCTGGTCAGTGTCCCCTGGGGTGGGCTCTCAGTCCACTCTACTGGGAGTCATGATCAACTGGAGAAAGTTCTTGCACTAGTGAGATGTGCAGGGACTAGTAGTTTCTGACCAGGAAGCACGCTCGCTGTGTTTAATAAAAGTCTTAGTTTCCAAGGCCTCTGACTCCTTCCCGGAGAGGACACTGCATAGTGGGAGCTGTTGAAGCCCAGAATCTCCACAGTACAGCCAGCAGCTGAGCCTTGCCAAGGACCCGGCTATACAGTAGCTTCCCGGTTAGGCCAAAGTTGTCATCCCCCTGCCTTCTTCTTTCACTCTAATTATCTTCAGTAGCTCGAATTGGTTAAATCACACCACATTCTTTCTGATTTTATTTTTACTGTAAATTATTTCCGAGCAAAGAAAGCCCAGCCCATCTCCCCAGACTCCCCGAAACCATTGTCAGGAGTGGATTGCTGTTTCTGAAAGGAAGAGGGAAGTGACTTGTGTGTGGGGAGGGGTGGGGGGCTGTTGTGGTGGCTCTGTGTCCTCCGAGGAGGTTTAACAGCGAGCACTATCCCTCTTCCCACCTGCTGCCTGAGCCTTGCCCAGAGAAGGGAAAATGGCTTCCCTGACCTCCGAATGAGGCTGAGGTGAACGAACGTCAGCCCTTTCACCTCAGAAGTGAGGTCCACTTCTTTCTGATGCCCGAAGCCACAAACCCCAGAGCCAGAAACAGCCACTTACAGGATGGTATTTGCAAATCAGACATGGTTCCTGCTCTCTCTTTGGAGCAATTCGGGTGTGTCTGGGCTGGAAAAGAGGGAAAGTGTGTTGCTTTTTTTAATCCAACAACTTATAACTGTGTCAACACATAAGACGGTCTGTCAAAGCTTTCCTCTGGTGTTGCTGCTGTGAATTAATTTTGAGAGTCACTTGTGAGCAGTAAACACTTTTGCAGCATGAACAACTCTGTACAGTAGGAGTTGTCAACAGCTTGCTGTCCCCCACCCCCAGCCCCGTGAGGGGGGAGTGAGGCAGAGCAGCGCACACACACACAGAGGAAGCTGGCTGAAATACAAGGAACAGAAAGTCACCGCCACTCCCGTTGCTTATCTTTCTGCGGTTTCCTTTCTTCTATTGACCACAAGAAACGGGAGGACTTGGAATGTGTGCAGCCGTGTCGGCCTGTGTCTCTGGGCATTTGGACACTTCTTGCTGTTTTAGAATTGGCTCTAGAATTTGTGGGCCACCTTGGGGTATCTTTGTCCTTAATTGATTAAAGAGCCGCCACATGGAGCAAGATACAAAGACACATACTGTGTGTCCAGTGCTGATTTAAAAGAGAGCCTATGGATTTTTCTTTTTTACATGTTGTGGCTGTGGCATTGTGTGTTCTGCTGAACTTCATCCACATGGTTAAAACATGACTTAACACCTGATGGAGCTCTGTGTGTACCTATAGGTAGCTCTGTGTTTCTGTTTGTTTAGGGCTCTCCATTTTCTCTCTACTCTGTCTGCCATCTAAATATTGAGGTGAATAGCCAAATCAGACCAGCACTTTCTCTCCAGCATGCTCTGTGACAGGTCACAGCTCCCAGAGCATTCTGCGACACACCAGTGATGAGCATCCCTGACTCTGACCCTCATTTTGAGATCTGTGCAGAGCTGCCCATTTCTTTTGCATAAAAAAAAAACACCTTAAATATACCATCCTCCTTCTAGAAGCTACGGTAGGTGTGTTAGCCAGCCCAGCTGCAAAGGCGGAGGTTTCCTGTGTTTATGTTAAACCCGCTGGATGCAGTCACCCTCCTATTTTGTTCCTAAAGTTCCTTTCTTCGTGTTTTACATTCCTTCAATTGCCTGATGTGTATTATAGACATGTTCAACCTGTTTGTAGACCGCCTCCTCACCTGGTACCATGCTTTCACTGGGCACACATCATGCTCCAGAAACAGCAGCAACCTATAGGCCCAGAGGGGACGCAGGGGGAAAATGAATTGGGTCTTCACTCCTTTAGCATCATTTTAGAATAAATATATTTCCAGGAGCCCTCGGGGAAGACCCCAAACACTCACTGGTGACATGGGACATATGTGCCAGATGTGATCTTGTGTGTGACTCTGGAACATGACAGGATTGGGCTCTCTGAATGCAGTAAGGACTGAGTGCATCCAGAGCGTGAGCAGGGATTGACTGCACAGGCTCCCTGCTCTCAAGACGGCACACAACAGCTCACTCTTACTTTGTCAAACGATGTTGGCAGGGATCAAGTTTGTTACGCAGTGGAAGGGTAGACCTTTCCTCTTTCTTAAGAGATGGGCATGTGGAGAGGTGTGGTCTTCAGAGGCAAATGTCTCATTCTCCTCTGTGTCTGGGCTGTGCTCGGTTCACTCCATTCCTGACTATAGAAGGGAGAAAGAGGTGGAAACGTGTTAGAGCCCTCAAAGAGTTAACTGAGGGTGTTTTCAAGTAAGAATCATCATGAAATGTATGGAACATAAAAGGCAAATGCAAAATACTTAAATGACAGGTGGCATCATCTGAAAAGGACGTGGGGGCTGATCCCGGCGCCGCCGCGATCACACACAGCTGCATTAATTTGCCTAATCACTGGATTGCTGTACCCAGTGTCTATAAATAAACACACAAACTAATCTTTTGATTATCCTCTTTTGGGGGGGAACATTTAATTTTCCTTGCTTCCCCTCCCCCACCTCATCTTCATGTCTTTTCATTGTGATTAAGCTGAATTTCTAAATTTTGAGTTAATACAGCCTCTCCTATAACCATTAACATTAGACAGCCAACAAGCAAAAAAAAAAAAAAATCACAGTTCACAGACAGAGAAGCACAGGTGGTCACTAGCTGTATAAAAGGGGTATTCAGCTCTGTGATCACTGATAGGGAATATGAGGTGGGAAAAATCAATTAGCTGTCATTTTCATCACATAATCACACAGATTAAAATTATTGGGAAAGCTTTAGCAACTGCAGAATTGTGAGAAGCCCCATGCTCACATAGCAAAATGAGATACATGTGCATGGCCTGGCTTCTCAAACCCCCCAATGCTGGTGTTCTGTACTCTCCACCAAGGACAGATGCTTAAAGGCAGCCCTAAGATTCCTTGCCCAGCAGCTTTGAGACAGGCATGTCACTAGAGGCTCCCATCCTTTGTCTTGCTCACTCTCTCTTCACCGTCCTCTGGAGGAAGGGGTGGGTGCTGGATTTCTGACCTATCTCCAGATAATCTGTCCAGTTGTACTGCATCCATTTCCTGGAGCTGTTGGAACCAATCATGAACTTGGTGCCCTGAAACAGAAGAACTATGTTCACTTCGTTCTGAAGGCCAGAAGTCTACAAGTAAGGAGTCAACAGGATGCATTCTCTCGAGACCTCACAGAGACCCATTCCTTGTCTCTTGCAGCTTTTTCTTCAAGTGTTTATTGGGTATTTGTAATGAGTTATTTATTGGCCATGGCTGCCTGATTCGCATAGCTGACTCCATCTTCTCAGGACCTTGGCATCTAAGGACATTTGTAATTGGATTTAGGCC
The DNA here is from genome assembly GCA_902729485.2 of Mus minutoides. Lineage (NCBI taxonomy): Eukaryota > Metazoa > Chordata > Mammalia > Rodentia > Muridae > Mus > Mus minutoides. The sequence continues at coordinate 1,068,620 of LR749492.1, forward strand.
ACACAGATGAATGACAACTTACTCTTGAGACCAACAATTGCATCTTCAGCCACCCCTGTTTCCAGATAAGGTCATAATTACATGTTCCGGAAGTTAAGACACTGACACATATTCTTGGGGTAGAGGGGTCATGGCGCAGTTCAGCTCCCTTCATCTTCTTTGCATCATCCGTGTGCAGTACACGCTGTGATTTGTTTCTCACACTTGGTCTTTACAGTTGAGGATGAGGTTTCTCAAAAATGCTTTGCCAGTGTCTGGTCATGTGCGGCCTTGGGCATCCCCAGGGAAGTGTTGTGAGTCACAGCCCCACAAAAATAATGCAGTGGGCCGTGGTATGCTTGGCCAAGACTTGAGTCATTTACCAAAACAGACAAGAGGAGAACTAGATTAGTAAAAGGAAACCCTGCTCATACATGACGGGTGTCTGCCATTGACCCATAATCAGCCTTTCAATGGGCAGGTCTAGCCTTTGCTACCTGGAAGGTCTAAACTAAACTCCAGCCAAACTGATCTTACTAATATGCAGGTAGCCTCATGCCAAAAGTCCAAAAGCTAACTACTAAGACAGATGTGAGTGGAAATATTTGACCTCTTCTCTCCTTAAAATACATAAAGTCTACTTAATTCAGAATATGTGCGTCATTTCTAATATCAATAGCAGATTTCTTTCAATGACTTATGTCATTCATATCTTTTATCTCAGTAAATTTTCATAAAAAAATTACTTTCATGCTCAAATTGCCCTGGCTCAAATATTTCATCAGATCTTACAATTGTTATAACAAGTAATGCTGGCATTTTTAAGTGTGCGGCTCTCCCACAGGCAGTGGTTGTGCCCCAGGACCAGCCTGAGAGCATCCATTGGACCAAGGTTTTGTAAGTGTTCTCTATGGTGGGATGCAGAGCACTGAGATGTCCTGGAGAAGCTTGGCTTAGGTGTATCAGTTAAGAGACTTTCTACTCCAAGAAGCTCACAGGTAAAATCCCGTCTTAAAGATGAATAGTTACCACATGGAAGAAGGGTTCTGCCAAACACAGGAGCCTGCTTTAGGACAGCATGATCTGCAGCAAGGCTCCACTTAGCCAAGGATGCAATATGCCAATATTTAGCACCTTCAGAAGAGCCCATGAATGTGAGTCATAAAGTTTGTTTGGTATTTTGTTTTGTCGGGGATAGTAGTTAATAGTATGATTGCTATTTTCAGACATCCTTACTGGTTTTGTACACACATCCCTCTTCTGAATTTACTTCTCCCCATCCCCCTTTTCCCATTTTCCCTAACAGATCATGTGTTCTGCTGTTCCCCTTTCTTTCCCCCCACCTTATTCTGTATTTATGTCCTTCCCTTCCTAAAGATAGTACCACCCCCCACTTCTGTTTGTACAGCATACCATTGGATACACACAGAGTCTGGTCCTTACTGGAATAAAGACGGCAAACGTTTCTATCCCTGTTCTGAAAGGATAACAAAACAGATCCAAAGACTCTCTGCTCCATGAAAATGTAGACCATTGTGGCCTTATTATTTTGGCTTTCATCTTAAATCCATTACTATCTTCCTGGTCCTCTCTCCATTTTGAGGATTCGTGGGGACACCCATCCTGGTCATTGATACCCTCAGTACCTGATGAATGAGGTGAATCAGTCGGGCAAGACATACAGCTAACAGACGTGTGACTATGCCAGACTCAGTCTATGTTCCTGTCACATTAGAATCCCCTGGCATCTGTGCCTTCAGTGTCTCTAGGCCTGAGAAAACTCACTTATCTAGTCAAAGACAGATTATAGTAAATACCACAAAGAAAGATGAGCATCTCTCTGATTCTGACACATTCAATCTTTGATGGGCACAGCATAGCTTTTCTCATACACAAGTGTGCACGTTTTAAACTTGGGCTTCAAAATCATCTGGATAGGCCCCAGTCAGTAGTTTGGTGTTTTTCAAAGTAAGTGAATATTATATTCTAAGAGATTGTTTATCCTAGTTAATTAAGCACTGCAGATATTTATTTCACTTTAAAATATTTTCAAAGAACCATCAGTAAATATCAATTCCATCTTTGCATCAACTTTTGCAGTTATTGGGTAATTCTGAATGTTTTCAAGGAACAACTAGCCATTGTGTGTGTGTGTGTGTGTGTGTGTGTGTGTGTGTGTGTGTGTACATGTCCTGGTATATACATTTAGATAGTAGTCTCTGTAGCCAAATCTCTATTCTAACAAATTCAAACTTGAGGGTCTTTGGTAAACTGGCATTACATATCAAATGGAAAGTTGAACTGTTAAACATTTCCCTATATTGTGTGTGGTAACGTAAATAATGAGATGATGGACATTATTGTTTAAATTGGTTTGGAGAATTTATGATTCATTCTCATTGTTGGGTCTCATTAAATCTCTCTATCTTGGTTGCTGATTGAAACTAACCTAATTAGGGAAAGGCAGTCAGGACAAGATCCACTGGAGGCCAGAGAATCATGATGTGATCATCACTTAACAGCCAAGTGTGCCTGGCTGGCAGAAATACAAACATTCCTCCAGCATGTAGAGAAAGGTCCCCTTGTGAGTGTTGCAGCAAACCTTACATTCAGACGAGGGTAGGTGAGAATGAAACCCTGAGTGAATGTGTGTGTGTGGACATGAGCTGCCATTTCAAGGACCCCAGAGCCTTAAACCCCTTGAGAAAGAAAAGCTTTCCCCGTGGAGTGAGATTCAGAGGCTGGGCAAAGCCTTCCTCTGGTCTGAGTACAAATTTGACAATTTGTGTGTGGAGAATGTTCATTACATCTGTCTCCCCTTGGATATTTGGGCCTGAAGATTGCTCCCCTGAGGAGTGTCTGTCCTCCTACCAAGATTAGCTAAGTTTGTCTCCCTTGCCTATCTCTATGAAATAACCCCACCTCCTTGTCCAGCTGTATGTAGTAACCCCTGCCACTCAGTTCACCACTGTAGAAGAAACATGATGAGCCTCCTTCTGGGATGCTGAGGTTTCTCTAGCAGTTCAGTCCACTGAGTTTCAACAGTACCTGTGTGTCTGTCTTTTTATTCTGTCACCACCCTGGGCAGATTCGTTCCTGAAGCCATGCTGGATGTGGCTGGTGAGGCTCTTAAATTGTATTTAAATCATATTACATGTTAATATAATATATTTGAGCCGGGCGTGGTGGCGCATGCCTTTAATCCCAGCACTTGGGAGGCAGAGGCAGGTGAATTTCTGAGTACGGGGCCAATCTGGTCTACAGAGTGAGTTCCAGGACAGTTTTATTTATATATATATATATATATATATATATATATATATATATATATATATAGAGAGAGAGAGAGAGAGAGAGAGAGAGAGAGATTTGCTATGTATCTGAGACTAGACTCATATATATGACTCATAATATATATACACTGTGTATATATTATTTCCTTTAATCTTTACAAAACTCCACATGTTAAGCTCTGGCCACTGTATAGTACTTGGTTTAAGTTTGTTGATAACCTTTCATAGATACCCTAGAGGCTGCAGAGGGCTGGCCTAAAAGCAAGCTTAGCTTAGACTCCAGCGCTCACACTGTTTCCTGTGCTCTATAGCCCCTGTTTGGTCTGCTGTGAAAAGCATGTTGTACCTTCATTCTGCCTTACTTCAGGCCGTTAGAGTCTCATCATGGCGGCTTTGCACCAGCTTTTCTTAAGAGCCTCTTGGTCTTTCTATAACCAAGGATTTTTCATTCATCAACTACACCGCTCTGAATTCATGATAACACATGAACATTGAAAGGTTAATGGTTGCTCTTGTGCATTTGTCGGTGGAATGCCATATGGGACAGTAGATACATGTGGACTGAACGAAGTTAGTGATCACAGTTCTCATCTGTGAGGCTAGACCTATCAAAGAAATAAATTCTCCCAGTGAGCCCCATGACACATGGGAGGCAGGAACACGGATTCCTGAAAAGCTGTTTTAATCACAGAGGTTGATTTTTTCAAGTATTCATCCTTATTCTTAAGGACTTATTTGCACATGGACTGTCATGATTGTTGTATCACTGTGTTATCCATCCACAGCCATGTGAGACCACTGCCCCATCTCTCAGAACCTCCTGGTATCCCTTGCTAACACTCCTGGAGGATGTTTATAGGAAGTGGCTTGCTTGGCTTTGCAGTTTATGAGCCTACATTGAATTAGGAATTTTAACTTTAACCACTTCACACAATATTGGATTGTGAACTCTACTTAAACATGGCTACCAAAAAAAAAAATGAAGTCATGATGAGCCCTAAAAGAACACAGATAGCAACTAATAAATGAGATGCTGCAGAGAACATCAATGAACAAAAATACGTGAAGCTGGGGAAACTTACAATAAAACATAAAATGTATTCTTGCTTCCCTTTGGGAGAAACAGGGAGATATATCTGGATACAACATGCAAATAAAGCTGAGGAAGCCAAAATCAGAATGGTAGACATCAGCTCTGCTCTCCTGCCTGAAATGGGGGCTGAACAGGGAGACAGAAAGGCAGTGAGTGGATCTCAAGGAGAGTGTCCAGTGCTTTCTAAGAACTGGGTCACTGTGGCTGGAACACCAGGAGGCAATGTCATAAGCAGGCTGCAGACAGAATAGAGTTCCAGTCAATCACCAAGGGCCTTGGAAGCCATATTTGACCACCAGGAAGCAGGGAAGTGATGTGATCAGCTGCTCAGTATAAAGGTCACCTACATGATGGAAGATTTCCTGGAGAAGAAAATCTGGTGACAGGGAGAGAGTTTGGGGTCAGGCTGTGAGATCATGGACCCTCGTTCAGTTGGCAAGCATACATAGAGTGATGTCATCTCCAGCTTGCTTGGGAAGGCAGAGCATGTGCTAGCAGAGAATGTTACAAGCAGTGGCATGCTATTTTTCTTACCTACATGCACAGTTGTTGAGGATTCAGCTGTGGATAGAAAACATTGGGAAATAGTGCCATGTGTACCGAACAGTGTATAGGTTTGGGGGTCCTGTTCCTTAAATAACAAACATAACAGCTATATTTATAGGCCATGAAGCATAATGAGTAAGACCATCTGAAAGAAACATAAAGTAAACTTGACCATGTTTGTAAGCCATTTTATTCTAAAGACTTGAGCATCCATAGCTTTTGATGTTGAAGGAGAAGTCCAGGGAAAGAATTCAGAATCCTAACATCCAATCTCGGCTAATCCATTCAGCAAATACTAATTACCTGCTGTATTCCAAGTTGACTCCTAGATGGTGGAGATTCACATTCTGTCTCAAGAGAAAATGACTGCAAATAAGAAACCAAATTAGCCAGGCGTGGTGGCGCACGCCTTTAATCCCAGCACTCGGGAGGAAGAGGCAGGCGGATTTCTGAGTTCGAGGCCAGCCTGGTCTACAAAGTGAGTTCCAGGACAGCCAGGACTACACAGAGAAACCCTGTCTCGGAAAAAAAAAAAAAACAACAACAAATCAGAAACCAAATTATCACATGGTATACTTGGACGCTTTGAGAGTAACAGAAGAGAGCTACGTGACCAAGAAGGGGGTAGTGTTTGGGGAGGCGTGTAAAAGGAGGTCGGCAATGACTGACATGGAGCAGTTCAGCTCAAGTGAGAAGGATGTTCACGTGCTAAGATCTGAGGGGAGAAGCTTCCACAGTGCGCCAGAACAATAGTTCAACCCCATAATCCCAGTTCTCAGGAGGCTGAGGGAGAAAGATTGCGAGTATGGGGCAACCTGGGCTAAAAGGGGAAATAACAAAGCAGAAAAGAAGGAACACTAAAAGATGAGAGGGAAGCGAGCTAAGCAAAAGGAGCTGGGGCACATAGGACACTGTTTAAGGAACATCCATAAGAGTCCAGGGTGACTGTAGGACAGGGGTTCTCAACCTTTCTAATGCTGCAACCCTTTAATACAGCTCTTCGTGTCATGGTGACTCCCAAACACACAATTACTTTAGTTGCTGCTTCATAACCATAAATTTGCTGCCATTATGAGTTAAAGCGTGATGTGCAGGATATCTGATCCACAACCCCTGTGAAAGGGTCGTTGCGCTCAAAGGGGTCAACACCCACAGATTGGGAGTTTTCCTCCACCATTGTAGGAGGAAAAGAAACGAAATGGTGCAGTACACATGGAGAGGGGCCAGATCGGAGCCTTAAGCCCACATGAAGACCTGGGGTACTTTGAGCAGTGGGGCTTTAGTAAGGGTTTTGAGTCAGAGAACAACATGAGCTGAAGTGCATGTTAAAGATGACTGTACTGTTCTGTGAGAAGGGCTTTTTACAGAGGCAAAGCAAAAGCAAGAGACTGTGGGAGACAATGGTGGTGGGCAGGATGGATGTTGGAGTGATGCCCAGATTCCCATAGTGTGGTTGTGGCTTCCTTGTATCCCCAGACCGTTCAGGGAGAATACAAAGCCAGGCTTCTTTCCTAGCTAGACCAGATGTGGTTTACCTTCTCCACACTATTGCCACGTGTACTTCTGTGTGCATGCTGTGGTGGATGAGCAGGCTGGTGTCTCAGCAGCAGTCAGGCCATGGCACCTCGCTGTGATGGTCACCACCACACGCTGACAGTGCAGCAGATACCAGTGTCACTTCAGAACGCCTCTTATCAAGCAACAACAATTGTAGTATTTTGGTTAAATTTCCACCGATGTCTTTTTATATTCAGTGAGACCAAATGGAAAGTACCCATGAAGTTCCTCTGTCACATCCAGAAGATGTTCACTGTCTCGGGGGTATAGCATCCACATGTAGTTGTTATCAGCATCACTGGCAGTCAGGCTGCCTTTGCGTGGAGCAGCTTGGCTTCTGAGAGAGAACAAACATTAGTAGACAAATGCTGCTCGTGTAGATTTAGGTACTGGCTTGACAGACACTCATTAATGAGTTTACAGAATGAATGAATTTTGATACTTGAAGGAAAACAACTTGCAGAATGTGCTGGCAATGGTAGGACTCAAGATTAAAACAAAAACTGAGATTTTGGAAAACATGTCACTGCCACAGCGAATTTGACAGTTTCCTAATTTATGAAGTCAACTTTCTGACAAAATTTGCGGTGACGTTAATTAGTGCAGATCCCCTAATGTTGATGATGTGATATGTAATCATTTGGAAGCTAGCCAAATGACCAGCATTGTATATGGTACAGAGGTAAGCCGTCTACTTTATATGCAAAACAGACCAATAGGCTGCATTCTGATAGAAGCAAAACTGCAGGATTTCTTGCTCCACCTTCTAAAATCATCACCTGGTACGCTCTAGAATAGAATCAGAGATATATTGAAGGATGATATAAGCATGTCAAATTTCTCCCATCTGAACTATTAGTTGTCAAAGGTGGCTAAAACGTTTTACCTATTTCTAGCTATATATCTGTGAAAAGCTAGACGTTCTTCATATCCTTGAATCAGATCATTGTATGACCACAGACTGCGGTAGCAGGTGTAAGAGTCTAGCAATTCTCTATTAAGACAGGCAGCAAAGAGGTTTCCAGGAACACAGGTCAGAGTCACTTGACTCGACTAGTTGGAAGATAAAGTTATTTCTCATAAAATGTTTGCCTAGAATAATTTATTTCAAATGCAATGGATTCCACTTCATTTAATTTCTGTTTTAATTTTAATGTGGCTACATACTGATGTATATGACTCACAGAGCTGAGAGAGCTGTTTTGTGCCTTCATTGATGCTCAAAATCGTGTATGTTTCATTGTGCAGATGTGTTTTGGAAATGTTGAACTCAAAAAGGGTTCAGCTTGGGATGTGTTATGGGGGTGGAGCTCGTGACACCATATTACTACCCTGTTTGATCTTCACATATTTCTCCCAAGGAGCTATGATCAAAATGTATGAGTAAACAAATAAATAGCTTGACTTGGGAGAAGCAGGTGTAGGTGGAAGAAGGGGAAGAAACTAATTCTTTGGGAACCATGACGTAGTTGAGATGTGTGATGGGGTTACTAGTTCATAAGCTAAGTGGATGTTAAATTCCTATTTTAATACCTAATGTAGCTAAGTGTCAGCAGCTAAAACTCACAGACTTAAGAACTGTTTAGAATAAGGGGAAGAGGTCAGGTGAGATAGTGAGTGTGGACGTCCTTAGCATCCAGGTGACAAAAGCCAGGAGCCTGGGGGTGAGTGTGGGTGGGAAAAGCCCGAGGCTGGACTCTAAGACACAAAGATGGAAGTAGAGAAACTGCTGGCTAGGAAGCTGGGAGAGGAGCACAGGTGTGACAGAGGAGAAGCCAGGGCAGTGCAGCCTCACCAGGAACGGGAAGCTATAGCCAAAGGATGCTAGGAAGCAGTGTTAGAGAAGACTGGAGCGAGGACTTGGTAAGGCGGAGCTCCTTGGAGATGTTGACATAAAGTGGGTTTTCTGATGGCAAGAAACCTGCTTAAACAGGTTATGGAGGGAAAAGGCAGCAAGTGTATACAAGTCTTTTGAGGATTTTCCATCAGAGAAGGAGGGGGTGAGCAGTGAGCATCTGGAGGAAGCTAAGAGGGGTTTTCAGTTGAAAGGTGTCAAACAGTAGAGAGAGAGGGACAGGAAGAGAGGGAGAGGGAGAAGGAGGAAGAGAGGGTGAGGGGAGAGAGAAAGAGGGAGGGAGGGAGGAAAGGAGGAAGGGACAGAGACAGAGACAGAGACAGAGAAGGTAAATTTAGGAAGAGATGGCTTAAATGAGGGAGAAGGGATAAGATGTAGAGCTTTAATAACAGTGATTAATTCTGGAGAGATATTGGAGTAGGGTCATCAGCGAGGCCCAAGAATGAATGGGACAGATCATTCCTGTACCCTCAATGAAAAAGAGCCAGAAACAACTGAAGGGCCTTAACTCACTTTTTGTTAATACAATTTGCAGACAGAGTTTTGTTTTAGCTCAAAGTTTGGGTTCGAGGTCACAGGACAACATCTTCATGATGATACATGATGTCTGTCTCTAGTCAGGGGTGAATGTGAAGAATTCAGCCAACTGGCTATGCCAAGATTAACTTATAAGTCCATCCATCTCACAAAAGGCTTCACATATCCATGAGGACAGGAACTGATGACCAAAGATCCTTCCTGATCACACACACACACACATACACACACACACACACACACACACACACACACACACACACACCTCTTCATGTTGAATGTAGGGATTATTCGAGTCTGAGTTTCAGGGGAACAAGCCAGTGACTAAATTCTGGATTTGTTTGTTGTTCCTTTCCCTTGCTTGGGTCTAGTGAGATGGATGATGTCCGGTCCTGCACTCACTTAGCCCCCTTCCTCTGAGCAGTGCAAGTGAGTCCGCTGTTAACCAGTTGGAGCCTTGGCCTCCTCTTTCTGATACTGTCAGCCTGCTTCCCAAAAGCGTGTATGGAAAAGGAGGTTAGACAAAAAGGGCCTTGGGATTCTTTGGGTGTTTTCCTTTCAGCAAAAGCCTCTGGTCTTCCCAACCTCCCTTATATGTCTGTCACCAGAAATTGCTCTGGAGTTTAAGCATCTAAATTTTCCAAGTGGCTCTAGGGACTAGCAGCTTATATGACTTATATTTCATTCCAAGGAAATACTGTTCATCTGAAATATTATATTAAGTGATAGCGGTATCAACCATTCCCTTCTGTGCTGGCTAGTTTTATGTCAACTTGACACAAGTTCAAGTCATCAAAGAGGAAGGAACCTCAATTGATAAAAATACCTCTGTAATATCTAACTATAAGCAGACAAAATGTAGGGCATTTTTTTAGCTAGTGATTGATGGGGGAGGGCCCAACCCATTGTTGAGTGGTGCTAGCCCTGAGCTGGTGGTCCCAGGTTTTATAAGAAAGACGTCTTAGCAATCCCAGTAAGCAGCACCCCTCCATGGCCTCTGCATCAGCTCCTGCCTCCAGGCTCCTGCCTTGCTTGAGATCCTGTCCTGACTTCCTTCAAAGTGATATGGACGTGTAAGCCATATAAACCCTTTCCTCTGCCCAAGTTGCTTTTGGTCATGTTTCATCACAGCAAGAGTAACCCTAACTAAGACACCTTCTGTATCTCAGGTTAGTAACACATGACTAACTCTGTGTCATCTCACGACATGTTCCAGGTGAGGGGGTGGTTTAAGAAAAAAGGAAGTGAATGTGTCTGGTTTCACTATGAGCAGGACTTGTGCGAGTCCTCGAGCCCTGTGGACAGGGCACTGCGTAAGGCAGGGATCGGAAGTCTCTTCCCTCATTAAACAGCCTTCAGTTTCAGGGAGTCCTCAGTAAGGAAGAGAAATAAAAACTGTAAATAGTTATCCAGAGTGTTCTCTTAGAAAGTGCCGAGCAGATTCCACACAGCATATACACGGAGCCATCTCCTTCCTAAAGGGTATTGTTTCCTGAATTCATTTTCACCCCGACTGCGAATGGCTTTGTAAACCTGGTGTGGCTTCATCGTAGAAAGAAAAATCCTTTGAGTAAAATTCTCTTTCATGTGCTCCTTTTGCCAGTGAGTGGATAAACAGAGAAAGGAAAAAAAAACCCAAGGGCTTAGACCTGAGCAAGTTGACATTTGGTAATAGAAATGTATCAAGACCTCCTGTTGAACACTTCTTGCAAAAATGAAAGGCACAGATAGAGTGTGGGGAATGGAATGAAATAGCTCCACGTGAAAGGGCTTCAGAGGGTCTAAGCCACAAGCACAGTCTACATTAGTGTTGGGATGGAGCCACCCAAAACGCTTATGAGATCCCGTTTGGCGTTTAAAGACGAAGGTTGTGATAGAGTGTGCTGTCTCTTCCTCAGTGTTAGGATTAGTTTGTGTTTAAGATTGCATTCTGCTGTATACATTGCTTATAATTGAAATGGTTTGTTTTTATTTTAAAGCTTAGACATTTCCAAAGACAGTAGCCCAGGACCGTAATAGCAAAAGGACCCCATGTGTCACAAGTGGCATTTGAAGGAACTCCCACACAGGAGACTTAGAGAGATAACATGCTGCCATACTTGGTCACTTCCGAGTATGAAGCATGTAGGCATCCTTGTTGTCTTCCCTGGAGGAAAGACTGGTGGTTTTAGGCTAGCACGAGATAAATTTGCCTCAGAGAAAACTCTATAATGATGTATGCAAGACAAACATGGCCGTCTGGGAGGTATTACCATTCTGCTCATGGGGAATGTTCAGTCAGAGCCAACCATTTGCTCTTCAGTCCGTCATAGAGATCCTCCCCAGCAGCTCCCCTGGATGCTCTCATTTTGGGTAGGATTTATTCTTGGAAGTGTAGTTTCTTTGTCATTGACTGCTGACTTGATTGAAGTGGTGAGGATAACCGCATGTGCCCTGCCCAGGGGCACCGGGTGCTCTGCCCCAGGGTATCCATACCATGTTACTTTGCTGGGATAAATTTATGGTCTAAGTATCATCAACTGCTTTAGCTATTTGGTGAAACTTCAGCTTCAAGCTAGAGCTTACTTTATGCCCTATTTTTGTCTCAAGAAAGAAAAGGATAATTCATTGAGCATAGGTGGGGGCCACAAGCCCCTGCTTCTGTCTTCTTTTCCCTTCTGAAATCTATTCTTCCCATAGGGAACAGTGAGAGGAACAGAAAACATAGAGCTTGTTGCAGAGGCTGTTAACCCTCAGAGGAACTGTTCCTGTGACCCCAGGGACAACCCGAGGTAGGCAGGGCCCCATTACTTCAAAGCTTTAGATCCCAAATGTAGGACATAGGTCTCAATGTGAGGTTTCAAAGCATAGTTTGATGACTAACATTAGAAAAATTATCCTTTCCCTGTCCTCGCTCCTTGTTCAGAGGTAGCTGTAGAGTGGCTGCCCCATACATAGATAAAAGAAATGCCAAGCAGGAAGTAACAAATGTTTGAAATGACTTTGGGAAACTCCACAGAGTGGGGGTGTCGTGTGGGCCTTTAAGATGGATCCCTCACGCACGCATCCACGTACAGCGGGGGTGTCGCGTGGGCCTTTAAGATGGATCCCTCACGCACGCATCCACGTACAGCGGGGGTGTCGTGTGGGCCTGTAAGATGGATCCCTCACGCACGCATCCACGTACAGCGGGGGTGTCGTGTGGGCCTGTAAGATGGATCCCTCACGCACGCATCCACGTACAGTACTTACTTGCTTCTTGTGGTTCAGTCTTATCGTCTGTGTTCTGTCTCCATGCCTGCTTTACTGTTGGCTCTCCACTCATAGCTGGCTGTTCCTGGTTCAGTTCCCACTGGTCCTATCAGAGTGTTCAAGGAGCTGCTGCTGGACATGGAGGTAGAAACCACAAAGGGGGAGGCCCCAGTGGTTTTAAGATTAACGTTTGCTTGTGCTGCCCTGATACATTTGTCTACCAGTACAACCAAACAGGTAAAGGTTTAACTAAGCCTTCAGCGTAACATTCCCCATGAAGGAGGCCTTTCTGGGCAAACTCCTTTCTACTTCAGAGGGTCCAGGTCTACAGCCTGTGTATTGGTGTGTACCTGAGTCTGCCCCTGACTAGCCCTTGTGTACACGGCCTTATACGTGCCTGCTTCTAACATTCATACGGCCTCAGACACGAACACAATTGATTGGACCCTGTGTCATATGATTAAATATTAAAATTTAGAAATAAATCTCACAAACGGAGCTGGGCGTGGTGGCGCACGCCTTTAATCCCAGCACTTGGGAGGCAGAGGCAGGCGGATTTCTGAGTTCGAGGCCAGCCTGGTCTACAAAGTGAGTTCCAGGACAGCCAAGACTACACAGAGAAACCCTGTCTCGAAAAACCAAAAAAAAAAAAAAAAAAAAAAAAAAAAATCTCACAAACGGATTATCTGAGATATATTTATGGTCCTTCTGCCTTGGTGTGAGAGTTTTCAGAGGCCAGAAGAGAGAGTTTATAATACTCAGGCATTTAGAGTCCTAACTAGAGGCATGGTAGTGTGGGAACCAATATACAACAGCTCTTTCCTCCTTTTCCTCCCATTCCCACACTTGCTTGCTGCCCTGCATGCTGGAGGACTTCTGGGCCACATACCCAATGTACCACTCAGGGCAGATGCCCTGGCTCTTTGCTTATCTTCCAGGTTGATATACCTATGAAAGAGGAAGGACTCAGAGGATCGGCATCCACAGACCTTTGAGTCTTTCTTGGGACCCTTTGGGAGGAAATTCTGGGACACTGAATGTAGAGAGGACTCAAGAATTCATGGAGGACAAGGGTGAAGGGGCTTTCTGGTCTGGCTGAACTAGAGTAATCCCTTCTTGCCTGAAGACATTTATTTGAATCTCCTCTTCCTTCAGGACAACACTTAGACCACTTTTGCCTTGACTTGTAAGACCCGGATGAATTACCCCAGCCTGCCAGGCCACCATGCCCTCAGATAGGTATCAGTCCCATAGGTGCCATGGAAACAGATGGCGTTGATGTGTCTGGAAGTTTTCTCGCCCAGAGCCCTCCTGTTGTCCTCTCCTTTAGGCTTTGCCCCGTTCCGTGCTGCACAGGGCACCCAGCCCACATCTCTGATGCAGGGTGTGGACAAGGAACCTGATGGCTTTCTGTGACTGTCACCCAGCTTCTCCTTTGTCTGCCCCAGAATAAGCAATCTCAGAACAGTGTGAGGAATTGTAGCTATTTTTTTTTTTTGGAAATAATATCAGAGGACCTTAGAGAGCTGAGAATTGTGTAGGTGCTGGTGAAGGGTCAGAATGTAATCCCCTCTTGGCTGCCTTCCCATTGGCCGGTCACTTAGCACATCAGCCTAATGATATTCAGAACAATGGAGAGTAATTAATGCCTGCTTTGGTTAATAGTTACTTCATCTGGATATTTTCAGGACAGAGTTTTAGAGCAACCACACTTTGCCGGCGAATGCCCTGCCTGTAGAAGTTCGTTTAACCCTCCAAGAGCTTTTAAAATAATATTACCAGGAAATGCGATTCAGATTTCCCCCAAGTTGACAGAAAAGCATAAAATCTGTTTCTAGCAGATGTTCCCTCTGATCCCCAAACGTAAACATGTTTGCAAGACGGTAGCGAGACAACCCTGTTTACACAATGAAGTACTGAAAAAAGCAAACAAGAAAAGCATCACCCCGAGCAGTCATTGTGATCAAAGAGCCGACGATTATTAGGGTGTAGAGGGAACTGATGACTCAGACTGGCACCACCGCGGTCTCCAGATTTCAGTTTCGTAACAGACTTTCTTTTCAGGAATATTCTTCATTTACACGCAAATCCGATTTTCTTTCTAAAATTTTTTTTTCGATTTTTGTCAAACCGAAATTCTAGGATCCCTTCAAAAGATGACTCTGATACCCAGATTACACTCAGATGAGCATCCTCTGGCCGCACCTCAGCGTGGAGCGCAGGCACAGGGCTCTACACCTGGGATCCTGTGCCTGAGGGGAGAGATGGTCTCCCAAGTGCAGCGAGTGGCTTGATCTGTTCCTACCCATCCCCAATTAGTCAGAGACAAAGCAGAAGCTCTCAGGCTGCCTGTGGTGGAAAATAACTCTCTGAATCAATCAAAGTGTGGTATTTTGATCCTTTCATATGCCTGGGTATTCTGGGCAGCTGCACTTTCAAGTCAGTGACTCACAGATGAGAGATGTAAAGCAGCTCTGAATGATGGCTGGCTGAGGCAAAATGTGTCTGATAGGAAATAGTCACCATTTGCATCAAGCATAGCAGTTTTTGTGAGAATGACCGTGATTGCCCTTCAAAATAAGGCACCTTGGGACAGAGCCCCAGGTTGTTGGGGAGGAGAGCAGCTTGGCAAAGATCAGTTAAGGGTACAGTTTCTCTTGGAAGGAAACTGAAATTCTTTTACTTTGAGAATAGTAAGGCCAGACTCTATGGTACCCTCACCTGTTTATGCCCATGTAAGTAGACAAGGGGGCTGTGACCTCAGCTCTCTTTATAACGGCATTCTGTGGAAGAGAAGTTTGTCTCACCATAGACTTGAGACTGCAGGGACTTACCCCTCTAGTCGTTCTGTAGGCTGTCAGTGGAGAGGCGTGTTGCCTGTTCTATGCCCAGAGCAGAGGCACCACCCTCCAATGGGAGGGATTAGCAGGTGAGCTCTGGGTGTGTATACTGCACTTGGATTTTTGTGCTAAACTTTTCCCGTGCTTTAGAATATTAAAAGTTACCTAAGACTCTAACCCGTCTTCAAAAATTGTACATGCAAAGGAAACCTATTTGAAATAATAACCAAGATCAGCAAGTTCATAGGGTTAAAGACAACATAAGCCAGAGGAGTGCTCGGAAGGTGAATATGTCTGCTACCCAAGCCTAAAGATCTGAATGTCATCCCTGGAACCCATGGTGGAAGGAAAGAACCATCTCCCAGAAGTTGTCCTTAGGTCTCCACATGCATGCCTGCCCCTACATACAGACACAAGCATGCACATTCAACATGGAATAATTGAAAAGTTAATTTCATTTCTATATATTAACAACGAGACACTAAAAATGAAATGAGGGAAAATCTATTTACAATAGCATAAAAATAATAAAATACTTAGGAACAAATTTAAGAAGTAAAAACAAGTATGGTAGAGATGCTTAATCTCAACACTTGAGAGACAGAGGCTGGTGGATCTCAAGTTTGAATCCAAATTAGGGCGTTTCAGACCAGCCTGAGAAATATAGGGAGACCCTATCCGATAAATAAATAAATAAATAAATAAATAAATAAATAAATAAACAAACAAACAAAAAACTATAAGGAAAGAATACAACATTTGAACTCCAAAAACTATAGAACAGTATGGAAATTATGAAAACTTAAATAAATGGAAAGACATCCAATATTCATAAATCAGAGGACACACTAAGATAATAATGCTACCCAAGCTGTACATATTCAAAGCAATCACTATCCAAATTCCAGTTGGCTCTTTCTGCAGGAACTGCCAGTCTGGTTTTAGAATTCCTATGGAGATGCAAGGGGCCCAGAAGAGCTCTGTCTTAAAGAACAAAGCTGGAGGACTCACACTTCCTTGCTTTAGGACACACTGCAGAGCCACCTCAACACACAGCATAGTACTCTACCTCACACCACACACAACCGTTAACTCAGCACAGCCGAATGCAGGAACTCTAGAACTCCTACAAGAAAGCAGCATATCTGGAGAAAGGATGGTCTCAAGAGAAAGACCAGCTACATAGCAAGTTCTAGGTCAGTCTGGGCATGAAACTCCGTCTCCAAAACCACAGGAGACAAAGGGAGAAAAAAAAAACAGGTAAGGGTGACCATATAAAAATTAAAAACTTCTGTGCTTTTAAAGAAAGTAAAAAAGACAAACCTTATGAATGAGATAAAATATGTGCAAGCTGCATATCTAACAAAGGTTTAGTATCTAGGATATATAAGTAATTTTTGTAATTCAACACTCTTAAAGCAACTCAATAACAAGCAAAGAATTAAAATATTTTTTCCAGAAAATACATACAAATGCCAGTATGTACATGAAACAACACTCGACATCATTAAACATAAGGAAAATACAGATTACAGTCATGATGAGATGTCACCTGACCCCCAGTGAGATGAGTGTCCAAAAGACTACCACAATGCCTGTGGGGGTGTGGAGACCCTACCGACGGATTGTAAGAGTACTATCGTGGAAAGCAGTTTTGAGCAGTTGATCAAAATGTTACAGAATCAGCGTATGTCTCAGTACGCTAATAAAGGTTCTTCAGAGAAATAGAAGGGGGTGCATCCGTGTGTGTGTGTGTGTGTGTGTGTGTGTGTGTGTGTGTGTGTGTGTGTAAGACTTGAGAATAAATGTGTTTTGAAGAACTAGCTCACATCATTATTGTGGAAGGCAGTATTATCACCTCGACTGGATCTAGGATCATTTGTGAGACAAGCCCATGGGTCTACCTGTGGGGATTGTATAGATTAGGTTGGCTTCTGGCCAGGCATGTGAAGGATTATCTTGATAGATTTAATTGAGGTGGGAAGACTCACCCCAAGTTTGGGCTGACACATTCCCTGGGCTTGGTGTCCTGGCCTGCATAAAGGGGGGGTGTAATCTGCATACCAACAGTCACCATTCTGTTTCCCACTGCAAATGCAGTGTGGCCAGCTGATGCAGGTAGGACTCAAGCCTACCATGACAGACTGGATCCTTGAGCTGTGAACCAAAATGAACCCTTTGAACCTTAGGTTGCTTTTGTAGAAAGATTTTATCACAGCAACAGGAAAAGTATTGAGAAAAACAAGACAATATGGAAGCTAACAAGTCTAAACGCTGTTTAGACTCTAAAGACGGTCTGCTCTCCCTCAGAAAGGCCTTCAGCTGATTGAATGAATCCCATTTGTATTCTAGACAGTAACATGCTTTACTTAAAGACGACATTAGTAAATGCTAAGCCCCTTCAAAGAAGAATTTGTCCTCACCACTCTCAAGATACATTCACCCTATACACTGTGACTTAAAGTAGCCATTGCCCTCAGCAACTCTACTCCCAAACATACAGCCAAGAGAGTTTGAAATGCATGTTCAAATATGACTCTGTATAAATGCTCACAGCAACATTCTGCACATAGGCAAAAGGTAGAAACAACGCAAATGCTCACTGATAATATCCACATGGGCAAAGCATGGAAACCACACGATAATCCGTTGATTGATACGTGTGTAAATAATGTACCATGTGCATTCTGTTAGCTTTCGGTCTCTGGACCAAATCCTTAGAAAAACAACTTAAAAAGAGAGAGATTTATTGTGGCCCACAGTGTCAGATGTCTCCGCTCATGGTCACTTGTTTCCGGGCCTATGGTTAGACAGAACATTGGTGTAAAGACATTATGGAAGAAAGAGAGGAATGGGTGACGCATAGCTCTGGTGATCTGTTTCCTTTGTGTCCCACCTGCTACAGTTTCCACCAACTCCCAGGGACCCCCAGCTATAAATCCACCCATGAGCCCATCCACTGATGAGTTTAGAACCGTCATGATCCAATTACCTCAGAATACTGCTGCAGTGGAGAATCATTCAGCCCGTGAGCCTTGGAGGATGATCCAGTCTAAATTGTAATGCACAATTGTAGATACTTTTCTATTTCTTTGATAAGACACTATGACCAAGGCAATTTATAGAAGAAAGAGTTTATTTGGACTTATGGTTCTGGAGGGTTAAGAGTCTATCACGGTGAGGGAGCCTGGGAGCAAGCCGTAGGCATAGCAGCTGGAGCAGGAAGCTGAATGATCACATCTTCACCAGCAAGCACAAAGCTGAGAGAGTAAACTAGAAATAGCTCACCTCCAGTGAGATCCCCCTCCAACAAGGCTATACTTTCCGAGTCTCTGTAAATAGCACCAGCAACTGGGATCAAGCACTCAAAAGCCTAACTAAGGCTGTGGGGGATATTTCTAGTTTAAATGGGAAATTGACATACCATCACACCTGCATTCAGCAGATTATCATTTAGTTACTAAATGTAATGAAGGATTGTGGCCTGCTGCATCCTAAGTGAACTTAAGTGAAAACACCATGTTAAGTAAAAGTAAACCAAGCACAAAATACTACATTGCATACTGTCCCATTTATATGAAATATGTAGGATAGGTAAGTATATAGGGACAGAAACTAGTTTACTGTTTACCGAAGGCTGGGACAGGAGTAAGAAAGGACAACTTATGGCTGTAGAATTTCTTTGGAGTGTAATAAATATTAGATATCTGATATTGAATTCAAAGGGGAAGTTTGTTACTATTGTTTGTTGGTTTTTAATTTGGTTTACATTTTTCAGTGATGTAAGTGGTGGAAAGAATCAACGTCAGAAAAAGAAAAGACAGGGAATTAAGTGGGATCTAAGATGATTGTAGCGCCTACAGAACATAAGATATACCAACACAGCAGAGACTGACCAGAGGAGTGGGTGTCCCCAACACTGTCAGCTAACTTGGTGCAGCCATGTTAACAATAGGCTTGACCAGAAGCCAGGTGGCGATGTCCTTAAAGCCAAACCAGTGTTGAAGCAAACAGCACCAGAGGAAGTCACCCTGAGATGCCCCGGGCCTTAGGGCCAGTGCTGGGGCCTGGGAACAACATGAACTCTTGTTCTTATACAGGAGATTTTAATCTGGAGTTCACAGATGCATGGAGGACCCCTAATAGACTTGAAAAGGTCCTTGAACCTTTGATTACCACATGGAGCGGTTTTGTGTGTGTTAATTTTTTTTCCAAGGAAGGAGTCATCAGGTTGTAAAAGGACCTTTGATAGGAGAAATGTTAAAACATTATTTAGAGTGCCAGGCTAATTTTCTGGCCGTGTGATACATTGCACTAAGTGGTCTGGCACTCCCAAGTTTTGGACTAAAAATGAATTCTTGGTGCATGATCTCACTGCCTGCAGGGCAGTTTGATTCTGCCCTGGCATTTGATAGGACATGTTAGGGGATTAGGAAAGGCAGGATGTTGGTACGTTTGAGGTCATTAAACCAAGAAAGGAAGAAAAATACATTGTGGAGTTGAATTAAATGCTGAATGGCTAAGGGCGTACTTTATGGTCTTTGTCAACACTCGGAAGGAAACCCTGCTTAGAAACAAGTGAGTGACAAGCCAGCTCCGTCTAGATGCAGCGTGTTGGGAAAACAAGTCGTCTTTCCAAGAAATGCTGCTTTAGTCATCCTGTGATAGTGGAGACCGGGAGGGCTGGATGCTCTCCATGCTCGTGTCTGTGATTATAACTAGTATATGACCTAGATAAACATCCAAAGGTCCTTTTCCATATGGAGACCAGAGTTCCTACAGCTCTGGTGTCAAATGTGGAAAACCAATGAAGGGTGTGTCCTGGAGGCCCTGATCTATAGGAGAGATTCTATGTAAAATGGAGCACAGCCCTCAAAGTGCCTTTCTCTCCAGGCCCTTGCTTTAAGTCTTATTTGGTCTTGATCATTAATTCCCTTTCATTACATTAGATGAATAGTGGCTATGGTTGCTCAACCAGAGATGTACTTAACGACCACTAAACTGTTTACCTAAAATGATGAAAATGGTCAATTATAAACTCTAGATACTTTATTATAACAAACACATAGATAGGATAATACAAAGTGACAGTCCACTTATCTTATGTGAGAAGAATTCTGTGCATGAGAACTATGCGTTCAGAATCTTGTCAGTGACCACTCTCACCCAGAGAGATCCTGAGGGCCCTACCAGCCAGGGAAGAAGAGAAAAGGGACAGGCCAATTTCTGTGTCAGTAGGAATAATGAGCCAGGTGAGAAATCACAGATGATAAAATAGAGATGGGGAGGAGTAGATTGGTGTGAGAAGTAAGGTGAAGATGGAACCGACAGCCTGTACTGAGGGCCTAGATGTCAATGAGGAGCAAAGACGATTCGTGGTTTTTCTGCTAGAGCAGTTGGGTCCACGGTGGCATCTTCTGTTGACATACTGCCTCACACCTCCCTTACCTGCCACTCGCCTCACTTGTCTTTAGGGCTCTCCGCACAACTTCCTGCAGTCTTCCCTTGCTTCAGCTGCCATCCCTGTGTGGACCCAGCTGCTCCCCACAGGTCCGCTCAGAAACACACTGACTTGTGAGTGTGGGATCAGCATGTGCAGCTGTGTAGCCTGGATGGCACGAAGCAAGGCAGACTGCAGATGAGGCTGAGAGGCTGCGTGGCTCTTAAGAAAGGGTCAGAACTGTGCAGGATCTCTGTTTGCTTCTAGAAGAAAGATAGCAGAGGGCTTAGAAGACTGGAAATCTTAGGAGGAGGCAGAAAGTACTAAAGCTAGTACTTAGCTTCTAAGTACTGAAGCTAGGAAGAAGAGTTAAGGCTCTGTTGATGAACATCCAAGATCCAAGAAAGAAACACTCTTCATGAAGTTGGCAGAAGCCCCTAAGAGGTATGCCTGCTTGCAGCCCGCAGTGAATTTGACGTCTGGCTGTGAGAGATACTATCCTTAAAGTCACATGGGCACTAATATCCCGATGCCATTTGAGAACCGACTCTGCGGATGTTTGCTGGGTGGGTGCTGCCAGGGCTGATGATCCTCTCCAGAGACCGGATCTCAGGGTGAGATTGCTCTTGTGGCTTTTCCCTTTGATAGTCAGCAACCATGGTCCTCGAGGGAACTCTGACAAGATGATGGTACTGCTTTTTCAAAAGAAACTACAACAGAAGGGGGGATGTGGGGGGAACACACCTCTGAGTTGTAATGTGCTTCACAACGCATGCGCCCTAACAAACTAAGCAATCGGTTTGTGTACAAACTGCCACAGCATCTGCCGCTTTGCCGCCTTGCTTTGCTGTTTTACCGAGTGCACAGAAAAAGTGAAAACCATTCCTTTGCTGAGGGGAACGTTCTCTCTCCGACTGGTAGTGAATATCGGTGTTGTGTAGGAAAGGGGTGGCTGCTTCCTTGGGTGAGCCTGGGTAGTCCAGGGGTGTACCCTTAGGTAAGGCGCTTTGAGTGTCTGAGCCAAGCATTTTTTACCCTCCAAATGGGCTAATAACACTGAGAATCCCTAGGTCAGTCCCTAATAGAAGTTTTCAGTAAAGGGAAATGCATGGTGGTAATACAGGCGCTGTACCCACAGACTGGTGTCTGTTAGTTACAGAGTCCATGAAAGTCTAGGAAATAGTTCAGATTAGCTAGTTTTCACTCATTTCATTTTGGTTATTTCTCCTTTTCTTATAACTCTCTTTTCCAAATTGCTTAGTGACAAATAGTTCAGGTTGCAACTTCTTTTAGGATAGGATGGATAAAGTTGGAATTTTTCTGTATCTGGGAACATAAACCCCGTTCTTGGTTGTTAGCCAGAGTGAATTCAGGCTCAGCAAGAGAAGGACCGATGGTCTGAGCACTGTATCCCAGCAACTGCTTTCCAGCTGCAGTTCCACAAACAGAACGAGGTCCCAGCACCTGAAACATTAAGTGGCATCTCCCTAGGCTATATGCCTCTGTGTGTGTGTGTGTGTGTGTGTGTGTGTGTGTGTGTGTGTGTGCCTGTGTGTGTGTGTGTGTGTGTGCCTGTGGTTGTCTGTGTTGTATGTGTATGTGTCTCTCTCTATCTCTTTGTCTGTGTGTGTGTGTGTGTGTGTGTTCAATCTTAATTCACTTTCTCCATCCTACTGAAGTGCCTTTATCTCTTCCCCCTTTTTGCTCTGGAATAGCACAGGGCACATTTTCTTGTTTTGCTTTCCCAGGCGGTAGAAGACACAAGAGCACCAAGATTTGCAATCCAAACATCCTAAGTGGATGTCTAAATTCTATCTGAAAGATAATTTTAAAATTCATATTTATAGATTCCAAAACTTAACGCCAGGTGAACCCATTACTTGTTAAAGCTTTTCTGGCCACAAAATTGTGTCCCCATTTAGTCCTTCTTGGTATGAGTAAGGACTTTAGAACCACTGTCAGTAAACTTTTAACTAATATTTTGGCAGAAAATTTTGTGATCTATGACCTCCAGAACATTTGAAGTCGACCTTGCTTGATAGAAAATAGTCTCTAAATGTAGTTTTTATTTTGGGAATTGAACTTTTTGTTTTCTGACCACTGTCCATTCTCTAGGCACTCAATCCAGAAGTGGGGAATGCCCCTGTGTAAATGGGGATTCGTCTCAGCAAGCTGGTTTTGGACAGAAGTGGTAGCCTGAACCTAGAAAACTCACCTTGATCTTTCCATGCAGCATCTCTGCTGAGAAAACTCCTGCTGATTTGTGGAGAGCGTCCTCCACTTCATGAGTTGACGTTGATAAAGGAGAGAGAAGGAGCTCAGAAACTCTTACTCCCAAAGCCAAGGGGTGCCACCATGCATGGTTGTTAGCATGCCTTCAGGCTCAGCACGGGGACATGGACCGATGTTCTGAATACTTTATTTTCTGTTTTTTGTGTTACCCCACATCCTGGGAGGGTGGAAAGGAGCAATTAAGGAAGGAATTTAACCTCAGGATGACACTGGAGGATCAGTGCTGGGAGTGAGAGGAGCCCTGAGCTACCTCTCTGTCCTGAAGAAGTGATTCTGCTCATATGAGATCTATGTGTGGGTGAAAATGCCTCCACCTGCCATCTCCTGGGGGAAGTAGCTCATCACATCCTTTTAAGCCCACTAAGACCAGCTCAGCTAGGAGTTAAGCTGTCGGGGATAAAGAATGCAATCAGCTTCTCCTATACAACTTTCCAGAAAACCAAATCGTTTCGCAGCTAATTGGTACAAATGTTCCCTTGCCCACTGTTTACAGCTGGAGACCCTCTTGAACATTTTTATGTAATTAAACACCATTTACTCTTCCTACCTTAAAAGTGCAGGTTCTGCCGACTCTTTCTTTTAAGTAAATTTAAGATTACGCAAGAGGGAATTATAGACAGATAATTTCCCACATTTGCAGTACACTACTTTATTTGGAAATGAATGAATAGAAACCACTCACATGCCTTCTTCTGCACTTCCTCCTGCTTCTCTTAACAGTAAATATGAAGAAAGGAAAAAAGCAGTGTTCTCATGCTTGGTATAGCTGTACCACGGCACATCACTGTTCCTAAGAACTGTCCAGCGAGCCACTCTGTGTGTGGAGTCTTCGGAAATCAATCTTGTTAGAAAATGCAGTCGAGGCAAGAAGCATCCAGCGTTCCCTTATTCACAGTTCTTTCTAAGAGGCCAGGACAGTTCAGAGAGCTTACTGGCTGAATGGAGGTGATATGTGCTATCCTGCGGGCCACTGGGCCTGGAAGACCTCCAAAAAAGCAGTGCCCCATAGATGCGTTGTCTGCTATCCATGTTTAGCTATTTAAATTTAATTTAATTTAAAATGAATTGTTCATCCTTAGCAGGTAGACTCCAGGTACTGGGTTGCCACCCTGAGGCTGATGTGCTGTGCTGTGCTGTGCTGTGCTGTGCTGTGCTTTGCAAATGCTGAGGTCCCCATTATCATAGCAACCTAAAGTAGTGGCCCCGAGACTTTTAAGAGCATCCCTTGTGACCATAGCATATAGTTAACACAAAAAGCCTATTTTCTTACCTGCTTGAGACGAGTGGTCAAATAGCAATCAGATTGCTAGCAAGACGCCATTCGGCAGTATGAGTTTGTTTGACTGTTCCAGTTGTTGAAGTAATCAAGCACCAGAGTTAAGAGAGACTCAGTGCTCTAAGCTCTCCACTCTCTGCTGAGGCTTTAGGGACACTAGCTGTTTCCCTAAGGTTCTCGGACGCTTCTTCAGTCGAAGTAAAATGAGGAAGCTAATGACCTGGAGGGTAACAGGACCCTCAGGAATGTTGCCCCAACACTGCGGGTCTCAGATTGGTGGCTGGTGTTTTAGGTGTCATGGTGTCTTGACTTTGAGAAGGGGCCACTTTCTAAGGGTCATTCTGTAGGCTCACATACCCCTGTCATGGCCATGTCGCAAATGACAGAACTATCAGCCTCAACAGGACCTCAGACATCATCTCATGACCCAGAGATTCACTCAGCTAGTTTGTGACCAACTGAGAAATACAACACTTAATCTGGTATTTATTTATTCACTCCTGTATTGGCTACCTCTTTCTGTGTCTACTGTAAAATGGGGATTATTAACCTTAATGCCTGGCAACATTGTTAATAAAAAAGCAAGATGTTTCTTAACTTTAAATGTATGTCTTATAATTTGAAAATCCCCCCAAAAATCCCCACATATCCACATATATTCATATACATATATTTTTCCACCTCATTTAATCCTAAGAAGAACCTGTGTGAAGAGTTAGGCTCAGAGGCAGAGCACCTGTCCCACATAAGGAAGCCACTATGACACAGAAGGCTGGGTCTCGTTGGACTTCGGAACAATAATCTCTTGTAAATGTATGGCAATGCAACCATGTGGCATTGCTAGTTTTGGGCCTGTGGCATTTTGCAGTTCAGGAGTTAGCGATATTGAAAGTTATTGCTTTGCTCAAGTGGTGTAATTTTTTTTTTTTTTTACACTTTGATAATCTGCCAGTTGCACAGACTTTGGTTCAGCATGGGCGGCTTTGAAGTATATTTTTAAAATGAGAGAATCCAGATTTGTAATTAGCTTTGCAAATGCTAGTTGTACAGTTTCAGCATCTGAAGAGCTTCTGCTAAGTGTTCCTGTTACTAGTGGCAATTTTGTGGGTTTTTTTATTCCCTCTCTGTCCCCCAAGCAATTAGGAGAAACAAAGTCTGCTCTTTGAGGATCACTTCCTCACTTCCTCATTTGTATAAACTATGAGCTTGGTGACCTCACAAAATTAACGATATACCTGATCACAACAAAGGACAAACCTTTATAAACCACTCTGCCCTCTTAGGCTCCTAATTATCAGGACAGTGTTCCCTGAATTATTATGAAGTCACAGTGAACAAATACTTCTTGATACATCTTTGTTCTTTTGGTCCTTTTTTTTTTATCATTGTGATAGGTCAGCCCAGACTTTTATGTAAGATTGCTGGAAGAGATGAATTTAGTTCACTCTCAAAATAAAATCAAAAGTGCTCACACCCTGTCTCCTCATATCTAAGCTATGTTATTGTATGTGCTGGACTCAGAAGTTGAGTTTATAGATAAGAATAGAGTTGTTCCATTCCAGGAACACTGGGAGCAGGACAGATGGTCCTCTCCAAAGTCCCAAACAGACATCCCTGAAAGCATACATACAGGTGCCATTAGATGGACAGAATGGGTTATATTTAGAGATATGTATGTATATATGTATGTACATACATACACATGTACACATGGAATAACATTTAGTGAAAAAAGAGACCATGAATTTGAAGGAGATTTTAGAGGGGTATGCAGGGAGGGCTTTGGAGGAAGGAGAAAGAAGGAAGAAATGTAGTTATAATCACAAAAATTTAGAAAAAAAATAATTTTTTAGGGAACAAAAGAACACTGATTTGGCATCCAAAGGACCCAGATTCAGATCCCAGCACCTACTTGGAGGCTCCCAACTGTCTATAACTCCAGTCTCAGGGGATCTGACACCATCTTTTGGTTTACACAGGCATTATACACAGGAGGGCTATGTGCACATGGTGCATTGATATACATTGAAGCAAACACTCATACACATAAAATAAAAACATATGAAATCTCAAAAAAAAAAACCCTAAAGAAAAACTCGTGAGGACATGGTTGAAGCTCACATCACCAACCTGGTCACTCGTTATCTTTCTAGAGACCCAAGAAATAGTCAGAAACTCAGGCAGCCTGACACTCAGGTGACCCTCCCTGTCTCTTGCAGTGACAATGAAGGAAACCAACTGATAAGTCCTCATTTGAGAGAAAGAGTTAAAGTGTTCCTTTGGAATATTATAATACTACAGGGATTCAAAAGTGTGTTTTCATTAACTGTAACAACATCGGGACATGTTCTCTCTCATGTAACTCACATTTTATTTCATAATTAAATAATTTTAAAAACCCTCTATGTTTATTTACCAAAGGAGTACTGGTCCACAAATCAATTTTAAATCCAACACCTTTCAAGGTGTGGAGTGTGTGTGTGTGTGTGTGTGTGTGTGTGTGTGTGTGTGTGTGCATGCACATGTGTGTGTGGTGTATCCAATCCCAGAAGTTGCACTGAAGGGGCAGTGGGTTTCAACAACAAAACACCCTTAGTCATTTATTGGTCAAAGTTACCACTGTTCATTATTTTTTTCCTTATACTCTTTACCTGTTTTTATATGTTCTACAACAAACATTAACTCATTATCAGAGAAGAGGAAATAAATATGTCTAATTTTATGAATGAAAGTTTGATCTGAGGACGTAGGGTTGGACTGAAGCCAACAAGAAGCTTGTCTGATTTGAAAACGAACACTTTGGAGGCATAGATGTCAGCCAGAATTTACAAGTTAATCTAGAAACTCCCCTAATTAAGACCACCACTTTGGCCTCTATCCCGGGGCGTTTGAATTTGTTGAAGAACTCCTTCTGAGATGGAGCAGGAGAGATCAGGATGATTGGATCATAGCCACCTCCAAGCTGTGTGGGTTCAAGTGAACACCTCATAAGGGAAGCTCGTCTGCAGGAAACACCTGGAGAGAAGGTCTTCCGCCTGAATAGAACCTAGATATTGGTACCTAGGGGGGATTGTCTTACTCTGGCTGTGTAGTTCTGTGAAGAGGAACACCAGAACCACTGTGGAGTACTGTATTGTTCTCAAAGAGGAGTAGAGTTTGTAAGGCAGCAGGCAGGAGATTCACGGTGCGCAACCCTCACTCCACTAACGGGCTTTCCCTTCCGGTCTAGGTGGACACTCACTGATGGATCACAAGATTGCCTCGCCGAGTTTTGGGGTCCATGTCTGAATGGATTGCTGTAGCCTTCTCATCTCTTCCTCTGCCCAGTTCCCAGCATCCTAAGACTCCAAGCCAGGACAGGACCTGGGGAAATTATATGTAAGTTTTTACTAAGATTTCTTTTCTTTAACCAAACAAGGCTCAATATGAGGAGATCATGCCAATAATCCAAGCACACAAAAGTTAACTTTCTTTTTTTTTTTTTTTTTTTTTTTTGGTTTTTCGAGACAGTGTTTCTCTGTATAGCCCTGGCTGTCCTGGAACTCACTTTGTAGACCAGGCTGGCCTCGAACTCAGAAATCCGCCTGCCTCTGCCTCCCGAGTGCTGGGATTAAAGGCGTATGCCAAGAGAAATGTAAATGAGGCACGAACAAGGGCTGGAATCCCAGTCTTAGTACTTCCTCGGTCCGGTGGCTCTTACGCATTAGCGTGCATCAGAGTCACACCGGCAGTTTTGAGCCAATGGATCTGGTCTCAGCCAGCAATCTGCTTTACTAACAGTTTCCAAGTGATGCTGATGTCAGTGCCCCAAGGCCCTCACTTTGAGAATCACCACTTTAACATAATTGTGTTAGAGGAGTGAATGGCAAAGGCAGGAATCTATATGCTTTAATATTGAATACATTAAGAGGTAGAACCTGTACTTACCTCATTGACGCATACCTCAGAAAACAGCTCTAGGGTCTGCACGGAGGCTCCAGCTCAGAAGTCCAACAGTGACCACGCACCAGCGTTCCTCCTATACTGCTGGCCACTCTTTGCCTTGGACTTTAGAAGGTCAGAGTAACGGTGCGGCTATTAGCTTGAATCAGTGGCCACAGTCCCTTTACAAGTGTGCACACCATGTTTGATGTCAAAAGGAGAGTCTATGGCTCCTTTGCAAAGTGAATCTTCACAGTACCATCCCTCCCTGGTACACTGAAATGTAATTTCATTTATAAAAGACACATCAGGGGAGGTACACCTCCACTAAACAATCGCTGGAGCAAAGCTCGGTTTTTATGGATTTCCAGAGCCTCAGTCCTGCCTTACTTTGAGGTCAGCTCATTACTATGTTAGCTTCCAAAAGTCTAACTACTTAACTGCCAAAACCAAAGACAGTTTACCCTGCACTGATTCAAACCCACGAAGAGTTTGGCTAAGCAAATCCTCACTTGGATAAGGTGAGAGGACATACGGATGTACACACATGCTTGTGAGCATGCTCTGTTTCCAAGCCAATGTAGACATTTAAAGTATTTTTCTTTCATTTCATTAAATAAATGCAAATGTAAAATTGTAATGGTGATACTGTCCTGTCTAGGAAACATCCCAGAAATTGCTGGGCATTTTAAATTTGTGGTAAGGCACTACAATTCATAACGTTTTTCTTGGATGTGGTGAATGTTGTCATGCAAAGTAGCACTTGGGATTTGCAATTCTTTTATCATCATCATCATCATTATTATTATTTGAATTGAGAATGGCCACTGTCAATACTGTGATGCCACCCAGCTATGTTGTGCTAGATGAAATAGGCCAGACATACTCAGTGATGTTGCTCAGAGGAGGCACCTCGGCTTGTCAGACTCACACAGTCCATGGGGAGATAGAGGCTGCCGCCAGCAAGAGGGCAGAGGAGTGGGGTGTATTTTTCAGTGGGTACAGTGTGTGTACTGGAAAGCTTATATTTTGGTAGATGATGGTGATGTTAGTTACACGGCAATGTATATGTTCTTAAATATCACCAAACTGTGCTTTTTAAATGATGAAGAAAGTATCTTATGTTATAGTCTAACATATTTTTTTTTGAAAGCATAATAGCAGAACTCAGTCTTTCTTCCAAGAATGCTGGTCTCTGGCAGCAAAGTCACAGCTTGAGGGGCTGCGGTGCCATCATACACCGCCCTCTCATTGTGCTACCTTTTGTTTTCAATTTTTTTTTTACTTATTTTACATCTTGATCACAGCCCCCTTCCCTCCTCTTCTCCCAGTCCCACCCATACACATCCCTTGCCCCATCTCCCCCTTCTCCTTATCCTCAGAGAAGGAGAGCTCCCGTGGGTACCCTATCCTGGGACATCTATTTCCAGCAGGACAAGGCACATCCCCTCCCACCGAGGCCCAACCAGACAGTCCAAATAGAGAGAATGGGATCCAATGGCAGGGGACACAGACCGAGACAGCCCCCGCTCCACTTGTTAGAGGACCCATATGAAGATCAACTAGGTCCAGTCCCTGATGTTTGGCTGTGGGTCTCTGCCTCTGCTTCCATCCACTGCTGGATGAAGCCTCTCAGGAGACAGTCATGCTAGGTGGCTGTCTGTAAGCATAGCAGAGTATCAGTAATAGTGTCAGGGGCTGGCATGCCCACATGGGATGGGTCTCAGTCATTGGTTGCCTGTACCCTCAGTCTCTGCCCCATCTTTATCCCTGCACATCTTATAGGCAAGGCAGATTTTGAGTTGAAGGCTTTGTGGGTGACTTGATGTCCCCTTCCCGCCTCTGGAAGTCCTGCCTGGCTATAGGAGGTGACCATTTCAGTCTCTACATCCCCCTCTAGTAGGAATCTCAGCTAGGGTCACCTTATACACTCCCCATATCCTTTCCCACTCCAAGCTTCCAAAGAGTTCTAGAGATGCCCCCCGATTTCCATTCTCACTCCCAGTCCTCTCCTGTCCCCCACTTCCCACACCTGATCTCCATGCCATCTCCGTTCTCCCTCTCAACCCATCTTCTACCAAGTTCTCTCTCACCATCCACATTGGATAACTATTTAGTTTCCTCATCTGAGTGAGATTGGTACATCCTCCCTTAGGACCTCCCTATTACTGTGGGTCGTAGCATGGTTATCCTGTACTTTATAGCTAATGTCCATTTATACGTGAGTGTATGCCTTAAGTGTTTTTCTGGCTCAGGGCTACCTCACTCAAGATGATATTCTCAAGTTTCATCCATTTGCCTGCAGAACTCATGATGTCCTTGCTTTTAATAGCTGAATAGTATTCCATTGTGTAGATGTAACACATTTTCTTTATTTATCCTTCAGTTGAGGGTCATCTAAGTTGTTTCCAGCTTCTGACTATTATGAATAAAGCTGATAAGAACGTACTTGAACAAGTGTCTTTGTGGAATGGTGGAGCCCTTTTTGGGTATATGCGTAGGAGTGGTATACCTAGATCTTATGTAGAGCTATTCCCAGTTTTCTGAGAAACTACCAAATTGATTTCCAAAGTGCTTGTAAAAGTTTCAACTCCTACCAGCATTGGAGGCGTGTTCTCCTTGTTTCACATCCTCACCAGCATGTGCTGTGGCTTTTTGGGGTTTTGATCTTAGCCATTCTGACGCATGTAAGATGGAATCTCAGGGTCATTTCAATTTGTGTTTTCCTAATGACTAAGGAAGTTGAGCATTTCTTTAGGTGTTTCTCAAACATTAAAGATTCCTCTGTTGAGAAGTCTCTGTCTAGCTCTGTACCCCATTTTTAATTGGGTATTTTGGTTTGTTGGTTTCTAATTTCTTGAGTTCTTTATGTATTTTGGATATTAACCCTTGTCAGACTTAGAGTTGGTAAAGATCCTTTTTAATCTGTTGACTGGTGTTTTGTCCTATTGATAATGTTCTTAGCCTTACAGAGCTTTTCAGTTTCATGAGGTCTCAGCAATTGTTGCCTTAGTGCCTGAGCTATTGGTGTTCTGTTCAGGAAGTCTACTCCTGTACTAATATGTTCAAGGCTATTCCCACTTTCTGTATTAGATTCAGCATATCCAGTTTTATATTGAGGTCTTTGATCCACTTGGACTGGAGTTTTGTGCAGGGTGATAAATATGGGTCTATTTGCATTCCTCTACATGCAGACAGCCCGGTAGACCAGCACCATTTGTTGAAGATATTTTCTTTTTCCCAATGTATGGTTTTGCCTTCTTTGTCAAAAATCAAGTGTCCATAAATGTGTGGGTTTATTTCTGGGTCTTCAATTCTATTCCATTGATCACCCTGTCTATTTCTATACCAATACCATGCAGTTTTTATTATTATTCCTTTGAAGTACAGCTTAAGATGAGGGATGGTGTCGTGTGTGCTTTAGGAATAATCTGTAAGCTATGATATAACTGCTCTCAGGAGTGATGTCTAAACTAACTAACCCTGTGGGCCTGTATATTTAGCCTCTGTGGTGATTGGAGACCATCACACATTTTGGAGCCAGTTCTGTTGGTAGTTTTTAGAAAATGTTTAATTTGATCATTTATAATAGACTTAGATCACAGTGATATTCTATTCATGGAACCATCAAATTAAATTTTTTTGTATGCATGCTAGTAGTTCAGGGGATGTGATGTTGCCAGCATGGGTATATATGTTGATATATTAATCACAACCTCTAGAGGCTTCCCCTCAGTCTCCAAATAAGCTGAGCTGTAGCACACCGTAAAGTTCCTACCAAGTAATAAGCTTAGCCGCCTAAATGCCTTACCCGTTTACTCCAAGTCTCCAAGCGGCTGAGAGCTAGAGAAGTGGCTTTGTGGCTGCACCTGTCACTAGTGAAATGACACTTCTCACTATTACAGGGGAATTCAGGGTTCCCTTTTGTGGGTTCTTGGTCTCATTAATAAAAAGATGTTAAAATGGACTCGGGGGCCAGCAAGATGGCTCAGCAGTTAAAGTAACCTGACAACCTCAGTTTGGTCCCAGGAACCTGCATGGTGGAAGGGAAGGACTGAGTCCTGAAAGCTGCCCTCTGACCTCCACACCTGTACCATGGCTCATGCACGCACATACACATACACAATGAGATTTTTAAAGAAGAGATTCAGAAGGAAGCTCAATGATCATTTTATTAGAGTTTGAGAGAAAAACAACTGGGTAGACAAGCTATAGATCTCAGAAGCTGCTGGCAGGAGGAGGATGGAGAAGAAGAGAGAAACCCATGCCTTTTTTAAGATGCATGAAAGCCTTCGTGTTGAGCATTGGCATTACATGGCACCAGGGTGTAGGGAATATATATCATAGATAGTGAAATGTCTGGAGGGTCAGTGAGCATTCTCCGGACAGTGAGTGAGTGAGTGAGTGAGTGAGTGAGTGAGTGAGTGAGTGAGTGAACTGGGAGGAAATGCCCCAAGGTGTTGGGCTGCAGGCACACAGCCCTTTAGAGGCCATTTCATAGCACACATCTCCCGCATGTGTACTTTACACGCTTTTTATTTTTTATTTTTTGCACATGTTCTCTTTGTTAGATGAAACCCAGGTGGAGAAAGGCTTCTAATATTTCTGTGCCAACTGGCTTCATTCATATGTTAATCTTGGTAAAGCAGTTTTAGCATATACTCACTTACCAGATCGCCTCGCCCTCACATTAACAGCTAAGTGGCAGCCTGCCCTTCTAGGAACCCCCATTCATCACAAGAGGGTCTGGAATCTGCCACACTGGTGGTGTACACTGCAAAAAATGGCTATGTTGAGATGTGTTCCTGATCTTCTGCCCCAGGACAGCATCTGTGAAGCTCTACAAACCAGTGGGGTTATTGAAGCCCCTATGAGTTGTAGATTGGAAACTATTGTGTCTAGATTTTTTTCCCTATTCTACGCCTAGTTGACACCAAGTCAGATAATTACATGAGTCCTATGTATTAAATATTGTAATTTCTAGAAAAAGTCAGAATCCAAAAATAATTGTCTCCTTGTGGCAAGGCAGAGGTAACTTCGTATTCCTTCTTGAAAAAGTAAAGTCGTGGTTCACTTAACAACAGGTTTGCTCTGAGACCGCCAGTTTATCCTGTGGACCCCAGCGTGCACTCACACAGCCCGCACACACTGAACAATGTCATCTTCTGGAAGTGGTCTGAATTCTCATTAGATACGTGTTATTCTGCATAATCTTCAGAGTCACATAAAAGAATAAACACAAACGTTCCCTCTAATCTAGCTACAAAGATACAACTTTACCTATATCAGGTACTTTTGTGTGCTCTTCCAAACGGTTTTTATCCAAGAATCCCTAACTTCATAAGCCAGTGCTCTGCACTGGCTGTACTGAAGATCTGGGCGGCGCTTGGAAAAGCAGCACTAACCAGCCATCATCATCATCTTACAGGGCAAAGAGCTCCTCTTTCAGGTTTTCCCTCCAGGTTCCATTACTCAGCTTTTACACAAGACACATGCGGACCTCCCAGTATCCTTATCAGGAGGATGCTTCTGACAGCCATCATTCTCAATCCTACATTCAATTAAAAAAACATAGTAGGTGGACTTGCAAAGCCTTTGCAGCTCCCGGGATCATAAAAGAAAGATTGGCTCTGTACAGATGATTTTAGTGTTAGCTCCACTGACTATGTCCGGTTACTTTGAAAGTCATACTTAATGCACAATAAGCCAAATTGATGGGTACGGGAAAGGCTGACTTAGCTTAGTATTATCCACAATCTAGACAACACACCCTCCAGTAAAACTCTAATTCCATCCAAGTGCCTGCCTTCTCTAGATCTGAACCAAAGTTTTCCCTCCGCTTTTCCTTCTAGTTCCCCTCCCAACCCCCAAAAGCCATGTCTGTTCAGAGCGCTGGGCTCTGGTGTGCGGCTCTCTTACTGCCCTGTGAAGGGGGTTTCCGCTTAGGGTTGAGGAGACTCCTCACACTTAGACAGGGCTAAGGAGGTTCTAAAACACGGAAAGAAAGGCCAGGTGTGTCTTTGGGGGTTCCTTAAGGCTCCTGAGTAGTACCACCCACAGTCCTTACTTTAGAATAGGTATTTAGTAAGCAGCTGCTGGATGCAATTGGGGTTATAAAATGAGTCTTTGGAAATTTCTATCTTTCCTTGTATAAGACAATAACGTCCTTGAAAGGGGAGACTTATTTGCATCCCTTCAGATCCTGTGTCCTTTGTGGAACATGAACTCTATATAGGTTGATGTGAATATTTCTGAGGCAATCAGGTGGTCAGGGAACGAATGCTTACATTCAACCGGGTCTTTTTTACTATCTGCAACCCAGCAATTGATGGCACGTAAGTGTAAATAACTATCCTCAATTGTCTTTGACATCCGATTGGGCACAGGTGTGGAGACGAGGCAGACAGTACCTTGATCCTCTCCTGGTGAAGGAGTTACTAATACTGATAATGAGACTTGGCTCCTTCATTTTCGATTTGGTCTCCTCACTTCACTGAGCCATGGCACCTGCTGCTAGGATGGCCACACGGCTAAGCCAGAAACCTTCCTTCAGATCGCTGGTGACAGTGTATATGACTCTCTGGTGACATTAGCGGCCGACGTTTGTCGCCTGATTTCAAGTGCATGCTAAAAGTGAGTTAGCTTTGTCATTGACACGGAGACTAACTTTCTCTAGCCCAGACTAGTGAAAACTGAGTTGTGCCTCACCACACATGGGTTTTGTTTTCACTGTGCTCAGACCCTCCCATCTGTCACAGCACAGTCATTTGGTGTCTGATTTGGGGGCGGTGTGGTTGTTTCTCAGTGGTGTATGACCCACTTTTTCATAATACTTCATTCCATGTGTTTCTACAATACAAGTCAGAAGCTGACGAGAGTGGACTGAAGCCCCAGAAGCGTCTTCTGAGGCTTCTCGCCAGCTCTAGAACCACATTATAAGAAGAAGGTCTTAGCCCTGCATGGTGTGCGTTCCCTACCAGAGAATGATGGGCCGGTTCCTCTAGTTTCTGGATAATGAGCCAGTGCACAGGTAACGATGCCTTTCTCACAGTTGGTTTCTTTCGTGTGCCAATTATTTTGCCAAACTAGACCTTTAAAAATATTAACCACTACCTGCATAGCTTCTCTGTTGGGATGAGGAGGGGCTCAGGAGAGTAGACATTTTCATTGGTACTTTGAGACCTTATCAACTTTTCCTTAAGAATCTGAAGAGGTTAGAATCAAAAAGTTATCTCTGTTTTCTGTGTGCCCCTAGCAGACGTCCTTTCAGATGGTTGGTTGTTTCGGTTTGGTTCTACTGCTGTTGTTGCAGTTGTCTGTGAGCACCAGATACCTCACTCCGCCGTGACATCTGGGTGATAGTTAAACCTTGATCAGCTTCTGCCTGGGGTATGGGCAACCTGTGGCGAAAGCAGACAGAAAGCTTCAAAGAGGAGAAGGGCTAATGAGGGTCTGATGTGTCTTGCTAGACACTGGCCACTGGAGGCTGGAAGCAGACAGAAGCCAAGTGCTATTGACTTACGTTTGGCAAAAACCATTCCTCAAAACCTGTTTATAACTTTATGCTTCTGACATCACAGCTGTTAACCAGAGGATTCTTTTAAATATCGTTGTTTCAAAACGAAATGTTGAAGGTGTCACCTGTCCTAATGTCACTTATCCTGATTCACAAGAGAGGTTTTTTGTGAACACTTATTTACCAGGGTCTGTCTGGCTTGTGGCAGTATCCTCCGCACACTGGACTGCATACCACCTTAAGGACTGCATACCACCTTAAGATGTGGAGCATGCCCAGAGATAAGCCAACCTTGTTTTCCATGAAAGTCCTGAGACAGAAGAAGAATGAAAGTACAAACAGTGACTGGAAAAAGTGTCACACACTCGAGCCACTTTGCATCCCTTGTTAGGACAAACCCTGGGCTGGGTTTTTACATTCGTGAAGCTGTGCGGTAGGTGGATCAGTGTGGGAGGTTCAGAAAGAGTAGCGGTTAGAATAAGATTTTCCATTTATTGCCCTTTGTGCATGGCTAAAAATAAGGTTCATACAAATCAGAATGTGTAGGGCAAGCAAAATCATTCTGTTAATTCTGATGACTGGCCTGCCCACATCTTTGCATCTGTCTGTTAAGTGGTCCATTAGGAAATAAATGTCTCTGTTTAAATAGCAAAGGCAACCTAGGTTTTTATTATTATTATTTTAATTCTATTTGTCTACACAGGATAGTCTGTCATTATTCCTCTTCTAAAGGAAGAAAGTCATAATTTACACATACACGAATTGTGTTGGTGACTGAAATGGTGAGATCCGTGACTGTGTCCAAAAAGTACTGGCCTCGTTTGAAAGGTTATTTTTACAGTGTCCATCTTCAAGGCTTATTGCTAGAAAGTTATCTCTTATGAGCCCATACAGTGGTGAGGAGAGGGTCACTTAGCTGTGTTGGAAAGTGGATGAGGACATGAACCAGTGCACGCCTGTCCTGGAGCATGCTCCATCAGCGCAGATGTTGGGAGGAGCAGTTGACCAAGTAAAAACTCCCCTTCATCTGGCTTCAGAGTCTCCTGCAACCACAGTAAGTGATAATGTCTCCATTTGTGGCTAGACGAAACACCATAGAGAAGTGTCGGCAGTGTTCACAGGGAAATTTGTACCTTAGTGATCCCAGCCTTGGTGCTGTCCCACCGCACCGACCGAAGAGCGGTGGCATTTCCAGAAGAGTGTCGGCAAGCGCACCGAGCCTTTCAGTTTGATGAGGTCCATGAGGTAGATGAGTCAGGATGCCTTCTTCACGAGGCATCATTCAAAGGCAGTCATTCAGAAGCCTCAGCACTGGGAGCTGCAAATCGCACTCCTCTGACCGTGTTGGTCCTTGTGTGCCGTGGCTGAAGCGGGAGCAGCCAGCAGGAGACGACAGACCCCTGCACAAAGCTCAGCCAGGAAACCCCGCACACCTGGGCTTGTCCCCTTCTCCTCCTAGACCTGAGCACCCTTATCTGGAAATGGGAAAAGGTGCAGTGCCTGCCCCGTCGGCAGTGCCTGCCCAGTCGTCGTAGGGTGTCTGTGGGATTTGATGAGGTAATGATGTGTAAGATACAGAGCCAAGCTGTGAGCAGTGAGCTGTGCTGGCGCGGCTGCTCATTCACGCTCCCTCCTGCATCTCGAAGGTGTGCTGGAGCATGGCAGAGCATCCGAGGTTCTCCCGTATGTTTACAGTAGAAATTTTAGGGTTTAATACACAAAGGCTCAGCCTCTGGGTCCTCATTCCTCATTTAGAAGGTGAGAGCATTTATAGAGCAGTTTCTTTTTCTTTTTGTTTTTTTTTCTCTTTTTTTCCATAGTCTACTAATGCTGCCTGCCAGGTGATTTTACTTTGTAATGACATGGACACGGTGTGCAGCCCTTCCTTTGTAGATTAGCACCGAACATATTAGGTTATTTTTATCCTCACCACTATGCTTTTCATTTAAACACGGATATTTCAGTTCTAACATCTGTGCATGTTGGGTGTAGTACCTGCTGGTGTACATTAGGAGAGCGGCTGCGCTAATGCTGTAATCAATCGAGCTTTTAAATATTTCAGGTAGGAACTAGCAAAAATCTCAGGAGCAATTAGCTTCCATTGTAGTTTCGCTCCCTAGGGAAAACATTGCACGCGCTGCTCCAGCGTTAGGGCGACCAACGCTAACAGGCAGAAGACAGTCAGCGTTGCGCCCATTCGTTTTTGTTAATTATTTTCTGTTTCATGTATACTTGCCCTTCTCCTGTCTTTTTCTTCCCAACAAGGTTTTCTATTACAAGTTAAATGTTATTTTATAATATAAGGGCATAGCTATAAGCAGCACATAACTCGTGATTACCCTTTCAAAGCCTTGGGGTTGGACAGTGAGAGTTCAGACTAGACATTGCTTCAGCCTCCTCTGTGACCTTCTGGGATGCTGGTTCTCATTTATCAAATCGAAAGAGAAATGGTGACAGTACAAGACTCTGCCTCACCTGGGACGCCATGAAAGTGATGAATAGGAACAATAAACACAGAAGTTACAGCGCGGCCCAGAGCAGCGAGGGGTCGCTGTGAGCAGGGAAGGGGCTTTAACTGCACAGTCCCTTTCACGTTGATTCTGCCATCCTAGGTACCAAGGCTATTTGTAGCATACATCAGATTTTCTGGGTTTCAGTGTTAGGACCTGGCAGTCTGCAGTGAAGACAGACATTCCTCAGGATAAGGACCAAGACAGTTTGCCTTTTCTTACAGCCATATCCCGTCTCTCACATTGTATCCAGACTGCACTTTCTATGTGTTCTCTCTCTCCCCCCTCTCTCTCTCCCTCTCTCTCTCTCCCTCTCTCTTACGAAAATGGAAGAATCCTTTTCCTCAGAGAAAATCCTTCCAGGTGACTTTCAGAGTTTCTGGCATTACAGTGCATGCATGCACAGGCACACACATGCACACACACACAGGTACACATGCGCACACTGGCACACACATGCATACACTGGCACACACACAGGTACACATGCACACACACACATGCACACACTGGCACACACATATGCACACACTGGCACACACACACACATACACGCACACCATTATCTTTGCCAGCCTCACTGCACTTTGCCACTGAAGCTTCTGTGAGAATTATAGACTGGAGAAGGTGATAAATTAGACTCTGGCTCTGATTTCCTACCTCGCCTTTCAGAGGGATGACAAAGATTCTGAAATTCATCCCGTTGATACACTCACTTCTTCGTATGTAACAGTGGATTTAACCTGTCCTTCATGTACAATTTGAGGGTAGTGGCCAGGCTGGGCCCATTATTCCTTTGGTTGAATAATATAAAGAATTTGCAATGGAGATTACTCTAATGATGTATTTTAAGTGCATGTCCACATTGGTAGTTTAGTGCTCTCAGTCATGAAATGCTTTGGAGTTTGTGGCTAATGGCTAAATGCTCAGAAAAAACTGAAATTTTCAATAAGATTGACATTTGGAGTAAGAAATATAAATCTAATGAGAGCATTTCAACCAAGGCTTGTAATTAGGGCTGAATAGAATAAATTTATACATGCTCGCTGCAGAAGGGCACCTCGGAAGGTGAAATTGCATGCTCTTCTGTGAAGGAGCGAAGAAGGCCAATGTATCAGTGTCAGGCCGTGACACCCGAGTATAAATGACACTGTCACCAAGTGCTGCACTGGGCACCAAGGGAATTCCACTCGAGTAAATTACATTACTTAGACAGACCTGAAGGCACCGTGCTGGAATGAGAGCAGAAAAGGAGAAGGCTGTCAGCACAAAGCCGAGGACATTGCCATACAGCCAACTGCAGGATGCACTTGCTGGCTGTGTGGGACCTGGAAGGGACAATGTTCCGATCTGTTGTTAGCTTATAGACGTGGCAGACATGTACATTTGACCATAGGGAATGAGTATAAGTTGATTTCTGTGATCTGGTCAGCGTTGGGTCTCCCTTATTATTTACAGTTGGGTGGCAATAGGGGTCAGTGTACATTTGCCGTTCTTTTATTTTCTCTGTTGTGAGAATCTAACCCCTGCCCCCTCGGTAGTGCCGTCTACCTCATTCTCAGCCCCGCTCTCATAAAACACGTGGTCGGCATGGTCAGGTGGAATGTATCGGTAATCCCAGCTACTGGAGAGACAGAGGCAGGAGGATAGCATAAGAACTCTTTTTCTCATGCTGTGTTCTTTTGGCCCATTGCAATAAGAAAGGTAAGACTTTGTGTGTTGATCTGTCATAGCGTTTCTGGGCAGGTACTGGGAGAAGAGATTAAACATCAGTGAGGACACCATCTCCTCTCCTCCCTTACCGAACATGTGCCTTCCTCCTTTTGTCTGTCTGGGATGCCAGTCAGTCCCTGAAAAAGCCAATCACAGGGACTATGGAATCAGTCACTCACTCCTTGGCTAGGAAGTAAATATGTCCCAGAGAGGGTAGTCTGAAACATCAGGGTGGCTTTCTCAGCCATGTGTCACACCTTGTCCTTCTTGAGACACCCTTAAACAGCTCTTGGGGGACATGCTGCATGGAGAACATGGGCTCTGCAGGTTATCTCCACACAGCTTACATGGCAGGTGTTCCGCTATCTTCCTAACACAGGGCACGTCGGACATCAGAGGTGGTACTCGGGTTTGAGTTTTAGTCTTTCCAAAATAATGCTGTGTCAGAGGTGGAATTTCATCTGCGTTTTGTACCTGTATAGACTTTATTCATTTAATCATGGGCCTTAGGGAAGCCACCTTACTTGGAAAACTAGGTTTGAGGGCGAGAGAAGAGAAAATATGATATATTTTCTATTTTATTCAAGTATACCCACCTTTAAATTATTTCAAGGCGCTCTGGTGCAGCTCAGAGGTAGAGTGCTTACACAGGACATGCAAGGCCCTAGGTTCCATCCCCACTAAGGCATGGGTGTGGGTGTCAGTCTGTGATTCTGAAGTGACATCTGTGTAAAAGCTTCACACGGTGTACCATGTGAAGCCTGGGCGCACAGACCGCTTACTCATCAGCTGTGTGGGAAGTCAGCCTCGCCTGCACTGGCATGTCCCGGTTTCCATCACATTTCACTTGTGTGCTCCTTCCATCCACAATATCAGTAGGGAAATGTATGTGTGTCTTGGTGTTTACTACAAAGTTACTATGTGACTGTTTTCCCCGGCTTATCTGTGACAGCCTGCTATGGAACTACAGCTCTGAGCTCCTGTTAGCTGAGCCCTGGTGAAAGAGCTTTGACAGCTTCTAAAATGTTTTGAGCTTCTCTCCATTCTGAAGAGCCTCCTTTGTTCCAACTGCCCTACCAGTGTGTGACTGTTCTCTCTTCTTCTTCTTCTTGCATTCAAATTGGAAAGGGAGCAGGGGGCTCTCCTAAGGAGGAACAAGTCTGTGGAGGATTTCGAGCACTCATTCAGAAGCTATTCTTAGTTCCCAGAACTATAATGAAGCTAGGCTTTTCGTCCTGCTGAAGCTCCATTAAGGAAGGATCCCTCTACCTGCCACCTGATTCTGTTTTCCCCAAGGACGCCTGGGGTTTTCTTCCCTGATATTCTGAATGGACTGGCTTCTAAGTCAGGCACATCTTGCAAGGCAGTGAGTTCTGTTGCTGTGATAGCTCACTGAATCCTCAGCTGTCCTCTGAAGTCTGCATTAGCGGCACTTTCTGCAGACCTGGATTCATCATCAGAAGTCAGCCTGTTCAAGTCAGCAATGTACCCACATTGTCATGCAGGTGTTTGCATCTGACACCTGCTGCCTTGCTCTGTTGTGTTCCTGGGCTCCCACTGCTTGCTGCACATGAGAAAAAGAATGCAAACAACAGAGTCCCTCCACCAGAGATCCCATAGCCATGTTCCAGGGGACAGTGAAGTCATTGTTCAGAGGTGACCTAAGGACGAAAGCATTTAAACAATAAGCCCTCTTGTGAGATGTCGTGAACGATGCACTGCAGATATTGTGAAGTCCTCTGTCTTGGGGAAGGCAGTTTCTGCATGGGTTTTAGTGCCTAATACCTTCTTAACAGCCTTTTAGGAGAGGAAAGTCACTTGTCTCACTATAGCATCCAAGCTATAGTGTTCTAAGGAACACTAAAGTGTGTTCCTTTATATAAAACACACACTATAATTTATAGAAATCACAGTGCTCCATTGAATTGCAGTCCCCTCCCCCTCCCCCTCCTTACCTGAAGTGGAAACTCCATCTGTTTGGTAAAAGCCTTCTTTCTTTGTAATTTCTTTTTATAGTGTGTGTGTGTGTGTGTGTGTGTGTGTGTGTGTGTTGTGCACACACATGCACATGTCACTGAACACATGTAGTGAGGTCAGAAGACAACTTGGAGAAGTCAGTGGTGTCCTCCTGTATGTCATGGGGATTGAACTCAGATTGTTAGGGCTGCTAGCAGGCTCTCCCACCCCTCTTCATTCTTTGAGTAATATTTATTTCTTCCAAATGAAAAAAAAGGGTCCCTTAGGTTTCTTATATTCATAATGAGGCTCTAAGGCTCGATAATAATTCTCTGAACACCTTATCACTGTTGAAGCATGGGAAAGGGGGAGCCCTGCTTTGAATTTAGTTCAG
Organism: Mus minutoides; assembly: GCA_902729485.2. NCBI lineage: Eukaryota > Metazoa > Chordata > Mammalia > Rodentia > Muridae > Mus > Mus minutoides. The sequence goes on from LR749492.1 coordinate 1,110,569, forward strand.
TGTGAATTTATTTTAATTTAATATTTTTTGTTTTTGTTTTTGCATTGAGCCTTTAAGGGCGGCTTGGTATATAGACATATACCCTTGTTAACTCACGCCAGTATCTCTGGCAGAACCCTGGAATTATCTCAGTTTTGATGTTGGATATATGACTTTCCATGATGGCGGAGGGTGTGGTGCATAAGTTGACTGGCCAGAGGTGTTCCGTCACGATATAAGTGTAGGATTAAACTATTAAAATTGCCAATTTGATGTGTTTGCAGATCACTGTACACAGCACCATTGCAGAATCCTCCTAATTGAAGAAATGTTTCATCTCTATCTCTGTTGACAGGAAGGATCGCCTCCTGATAATTGCTTTGCTTAAGTGTCTGATAATATGCCAGGAGTGAGCGCATTCTGTGTTAGGTCATCTTTAATTATGCATGTACCACCTGTCAGCTCTAAATCAGGATCAGATCAGATCCTTGCAGAGTCACTTTGGGGAGGGTCGGAGAGAAGCCAAGGTGATCTCTTTGAGAAACAACAGAAATAGTAGTAAACATCTCATCACCTGAAAGTGCCTTGGGGGGCATGGCTTGTGAGGCTCCAGCCACTGGCACATCTGAGAAAATCCGAAATCTCACCCAAGCAAGATAAATTACCTCGGAGACAAATGACGGAGAGCTTGGAAGTGCCCCCTCCCTCCCTCCCTCCCGCCCGCCATCTGTGGCATTTCCTTTTTACTCTTTCTCATCCTTGTAAAAGAGCCAGGGAGAAGCTCAGACACATTTTTATAAGCTACGTGAGGACAGGAAATATGATAATGATGTTACATTTCATACATTTGGGGGATTTTTTTTTCAGTAGTTGGTTGGCTTTTTTTAGAAGGACAAATGTGGGTTGGAAGCAATGCTTGCTACCCTCTGTCGGCTTTTAGTAGTTTTAGTCTCACTTTTCAGGGCTGTTTGGGACTTTCTGGAGGGATGTTTAGGGTTCTTTACCGAAAGTTCTGTTCCCTCTACTAAGAGGTGTTTTTCTCTGTTCACCTGTCAGAGACTTAAAGGCAGAGTGAACACACATTTACTCTTTCATATTACAGGTGGGCTTGACTGACTGCAGAATGGCAGTCGGAGAAGGGGCAGGAGTAGAGAAATGACTGAATGTGCTTTATCCTGTGGTGCAGCTCTCAGAACACAAAGGGGAGGCTCCAAGCCTATCCGCTGTCCAAGCTGGAAAAAAAAAACTCTCCTGAGAAGGCTTTGCCTTTGACCCACTTTTCGAAAATCCTGAATTTCTCCATGTCAGACACAGCTGAATAGAGGGACAGGAACTCCAATGAGGGATAAAATGACCTCCAGCCCCACAGAGCACCAGGTCATGACTCTGAGTCCCTCTTCACCACCATCCAGTGCCTAGGGTGACGTTTACTGCAGTGGGCATACATTCAGGTAGCACAGAGTAGGTCTGACACTCACTGTCCAGTCCAGTGTTTGCCACTTAGTGTGCAATTGAGCAAGTAAAGGTTACAAAGGACAGTCAGCTCCACACAGCTCAGTCTTCTTTCAGAAGTGACTGCAGCATGCCCATGCACGACAGAAGAAGATCTGAAAGTTAAGTCCAGGAGAACCGAGGGAACGAACCAACAAGTAAAAGTGGTGCCACCATATTTTCTCATCCTCGCTCGTCTTTGCCAAACCCTTCCCATCTGCCTGGGAAAATCGTGCGCTCTCTCCACCTGCCTGACTCCTATTTTGAATGTTATCTCCTCTAAGAAGCATCTTTAAATTCATTCTTTTATAATTTTATACATGTATATAGTGTTCTTGGCTCAACTGCCCCCCGCCCCAGTTAACCCTCTCTTACCGCCTCCTCCCGACACCAAATCCCTTCTTCTCCTCAGGTCCTTCTCCTGCTTTCATGCTTTTGTGTACGTGTAAGACACATTGCATTTAATTAGAGGTGAACATGAGTGAGGTCATTTGCTTGCACAAGAGCAGCATGCCAGGCTCATTCACAGAGGAATATGATTGCCATCTCTCTGTAACCTTTAACTTATTACATCTCCTTTGAGAGGGTCTAGGCCTTATGAGCCTCTCTCAGATCCATGATGGAGAACTAACTGGTGGGCCCAGCACTATAAGGGCACCTACTGCTGCTTTGAGTCTATGGGTGCAATGGTCACATCCTGTCCCCTAGAACACACATATAGTACCCTTGGCGTCCTCCAGCTCCTACTTTCTTTCTGCTTCCTCTTCCTCTTCCTCTTCCTCTTCCTCTTCCTCTTCCTCTTCCTCTTCCTTGGTGTGCTCTGAGCTTTGGAGGGATTGATATTCGTGTCCCACTTAGCTGAACATTCAACAGTCTCTTGTTCTCAACACATTGACCAGTGATGGGTCCCTGCGTTAACTGTCACCCATTGCGAATAGAAGCTTCTCTGACCAAGGCTTAGAGCAATGCTAATCTGTGGATGTAAACATAAACGTTGTGAGTTCAGTTTGACAGTGTGCCCAGTTAGCAAAGTAAGTTCCCCTACTGGGTCTATGACCACCATAATCATGGAGTTTGATGAGGTTTGTAGAACTAAGTATGAATTCCTCCTACAGGGAAGTGCTCAGATCCAGTCAGAAAGTAGCTGGCTATCCCCATAACAATTACTCCATTGTTGCAATAGCGGGCATATCTTGCCTAGCATGTTGGTAATATAGTTCACAGGTTCACAGCTAGGTAAGACCAGTGATAACTTTCTTCTCCTGGCAGCACTCCAGCAGGCAGGAAGCTTCCAGTTCATTTCCAGTTTGATTTCTCTATGTTTTTGCAATCAAAATGCATGATGTCCTCAGCAATAGGGTCATATCATCTGATTCTGCTGGGAACCCAAGAGGAATGACAAGGGCCCCAGGGATCCCTCTGATCAACAACTCTAAGAAAGTACCATATACCTCCCACTGGGATTTTGTCTAATAACCAATGTCTTAATGTATTTTTTCTTCCTTCTGGAAAAGCTGCTGCCCATCACCAAGTCCCTAGCAGACTGATTGTCTGGCTCTATCAGCATTGGTCATAGGATTCTACAAATTATTCTATATGGAGTTTTCTCTGGGGAAAAGAGTGTACCATCTTAACTGTGACCAGGAAGCTCCTGAAGCCAAGCAGTAATCTGTGGTCCACACTCCTTAGGTTACACTAAGGATATTATGACTATACATTAGAGAGGGACATACACACATGTGAGCGCTGCGTGCAGTGCACAGTGGAGGGATGATGGACTGTTGGCCTGGAGAAGAGGGAGAGGACGTAAGCCACAGTGGCTGTGTTTAAATAAATGACAGACTTGCTTAAGAGCAAGGGCATGATACAGAGGAGATTTTGGTTCAGAACATGATTTGTTTGCATGTAAAGCTAGCCTACTCTGACTTTCTTTGGTAACAGTGGTTCTTGTTTCTAGAAAGAGAGTTTATGTTTTAGGATTTCTATGGGGTTTGAGAATATAAATTTCTGGGCTGTGGGGGAGGCACAAATCAGATAACCCTAACACTGCTAAGATGGAGTGTCCCTGTTCCATGCAGCCTCCCAGCCAGGATGAGAGACACACTCCTGACTTCCATGTTATATCGGTTTGTCTAGTACATGTCCAGCCACAAGCTGCAGGCTGGAGATTGGGACATGATAGAAGACTTTCTTCCTTGATGAGGGTGTACTGTGAGACAGACTAGCACTCAATCCGTTCCAGTGCACATGCCTCCTGGCCCCTTGCTTGATGTGACTGGGAGTGGCTCCTCAGCACTTGAACCCTCCATTCTGTCCAGGAAAACACACATACTGTTGTTCACCTCCTAGGAGTTGCCATGAGGGTTAATGAACGTGAAGAGACCACCTCAGAACCCATCTGTCACCGGTACAGTGGACAGAAGAATTCCTGTGTGTAGGTTGCTGTGATTGGGATGATGAAACAGAGTGTCATGTAGACAAGTCCCCAGATTGGAGATGGATAAGGCCCTCCTGGTTCAGTCCTCAGCCCTACAGAGGAAGAACAAGAGGCTCCCAGCTGCACACCTGCTTCAGCGTAGGTTCCTGGGAGTGTTGGCTTCTTCTCTGCTGGAAGCTGAGGAGCTGGTACAGAGGTGTTCCCAGCATTCCCTGGGACCTGCCAGTGACCTGCAGTGTGCGGCTTCTCTGCTGCTGCCTGTCATCTCAGCCCAGCACTGACCATGTCTCTTCCCCATCCCTCCTTTCCTCTCTACTTCCATCTCATCCCAATCCTTCTTTCTTTATTTCTCTGACTTCTCTCTTGACCTCGTCTTCTTTCTGTGTAAGATTGTTCTGATGAGCCCAGCATGTCAAATGGTTCTCAGTAATTCTTTTATTCTGTTGTATTAATTTTTTTAATTGAATGTATAATCAAACCTGGATACTTTAGAAGGGCAGCAAGAGGTCTTAACCACTGAGCCATGTCTCCAGACCCTACATATTTGTCTTATTTTGCATGGTTATATGTGTGTGTGTCCTCTCTTTCTGTCTGTCTCTCTCTCTCTCTTTCTCCCTCTCTCTTTTCCTCCCTTCCTTCCTCCTTCTACCTCCCCTCACCCCTCTCTCTGTGGGGTGTTGTAGGTGTGCATACAGAGATCAGAGGACAACTCAGAGGGGGTGGCTCTCTCCTGGCACTATGTGGTACCTGGAGCTAGAACTAAGGTCACCAGGCTCAGCAGCAGGCATCTTTGTACACTGAACCATCTTCAAGCCAACATTTTTAGCCTAAGCAAGAGTTTTTTGTAGCTTGGGGGGGGGGGGAAGATGAATCTTTTCATGTTTCTCTAGACTTCCTTCAGTTCTTTTTTTTCCCCTGTGTTGACATTTTCCCCTTCTCTCATCCCCTCAGCCTGTAGTCATTAACTTGCCAGACACTCAGCAACGGATTGTCTTTATGACGTTGCTAAAGTTAGGAGCGTGTCATTCACAGAGAACCTAACCCATATATTAACTCAGGCACAGCAAATTGCTAAATACATGCCTGTAAGTAAAGAGCTTCAGAATGACAATCCAGCCACTCCTATTGGAAGGGGGTGACTGAAACAGACTGGCAGCGGGCAAGGGAGGGTGAGTGTCTGCCACAGAACTGAGCTGGAACAGATCACTGCCCTCTGGACACACACAGGGGCCCCAGCAGAGCATTTCCCAGGACATGCTGGCGAGGTCCCAGTCTAACGGGGAGTCAGTGGGCTCCTGCCAGCCTCCACTTGTTCAGTCCTTGTCCACAACTTGAGCATCCACACCGTGGTTTTTTCCTCCTCCTGTTCCCACTGGAATCCCTCTTATTCCCACCAGGGTCTACTTCAGTAAATGTCAAAGTAGATACAAAAGATAGCCGCTGCATTAGATCCAGTGCCCCGTGGATACTTGAGACCAGGTGCCATACAAGTTTTGAAGAGCATCCGTCCATGTGGAAATGGGAGCAGCATCTAGTGGGAATCATGAAGATACCCTGACCCACGTGTTTGTGCACGGATCAGGAATGGTGCAAGAGAAGCCACACATTCTGTAGAGTGTCTGGGGGCATGCAGCTCTCCAAAGCTTTCTTTACTAGTCTATGTTACATTTTATTTAAGAATGTTACTTTAAATGTACAATCATTCCTAAACTCCGAATCAGAAGGTGGTATTAGTCCCCAGAAAGGAAGACAGCAATCTATTTTCCCAACTCTCGGAACATGATGTTCCTTTGGGAGCCGGTGACCTGATGGGAAGCCCACAGCTCTAGGTGCTGAGGTCATCATCCACGCCTTATGACTCAGTGTTCCCCCAAACTCCAGTCTAAACACCTCTGTGAGTGGAGAAGGAGAGATTCCTGCCACTGTATATATAGCCCTGGGCTTTGCCAGCAACCTTGTGAGAAGAGATGTCCGGGAAAACTCACAGAGAGCAAGGTTGCTGCATGTATGTAGAATCTCACTACAGAATGTAAAGCTTAGTGCTTCTCAGAACACTCACGTGTTTGTCAAAGCTCCATGCAACACCTGAGGTCAGTTGCTGTGTGCAGTCTAGTCAACTGCCAAATCCACATAGAAGAGGTTTTTGTTTGGCCTCTTTAAAAGAGAAGTAACTGTTAATTTTTCTGAAATTGTTCCGACCTTTGTCTTGTTCACAGATATTCATTAGTTTGGGTTTTGTTGTTTGGTTTTGTTTGTTTGTTTGTTTGTTTGTTTGTTTTTCCCAAGCTTGTGCAAAGGCACCCAGGCTTTCAGTTTCCGTTTTCCCAGTGTGCTGCACTGGCCTTAAGTAGTCACCACGATGCTTACAAAGGGCTTTCAGAGTTCAGTCCCCACCTTCAAGCAGAGGACTCAGACAGACTCAGATAGCTTGCCATGCATGCAGATGGTAGGTTCCAGGGTACTCAGGCTATGGGCATACTTGGTAGCGATAACAATGTTTTAGAAAGAACAATAAGACAGCCCCAGGTGTTGTCTTAACATGTATATCTTTGTATCTGCCTTGTGCTCCTATTCTATGCCAGGCCCCTTGAGAGCAGGGGCTTCCTGGTTCTGCACTGTGTTCTGTGGTGCCTTAGCAAATCGATGCTTAAACAAATATGTTCTGTACCAGGCTTAACTTTTATCTTAAAAATAGCATAACAGTTTTTTAATGTATTTCGTTTCATAGAAAAGCAGAGCCTGGATACTTTGCAGTACTTTTTTAAGTCTTGGCAGGGGAAATGCTAAGTCATGAAAAGTTCTCAATCATTGTAGAAAAAGTGATTTTGTTTATGCATCTGACACAAGAGGAATGGAGAATTTTCAAAGAACCTTGGAGATTACTTGCTTAGATTCTCTCGTGTAGCCCTAGTACCAAGAACTATGCCTGACATTTAAAGGACGCCTAATAGATATTTGTTGGGTGTTGGAGAGGTGGCTCAGAGGGCAAAGGCATCTCTCACCAAGCCTGAAAGTCTGAGTTCAGCCCCAGTCCACATCTAACAGAAGGACAGTATCGACTCCCTCAGGTTACCCTCTGACCTCCATACACTTACCAAGACGTGTGTGTATAAAATGTAATGATAATTTTTTTTTTTTTTGGTTTTTCGAGACAGGGTTTCTCTATGGTGCCCTGGCTGTCCTGGAACTCACTATGTAGACCAGGCTGGCCTCGAACTCAGAAATCCACCTGCCTCTGCCTCCCGAGTGCTGGGATTAAAGGCGTGCGCCTCCATGCCCGGCTTATAATGATAATTTTTTATAAAATACATTAGTTGGATGACTGAGTGAACAGTTACTGAGCTCTCCTGTGTGCTAAGTACCACATGTTAAATTCTGGAGACTGCAATAATAAATAATGGATTTGCATACACACCCCCGGTACTTCCTCCCTACCCAAAAATCAGTGTAGGAGACTAGGAACCCCTCTAGCCATCCTCATTCCGTGTGAGAAGGCAATGAAGATAATGCAGCAGTGTTATATTTGTTGTGTGAGTGTTGTTAACCAGATATCATGGTGTTCCCTTACAATCCTACAAGAAAGTAGAAGGCTGAGGCAGAAGGGTTGCAAGTTCAAGACCAGCCCTTGGCTACTTAGCAAGACTATTTTTCAAAAGTCCAGAGGCTGTGGAGCTATCTCAGTGTAAGAGGACTTGCCTCCTGACTACAAAACCCTAAATTTGATCCTAAATTTGATCCAGAACCGCCCAAAGAAAAGAGAAAATGTTACATTGTGTCCCTGAAACAAGAAGAAACAAAGAGTCAGCTTATGTCATTCTCCTCTTACACCTGTCTTACTAACCTTTGTCCCAAGTTGTTTCATTTTCTGGGCAAAAGGGATCATGATTCGCCCCAAGATACAAATGGTGCCAAAGGTAGCATAGAAAAGCTACACCTCAGAATTCCCACGTAAGTTAGTCAGGTTCTCTAGATGAGCAGAGTTAATACAATGAATAGCTCTTACGGGGGATCTATTAGATCAGCTTCCACAATGTGGGCTGAATAGTCCAAAGTTGATGCTATGCATTCTGGGAAGGCATTTGTACAGGAAACTAATGAGATGGGGCTGAGGTGGGACCAACACGTGGTCAAGAGGGGAGAACAACAGTCAGATAGTTTAGCCTTGGGAGTAAATGTGTAATTGAGCCCTCCCTCTTTCTCTCTCATCCCTTCCCTTTGGCCTTACTAATGTTTTGAGGTTTCTCTCTGCAACCTGTGGCTTGACAGCTTCGTTCCCTGGCTGTTCTCACACACCATCTCTTTACCCTTGCTGCTCAACCACCTGGCACCCTTGGCAGGCTGCCTCTCCCTCCTGGAAGGTCTTTGCTAACCTGCCCTCTTGCAGACAGACTTTCTAAAATGTGATCATTTAGCCCCTAACCCTGGGCTCATGCTCATTCTGAGTAGGTTGCACGGGCTCCCTTAATAGAGACGTGTTCTTATTCTCTGGTGCTTTCCCTAGGGCCACCACTGCAACCATCTCTCATCTCTCCCAGTCTGTTATAAGGAGGGTGTGTGTGTGTGTGTGTGTGTGTGTGTGTGTGTGTGTGTGTGTAATATCTCTCCTGAACACTGGTGTGCATCGTGTCATATACCAGTCACATAAGTGGCACAGAGCAGAGTATGTAAGTTCAGTGTAGTTAAACATGGGAGCTGACCATGGCTCCAGGCTGTCCCCTGCCTCCCTTGCATTGTCCTGCACAGCAGCCAGTGACGTCACCATCCTGACACAGTAGGCATTACCTCATTCCTATCCTCCTGGCATCGACCTCCCCTGCCTCCACACGCTCCACATGCCACCACCGTGTGATCGGTAGAAATGTCATCCTGATCACATCATGTCCTGTCATTAGCGACTCCTTGCCCTAACGTGGAGGACATGTGCAGACCTATTAAACTCCACAGATGACTCTGCCTTCTATCCATGATGCCCACCCAAGAGCACCCCCTTTCTGAAGGTGCCTGCTCTTCTTTCCTCACTTGTCAGACTTCTCCCTCCTTCATGCTTTGTCACAGCCTAACACTGTTCTCACCCCTGCCCCGCCCCACCCCCGCCCCACCGTGACTGTCTGCCCCAGATTGGGGGGGTCTGCGGGGGGGGGGGTCGTGCACACAAAGCAGAGGTGTTTTGGAGAGGTTGCCATAATCTACCTATTCTTTGGAACCTACCTAAGACTGGTTTAATTTCTCAAGGAAACACTTGGCTTATAAAGTTCTGATTATTCTACCTCATGCATTCTGACATAATAACCATATACTGCCTTCTGTTGTTATGTTAATGTTCCCATGCCTGTGGCCTGCTTTCTCTGTCGATCCCTGGGTGTCTGATACCAGCATCATCAGCTGCTCTTTGCTGCTTAGCAAGATACCCCCAGGCTATTTATTATTTTTTTTCTGGTTTCCATGGTTCATTGGACACTTCTGGTTTGCACAACCTTCAGCTGAGCTGAATAACCCAGGATAGATGTGGGTGAACAGTGACCCACCGCTGCCACTGCTTCTGTGTTTAAAAACAAAAGAAAACAAACAAAAACATACTGGAACTCAGCCACACCAGACTGTCAGTGGAGCCTTTACCTGTGACAGCAGAGGCAAGTCAGTGTAGTGGAGATGACCACATGGCCTGCAGCCTAACATGTGCGCTGATTGCTCCCTCAAGGAAATATTTACTAAACTAGCAAACCTTGCCGAGCCCTGCCCTGGGATGGCCGGATGGAAAGGGCCTTACTGGGGCAGCTTGTCTTTCTCTGGGGTCTCTCAGCTCCAAGAGACTGGCCTGGTGGTTTGTATATAGCAGGAGAGGGCAAGAACCTGATAGACCTCCACCTGCCTCTGCCTCCCAAGTGCTGGGGTTAAAGACATGCGCCACCATTGTGTGCAGAAAATTTCCTTGACGTTGGCCTCCCCAGATGTTTAGAGATCTGAAGACTGCTTCCCTCCAAAGACCGGTCCTACCCAGATTATCTAAACCTGTTTCCTCGATCCAGCTGTATAGCATAAACCCTGCTCCTTGCTTATCTGTGTGTAATAACTCCACCTCTCTGCTTAGCTGTATGCAATAGTGAGGAATCTCTGTCCAACTTAAAAGACAGACATGGTGAGCGTCCAGGGTGTTTTCATTTCTCCATCAGAGGGGCCAGACCACCTGAGGTGGGGGCGAGGGACAACTTTTCTCAGTATCCATGTGTCTGCCTGTCTGTCTTTTGCTCATTCCCTCACCGCCCCCATCAGGACCATCCCTGGAACTTTGATGGCATGGTATGGATATTTGGGGAGAATACAGGAATACTATTGTATAACTACTATGTGCCAGGGACAGCCATAGCCTGCAGATGTGGTGACGGTCAGGGTACACCTGCAGCCTGACTCAGCTTTGTGTCTTTGTCATCCAGTTGGGAAATGAGATTTCTCTAAAATCCTTTCAAGGAATCCCTCAGGAAGGAGCTGTAGCATTAACTGTATAACCTCATGGTGATGTATGATGTGACTGGTTGTCAACTTGATTAGATCAGTAAGCACATTAGAAAAGTGGGACTCTGCCTATATCTTTGAAGACGTTTGCAGAGATGGACCATGAGGTCTCTGACCTAGTCAGTGGTTTAGTCCATTGATACATTCTAAATCTGAAGAGATTAATAGGAGTTCTTGGCACTTTCTGGCTGGTGAGAAGAAGCAGGTCATGTAAGGAATGCTCTATGAGACTATCTTGCCCAGGTCCCTTTCTGAATTCCTCCTCTGTTTTCTGAATGCTGTGGTATAAGCTGTATGCCATGGCCCTCGCCTCCATGATGAGCTAGAACTTCTGAACCTGGGAGCTAAAATAAACCTTTTCTGCTTTAAGTCCTTTCTGTCAGGCATTTTGGTTTAGCTACAAGTAACTAATCCAGTTTGCCCTATTCACCCTCCCCTGACCTCACACAATTATCTGAACTTTTCAGATGCTGTGTCTTGAGGCTCTTTCCAACCAGATGATAGTTTCATCAGGCCGCCAATAACTCAGAAGTCTGATTCACTAGATTGAGTCCCTCAGGTTTCCTCTGTGGTTGGAACGCTCTACCCCGTGCATTCAGATTAATGCGTGCCTGCCCTACTCAACCTGTGGATGCATAGTATTTCCCATTCCCACGTGTCTGGTGAGATGCTACCCCTCTGATGAAGCAGACTCAAGTACCACTCACCTGTGATGGTTCCCTGGTTGTTCATCCGGCAAACTCTTTCTTCCTCTGCCGTCACGGGCCTCGGAGTTTGGAGTGTGATTCAGATGGGGTGTAGCACACACTGTTGCAGTTCAACTTATCCTAAATCATCTCTCTTATGCATTGTACTAGGGTTCAGACTGCAGGCCAGGTCATAATTCACTTTAACTTCCTTCTGAATTCCTTGAACAGGGGAGACTTCTAGAAAAGTCTTGGCTTCGTTGCTGAGGCTAGAGCTCAGGACACGGGAAGCAAGCATGTTACTGCTAAACTGTACCCAAGTTCCATTTTATGAATAATGGACAACTGATGTTTACATGGCATGATTGCCATTTTGAAACCTTGGTCTTATTTATTTCTAAGAGTTCATTGAGTTAAATGCATTTCATATTCATTAATAAAGGGAAAAAATTGCTGCATATAAGCCATCAATTATATAGCATATCTGAAACTGTTTCCTAGCACTAAAATATAGAGTATTAAGTCTAATTCAGATGGATATAGGTGACTCAATATATTTTAAAAACATCAAAATATACCTGTCATTAGAATCTCAAAACAGCTGTGGTAGAAAGGTTGGTACATGGTAGTATCCTCATCTTACAAAGAAAAAAGTTTGACTTAAAAGAAACTATAATACTTGTACAGAATCAAGCAAATATATATGTTGTTTATATACTCTATATACCCAAAGTGTAGGAGTCTAGTCTTATGATTGAGACAGAGTTTCCTTTCTAAAATCACCTGTGGATATCAAAACCTCAGCTCTAAGATTGGTATCAAAGCTGACCTTATTTATAAATTGCTATGCACATCAACTGGACCTTCAGTTTGTTTTCCTGGCTACTCATCCCCGTATTACCTGTATATCGTAATGTGATGTGGTATTACATGCAGCTCAAGAGAGATTAGAATGATGATTGGGTACATATGTTTTTCGGGGGGTGTAATTAGGCAGATTCTCACACCCTCATCAAGAGATTTCCTCACCATCATTAATCTGAAAATAATAGAAGGCTTTCTACATCCAACATTACTCTTAAGTCAATGCTTGCTTGAAGATCTGTAGAGCATCCTCTAGAGTGGTCATTTAGGGGGAAAAAAGCTTTGTGTGAAGTTCGGGTATTTGTTTTACTTTAAAAACGAACATGCACACTTTGGCATATGTAACCATTAGACTGATGTTCCAAGGATAGATCTGCATACCATTAGTTGTATTTCTGTTTTACATAGTTTGCTAGGTGGAAAGAAGGGGCTTTCAAGTTGAGGAGGCTCCCCAAACTGCAGGATCTAGAATGTGTCGATATCTAGAAGCAGCAATGTAAAGAAGAAAAGACTTGATTTAGCATCGGGATGTGGTGAGTTTTCCTACATCGTCCCAGATTTCATTGTTGCAGGAACCATGGTGACGCAGGGCATCATGGCAATGCAGCAGCCTGTGACAGAGACTTCCTCCCTCATGGCAGTCAGGATGTGGGAGTGGAGATGGGATGCAGGAGTGAGAGACAGCACCTACGAGCACACCTGCAGTGATCCTTCTTCCTGCAGGCCCCATCTTCTACAGTCCCCTAACAGCCCACAATAGTGCCACCTTATGGTTATAGTTACTTTTGTGTCTCTGTGCTATGATACCATGACCAGGGCAAACTGACAGAAGAAACAGTTTATTGAGGGTTTTTATTTTCAGATAGTGAGCCAGTGGCCATCATGGAGGGGAGCATGGCAACGGACAGGCAAGCATAGTGCAGGGGTAATAGCTGAGAGCCTATATCCTGTCCGGTGAGGCAGCGTGGCAGCAGAGAGGGAGAGAGAGAGAAGGAGAAAAGAGAAGGGAGAGGGAGGGAACCAACTGGAAATGGTGTTTTGAAACCTCAAAGTCTGTGTCTCCAGTGACACATGTCCTCTAACAAAGCCACAACTTCCAGTCTTTCCAAAACAGGCCCAACAGCCTGAGACCAAGCATTCAAATGTATGAGCCTACAAGGGTCCTTCTCATTCAAACCAATTTATTATGAAGACTTACAGTCTGTAGTCCAACTCCCCAACAATGGTCAGCTGTAAATGGGATGTCCAAGAATCTAGTAGTTGTTCAGCCCCACAAAGATAGTTGTTTCAGCTGGTCTTCTGTAGAAGTAGATTCCAACAGATGTGCTGGCAAGTAAGTGCAAGTGGCGAAGAAGAGTGAATCTTCCTTCTTCCAATGCCCTTATGTAGGTCTCCAGAAGGTGTGGCCCAGATTAAAGGTGTGTACCACCACACTTAAATCTGGGACTTGTTTTGTCCCAGGCTGACCTTGAACTCGGAGATCTCCTTGCCTTAGTCTCCTGGAATTAAAGGTGTGTACTACCTTTCCTGGGCCTAAGATTTTCATAGCCACTATGCCTCAAGATCTCCATGCCAGGATCCAGGTCAGAAATTCTTGTCTTCCAACCTCAAGATTTGGATCACAGGTGAGCCCTCCAATTCTGGACTGTAGTTCATTCAGATATGGTCAAGTTGACAGCCAGGAATAGCCATTACAGTTATCCTGTAGTGTTTATTTAGTAGGAGCAGTATTGACCCATTGTATAAGAACTCCTTGGCTAGGGGTGGGAGCTCACACACCAACAGAGGCTCTGGGTGTGTGAGGGTGTTCCTGAAGACCCTGGATCTTTTCAGTCCTCCCATGCTCTGGCTCCGAGATCTTTGAGCTTTCCGGAGTGGAGGGATGTTGTATAGATGTCCCATCCCATTTCTTTTCCCATTTTTTTAATCTTGTGTGTGTGTGTGTGTGTGTGTGTGTGTGTGTGTGTGTGTGTGTGTGTACATGTGGGGACAAGGGAACATTTTGTTAACTCTCTCCTTCCACCATGTGGGTTCCAGTGATAGCACTCAGGTTTGTTTGCAAGCCTTGTCTGTTATGCCATCTCAGTGCGTACTAGGATGATTGATTGTTTTGTTGCTGTTGTTGTTGCTGATGATGATTTAAGGACTCATTCGTTATTTAAGAGTGTGTTGTTTAAAATCCTTGAGTTTGTATATGTTCTAGACCACCCCCACTTCCTGACCTCTGCTGCCCTAGACAAAGTCTCACTATGTAGCCTAGGCTAACACTAGACAGGGTTTCTCTGTGTAGTCCTGCCTGTTGTCTCAAAAAAACAACATCCCTCCCCAGAAGAACCATGGAAGTCTATAATTAAGTGGTACAAAGAGGAGGACAAATGATAGAAGGAAAGTTGTCGAAATAAAAGGAATAAAATGAGATATAAGTGAAAGGTATGGTAAAGAGTGTCTAGTGTTAGCCTAAGTGAAGAAACACATAGCAATCTTAAAGTCTAACTGAGAAATATACCACAAATCCAAAACCATCATAAGATGTATATGCAAGAGTATGAAGGGTAAATAATATAAAATGAGAAACAGGGGGTAGGGTGCTGGTGCAGTGGTTAAGAGTACTAACTGCTCTCCCAAAAGCACCTACATGGCAGCTCACAACCATCTATAACTCCAGTACCAGGAGATCCAATGAGTTCTCCTGGCCTCTGTAGGCACCAGGCACATGCATAGTGCATAGACACACATGGAGCCAAATCATCCATGCACATAAAGTAAAAATAATTGTAAGCTCCAAAGGGGTCAAGGATGCTAGGAGAAAACAGCTCGCAGAATCAGCTTAGCAGGGCTTAGTGCACAGAGACGGAAGAGCCAGTCATGGAGCCTGCATGGGTCTTTGCTAAGTCCTCTGCAGATGTTATGATTGTTAGCTTGGTGTTTTGTGGAGTAACACTGTGGGGGGGGGGGGGTTCTCTGAGTATTTTGCCTGCTCTCCAAACCCTTTTCCTTCTACTGAGTTGCCTCATCCAGCCTTACTATGAGGGGGTGTGCCCTGTTTTATTGTAACTTGTTATGCGGCATTCACTTGATATCCCTGGGAGGCCTTGTTTGTTTGTTTGTTTGTTTGTTTGTTTGTTTTTAAGAAAGTGGATGAGAAGTAGATCTTGTGGGGGGAGTGGAGTGGAGAGGGAGACGATAGGAGTGGGGGGAGAGGAAACTGCAGTTGAGATGTATTGTATGAGAGAATGACTGAATGCTCTTTTAAAAGTAAAACTAAAAATAAAAGAATGTGTATGGGGTGAGTTGCAGGTACACCTGTGCTGACTGAGTTCAGAGGTGAAGTTCTCAGCTCATGGTGGCTCTGGCAAGTTGCAAATGGTGCAGTGTGGGGAGAGGAACCTGTGAGCCATTGACCTCTATATGGCTTCTCTGTTCTCTGTGGTTCTATTGTTGGGGAAGGGGAGGCTGTAAGTCCTTTCCTGGTCACTTGGCACTCCTATGTGGGCTCTGTTGGTCCTGCAGGCTGGCGTGTGTGAGGAGCAGAACTTTCCCTGCAGTTTCTCCTGCTCTCCCTAAGCAGCTGAATTCAGCAGTGTTGTGCCAATCAAGAGGGCTTGAAGGTGGATCTCCATGGGGCACTTCTTAAGGACTCAAATGTGTGGCACTTTCAAGAATGTTGGCACTGAAAATACCCTGAGTACATAGTCACTTTTTCCTCTTTGTTAAGTCTTTCCCAATTTCATAAAAAAATCTCTTTTTTTCTTGATATTATACTACATTACATTTCTCCATTCCCTTTTCTCCCTCTGAGTCGTCCCATATACCTCTTCCAAATCTTCCTTTAAATTCATGATCTCTTCTTTACTAATTTATTATTGCATATATATGTATACATATATATGGATATTTCTAAATATACACATTACTAAATGTAACCTGTTTGGTCTATCTAATGTTACTTGCATGTATATTTTCAGGCCTGACTTTTACTCTCCCACTCCTAATGTTCTCAGTTTCCTGTAGTTTCTTCTGTAGGGCTGAGGCTTGTGGGCTTTTCCCTCTCCATCTTAGCATGTCTGTTGGTATTGCCCTTGTTCGTCTCATGGTTAGGCAGGCATGTTGGTGAGACTTGATGAGTATAGCTTCGGACATTGCTAGGAGACAGACACAGCTTCTGCCACATCCTCTTGCCACTGTTATATTCTACCTTACTCAGACTAGAAATGGTAGTTCTCAAAATTATGGATGGAAACCATATGCCAAAATATATCTCTCTTTAAATTATTCTTCCCAGGAGTTCTCCACAGCCGATTATCACACTACTTTATTTTTATTTGTATCCTGAAATGCTGCCTTTCCCCTCCTTGGCCCCGTGTTTTCATCCTTTTCTCCCAGATTCACTCTGTGTACAGTCACTAATGTGAGGTTTTCCTAAGCAGCGATAAAGTATCACTCCCATGAGGGCTACAGAGCCACTCAGTGTCCTAAACTGTCTGTACCATAAGGTTCCAAGTGATGCAAAGAAAATGTCATCTTTTAGGATACTTCACTGGTCAGAACTTTTACACTCTCAAATATCACCAAATATAGCCAGGCGTGGTGGCGCACTCCTTTAATCCCAGCACTCGGGAGGCAGAGGCAGGCAGATTTCTGAGTTTGAGGCCAGCCTGGTCTACAAAGTGAGCTCCAGGACAGCCAGGGCTATACGGAGAAACCCTGTCTCAAAAAACAACAACAACAACAAAAATCACCAAATATGGAAACAAAAATGCCATAAGTCAAAATCAGCAAAAACAACAAATGATATGTTGATTATCCCCTACCTACCGAGGATGCTATATGCTTGAATTAACAAATTAAGAAATAGAATAGTTCTGCATTTAAAATTTAAGTTTAAGATAGAATATTTAAAAAAAAAACAACAACAGGAAGCAATGAGCTATCAGATCACCAGGCATCCATCTTTCAATATCAAAGAGAACTTTTAATAATGAAAACAGTAATTATCAATAAATATTGTGGATGCACTCACTTGTAATGCATAAATTAGTAAAATGGATTTATACAGTGACACACAAACAGACAAATGAAGCTAAAGAAAAAAGCTCCGAGATATGGCAGGCGTAGTCTAAAGCCTGAGTGAGTCCACCCATCTCCCAGATACAAAGTGAAACAGAGTCCTCTCAGTACTGGTCCATACTGGTCCATACTGCTGCTGAGAGTTCCCTAAGGTGAGAAATGGTTATTGCCTTTACACTCAGCCTTAAAACCCTCAAATGCTACATTTCAGAAAGACGAAGGGAGAGTAAAGAAATGGCTGAAAAACAGAAATATAAAGGTAAAGAAAATGGCAAACATGTAGATACCTGTTAGAAAGTTTGCCTACTATAGTATTACACAGAAATGTGTATCAGTAAGCTAAAATATTAGACAAAATTCCAAATGAAAAAGGGGTGATCAGATGTGACTGAACATGCTCAGAGTGGCAGGGCAGAGATGACAAAGGAGATAGATAATCAAAGTTCACATCCAAAGGTCCTCTTACTGTTGTGTCAGAATTAAGACTCTAATCTTAAATTTCAACAATAACTGCTAAGAGTAAGAATAATACCTTAACTTCCAAAGCATTGTTTTAGATTTATTTTAAGTGCAAGAGTGTTTTGTCTGTCTGTCTGGTGTATGTATGTGCACCACATGCATGCCTCTGGCCTGGTGCTGGCAGAGGCCAGAAGGCAGCACTGGATCCTGTGGAACTAGAGTTGCAGACAGTTGTTAACCACAGTTGTCTCCCCAGCTCCTTGAGATATACTTTTAAAGTTAACAATGGAAGAAGATGTAAAAAACATTTTGAAAAAATCAGAAGAAATAAAAAGCAGAAGTATATTTGTAGAAAACAAATATGATTATATTAGCAATCCCAACATATATAAATGACATGCACAAATCATAACATACATAAATTATAAAAGAAATGAATAGATTTCTGACTAAGACAAATGCAGTGATATTAGAGTTGTTTAGTTTTTGTTTACTTTGTTTTTCTTTTTCTCAGAAAGAAACTTTCGTTGACTGTAGTGTCAGGTGGTGGTGAGCCAAACAGGAAGTAGTCAGAATTTCTTAGCAGTAGCATCTTAGCTGTGTGTCTTTTCTAACATGGACTGAGAAAAGTCATAAGTAAAGGGGTGGGAAACATTCCAGCAAAGACTAATTAAAAAGAATCTAGAATTGCTTTTTTTTTTTTTTTTTTTTTTGGTTTTTCAAGACAGGGTTTCTCTGTGTAGCCCTGGCTGTCCTGGAACTCACTCTGTAGACCAGGCTGGCCTCGAACTCAGAAATCCACCTGCCTCTGCCTCCCAAGTGCTGGGATTAAAGGCGTGCGCCACCACGCCCGGCAAATTGCTTTATTTTTAATAAGTCATCAAAATTATATAATAGTTAAATGTCTCTTAAATACACATGATAACTTCTGAAGCCAAAAGTGATATGCGCTCAACCAGTTTCTTAAGTCTATTTGGAAACATTAAACATGATAGAAGTAGAAACAAACCTCTTATGAAGTCCTGTGTGGAAAGGAAATTGTGGCAAGTTTCTGATTAGACAGAAACCATCCCATCTCCAAGGGAGAATACTCAGCGTAACTGTGGCTTCATAGAATGAGTTGAGTTAGTGTTCATTCTGTTTCTATTTTGTGGAGTAGTTTGAAGAGTATTGGTATTAGGTCTTCTTTGAAGGTCTGTTAGAATTCTGCACTAAACCCACCTGGTCCTGGGCTTTTTATGGTTGGGAAACTTTTAATGACTGCTTCTATTTCTTTAGGGATTATGGGACAGTTTAGATGGTTTATCTGATCCCATTTTAACTTTGGTATTTGGTATATGTCTAGAAAATTGTCCACTTCATCCAGATTTTCCAATTTTGTTGAGTATAGGCTTTTGTAGTAGGATGTGAGGATTTTTTTAATTTCCTCAGTTTCTGTTGTTATATCTCCCTTTTCATTGCTAATTTTATTAATTTGGATACTGCCTCTGTGCCCTCTGGTTAGTCTGACTAAGGGATCATCTATCTTGTTGATTTTCTCAAAGAACCAGCTCCTGGTTTTGTTGAATTTTGTAGAGTTCTTTTGTTTCTGCCTGGTTGATTTCAGCCCTGAGTTTGATTATTTTCTCTTGTCTTGGGTGTATTTGCTTCTTTTTGTTCTGGAGCTTTCAGGTGTGCTGTCAAGCTGGTAATGCGTGCTCTCTCCAGTTTCTTTTTGGAGGCACTCAGAGCTGAGTTTTCCTCTTACCACTGCTTTCATTGTGTCCCATAAGTTTGGGTATTCTGTGCCTTCATTTTCATTAAATTCTATGAAGTCTTTAATTTCTTTATTTCTTCCTTGACCAAGTTAACATTAAGTAGAGTGTTGTTCAGCTTTCATGTGTATGTAGGTTTTCTGTTGTTTTTCTTGTTATTAAAGACCAGCTTTATTCCATGGTGATCTGATAGGATGCATGGGATTGTTTCAGTCTTCTTGTATCTGTTGAGGCCTGTTTTGTGACAAGTAATATGGTCAGTTTTGGAGATGGTACCATGAGGTGCTGTGAAGAAAGTATATTCTTTTGCTTTAGGGAGAAATGTTCTATAGATATCTGTTAAATCCATTTTGTCCATAACTTCTGTTAGTTTCACTGTGTCTTTGTTTAGTTTCTGTTTCCATGATCTTTTCATTGCTGAGAGCAGAGTATTGAAGTCTCCCACTGTTATTACTGTGTGAGGTACAATGTGTGCTTTAAGCTTTAGTAAAGTTTCTTTTATGAATGTGAGTGTCCTTGCATTTGGAGCACAGATCTTCAGAATTGAGAGTTCTTCTTGGTAGATTTTTTTCTTTGATGAGTATGAAGTATCCTTCCTTACCTTTTTGATAACTTTTGGTTGAAAGTTGCTTTTATTAGATATTAGAATGGCTGCTCCAGCTTGTTTCTTGGGACCATTTGCTTGGAAAATTGTTGTCCAACGTTTTACTCTGAGGTAGTATTTGTTTTTGTCACTGAGGTGGATTTCCTGCATGCAGCAAAATGTTAGGTCCTGTTTATATATCCAGTCTGTTATTCTGTTTCTTTTTATTGGGGAATTAAGTCCATTGGTATTAAGAGATATTAAGGAATAGTTATTATTGCTTACTGTTATTTGTGATGTTATTTTTGTATTTGTGTTGCTATCTACTTTGGGGTTTGTTGAAAAAAGATTACTTTCTAAGTTTTTCTAGGGTGTAGTTTCCCTCTTTGTGTTGGTTTTTTACATCTATTATCCTTTGAAGGGCTGGATTTGTGGAAAGATATTGTGTGAATTTGTTTTTGTCATGGAATATCTTAGCTGGTCATCTAGAATTGAGAGTTTTGCTGGGTATAGTAGCCTGGGCTGGCATTTGTGTTCTCTTAGGGTCTGTATAACATCTGCCCAGGATCCTCTGGCTTTTATAGTCTCTGGTGAGAAGTCTGGTGTAATTCTGATAGGACTGCCTTTATATGTTGTGGGGAGCGGGCGTGGCCGCATTGGCCAAAGATGGCACCTGGCTCTATGCCAAGCCCTGTGACCTCACTTGTTTATCCCAGTCTCAGTCATGCACAGTAAAAGCAGCCTGTATAGCTCGTTGGAGAGATTAGCGCAACATCTCACGATACCATTCTATCAGCCAATTCTGCATGCTGCCTTGGATGTGTGCATCTATGATTGGGTGGTGTGAGGTGGCATGAGTGAATGGAAGTATAAATTGAGGGCAGCCCCAGATTAGAGAGACCAGCTTAGGAGAGACCAGTGTTACAGAGACCAGAGACCAGAGAGAAGAGACCAGCGTAGGAGAGACCCGAGACCAGCATTAGAGAGACCAGTGTTAGAGAGACCAGAGACCAGCATTAGAGAGACCAGAGACCAGCGTTAGAGAGAACAGAGTGAGTGAATGAATAGATTGATGTGTGTGAGTGAACTGCTGCAGCTGTGTGAAACGAGAGAGAGAGAGAGAGAGAGAGAGAGAGAGAGAGAGAGAGAAGCAGAATAAAGCAGAATCTGTGAAGGCAAGCTGCTCTGAACCTGCCTTGGTGTCCCCAGGTCGTTTCTTCCCACCATCTCTGCTGGTCAGAGACGTGTGGGCGACGTGACACTATGTTACTTGACCATTTTCCCTTACTGCTTTTAATATTCTTTCTTTGTTTTGTGCATTTGGTGTTTTGATTATTATGTGTATGAAGGAATTTCTTTTCTGGTCCAGTCTATTTGGAGTTCTGTAGGCCTCTTATATTTTTATGGGTATCTCTTTTAGGTTAGGGAGGTTTTCTTCTATAATTTTGTTGAAGATATTTACTGGCCCTTTAAGTTGGGAATCTTCACTCTCTTCTATACCTATTATCCTTAGGTTTAGTCTTCTCATTGTGTCCTGGGTTTCCTGGATGTTTTGGGTTAGGATATTTTTTCATTTTGCCTTTTCTTTGACTGTTGTGTCAATGTTTTCTATGGTATCTTTTGCACCTGAGGTTGTCTCTTCTATTTCTTGTATTCTATTGGTGATACTTGCATCTATGACCCCTGATCTCTTTCCTAGGTTCTCTATCTCCAGGGTTTGTCTCCCTTTGTGATTTCTTTATTGTTTCTATTTTCATTTTTAGAAGCTGGGTGGGTTTGTTCAATTCCTTCACCTGTTTGGTTAT
This sequence comes from Mus minutoides, assembly GCA_902729485.2. Lineage (NCBI taxonomy): Eukaryota > Metazoa > Chordata > Mammalia > Rodentia > Muridae > Mus > Mus minutoides. Next base: position 1,132,204 of record LR749492.1, read on the forward strand.
GTTTTCCTGCAATTGTTTAAGAGATTGTTGTGTTTCCTCTTTAAGGGCTTCAAGCTGTTTATCTGTATTCTCTTATATTTCTTTAAAGGAGTTATTTATGTCTTTATTAAAGTCCTCTCTCATCATCATGAGATATGATTTTAAATCAGAGTCCTGCTTTTCTGAGGTATCCAGGGCTCACTGTGGTGGGAGAACTGGGTTCTGATAATGCCAAGTAGCCTTGGTTTCTGTTGCTTATGTTCTTGCCCTTGCCTTTAGCCATCTGATTATCTCTGGTGTTAGCTGGTCTTGCTGTCTCTGACAGTGGCTTGTTCCTCCTGTAAGCCTGTGTATCAGAACTCCTGGGAGACCAGTTCTCTCTGGGAGGAATTTGAGTATAGACAGCTGTGGTACAAGGTCAGCTCTGGGGTGCAGACGGAAACTGGAAGGATTCTGTCCCCAGATGTTCCTTGGTTCCTATGTCCTGATGGCTCTGGGCAGGTCCCTCTTGGGCCAGGAATTTGAGCAGAAGTGATGGTGCTCACAGGCATGTCTGCACTCCTGGGAGACTAGCTCTTTCCTAAGGGTATTTGGATATGGAGTACTGTGGCACATGATCTAGAATTGCTTCATTGATATGAGTCAAAATACACTCAAAGACAAAAGGCATTGTAAGGCTAGAGCTCTTACATATGGCTAGAAATATATGAAATGTATAAAACTACACATGACATTGGAAATGTATACTATTTCTAAAATGGCCTCAAGATATGTAAAGTTAATAAAACTTTAGTGAAATTTCACATATTTCTTTAAGGTATCACTTGATGGCGCAAACAAGAAGTAGTAAACGTGGAATTTGAAATGGTACGAGAAGACATTTTTTTCACAGACACAGGAAACTGCACCAAGCACCTAGAATATGTGGATACACTCTGCATGGAAGAATTATTTAAAAAAAAAAAAAGTTGACCTCATACTAAATACAAAACTGGTCTCAACAGATTTCCAGGAATCACAATTAAGATAATCATATTTTATGACAATTAAGTTACAATTCAATAACCATACAGTCAGCCCCCCTCCCAAATTCCCCTTAAATGTGGAAATTTTCAAACATTTCTGAGTAAATTACTAAAATGGAAATTTTTAAATACTTAGAACTGAATGGTGATGAAAATATTACATTTCAGAACTTGAAGGATGCAGCAGAAGTTAGATATGATAAGCTGTGGGGTAGTAGAGGGCAGGATGAGGTGAAAACAGAGGATGCAGGAGTGACATTGACAGTAAAGATGCTGTTTAGTGAATCTACAGAGCCCAGAAGATGCTTCTGTGGACAAGCTCATGGTACAGATATCAACCAGCCTATTTTTTTGTAACAAGATCATATGTCTGGCTTTGTAGGTGACATACTGTCACCACTGCTCAGCCTTGCCACCACAGTATGAAAACAGCCATGTGATATATAAATGACTGAGTATGGTTCTGGTCTAATAGTTCCATATATAAACTAGCAATGGGCCATACTTACTATTCAGACTATGATTTCCCAGTTGTTGAACTAATTATATATCTAAAACTGACTGTAAATAATGGGAAATTTGAGTAAGGTTGCTGGACATAAGATCAGTATACAAAAACAATTGCCTTTTCATTCGTCAGTATCACAGAAAAGTAACATTTTAAGAAGTGGTCACTGAGCCAGTGGTACTTGGCTATAATTTTACCACTGCAGAGGCAAGATGGTCATGTGATTTAAAAGCTAGCCTAGACTACATAAAAAGAATCTACCTTAAAAATGCTTAGGATTGATAGTCACAGCAAAAATAAGTAACAGTACATGTACCAATATTCAGAGCCTAAAGAAACTAAAACTATTAATTGATCTGCTTCATACCAGTAGTTCTCAAAAGTTCGATTTCCAGATCCTTCTATGCTCTAAAAGCAGCTGAGAAATCAAAAGATCTCTTACTCAATTGGGCTTTATCAATCTGTAGTTATAAGACATTTAAGTTAGCTACTAATTTAAAAAATAATCTACTGTACACTAAATATTTGACACATCTTTATGAAATAAATTGCACTTTAATTTAATTGATGAAAATGTTTTTATATTTTTTCCAGCTCTCTTTAATGACAGCATAAATAAAGGCACTGGAATCCTGATAGCTCTTTCAATGTTGAATCTGCTGTGCTCTGTAGTTTTACTTTTATTATATGAAGAACCTGCTTTATGTTGACCTGCAGCTAGAGAAAGGGACCACACTTTAATAGCTCCCCAGTTTCCAAACAATCGAAGGTATCTCTTCTTTGATACTTTATCAGTCTTTGGAAGGTTATAACTCAGAAGGTAGTTGCAATATGGGACCTAAAACTGTATCGCTGAGCTTGTCATGTTCCATTATGTTAAAATTCATTGTTCTGCCTGACACCCTTGGATGCATCTTTTTTCCAAGGATGGTTGTGTGAAGACAGTTGACTATTTGGAAAAGGCTGGGTTGCCGAGTTAAGTAGCTCTTCAAAATGATGATACTGTTTTATGTCAAATTTTTCACTTATTAACATGATCTTCAGGGAGAAAAAAGCTTTCAAGTTCCGAGAATCTGTCAAGCTAACAGTAGCAAATGTACATTTACCAAAACTCTGAATTTCATTTGAAAGCTTAAATTTTATCATTGGCAGCAAATACTGTCACCTGTTTTTCCTGAAGTGACAAATCTCACTCACCTTGTTCACTGTCAAGAAAGTATCTGCCAAATCCCCACGTCTGGATAACCTCAGTTTGTCAGCTGTTCTTCCTAGCAAAAAATCACATTATGTGGGAGAAAATGTGTACTAAGCATGTTAAACTTACAATTTGCCTGAGCACAGTGGTATCCTCCTTTAAGCCCTTTAATTCTAGCAGAGGCAAGGGGAACTTGTGAGTTCAAGCCAGCCTGGTCTACGTAGTTTCAGGCTATCCAAGTTACATAGTGAGACCTTGTCTCAAAATTAATTAATTAATTAATAATTGATTATTAATAAAAATATTAAAATAAACTTACAGTTCAAATCACCCCACAAATGCTCTTCCATAAGCTAACAGTCATATTTCAAAGTGCAGTGATACTGTACATTGCACAGAACATTAAGATGTTAAGTACTTGAGTGTCTTCAGAGAAATAACAGTTTCATAGATGAACAAATACATTTTTATTAAACTAATAAAATTTATTTAGAAATACACAACTCAGTATTAACATTTTTTAAGTCATCAAAATAATTTATATTAGTTAAATGCCACTTAAATACATGTGACATCTTCTGAAACTAAAAGTAATATGCACTTAACCAGTTTTTAAAATCTATTTGTAACATTAAACATGATAGAAGTAGAAAAAACTCTTATGAAGTCCTCTAAGAAAGGAAATTGTGACAGGTTCCTGCTTAGACAGAAATCATTCCATCTCCAAGGGAAAATATGCAGTTTAACTGTGGCTTCGTAGAATATATTGGGTTAGTGTTCATTCTGTTTCTATTTTGTGGAATAGTTTGAAGAATATTGGTAGTAGGTCTTTTTTGAAGGTCTGATAGAATTCTGCACTAAACCCATCTGGTCCTGGGCTCTTTTGGTTGGGAGACTTTTAATGACTGCTTCTACTTCTTTAGGGTTATGGGACTGTTTAGATAGTTTCTGATCCTGTTTTAACTTTGGCACATGGTATCTGTCTAGAAAATTGTCCATTTCATCCAGATTTTCTAGTTTTGTTGAGTATAAGCTTTAGTAGGATATGAGGATTTAATTTCCTCAGTTTCTGTTGTTGTGTCTCCCTTTTCATTTCTAATTTTGTTAATTAGGATACTATCTCTGTGTCCTCTAGTTAGTCTGGCTAAGGGCTTATTTATCTTGTTGATTTTCTCAAAGAACCAGCTCCTAGTTTTGTTAATTCTTTGTATAGTTCTTTTTGTTTCTGTTTGGTTGATTTCAGCCCTGAATCTGATTATTTCCTTCCTTCTACTCCTTGAGTGTATTTGCTTCTTTTTGTTCTAGAGCTTTCAGGTGTGCTGTCAAGCTGCTAGAGCATGCTCTCTCCAGTTTCTTTTTGGAGGAACTTGGAACTATGGGTTTTCCTCTTAGGACTGCTCTCATTGTGTCCCATAAATTTTGTAATAGAGTGTTGTTCAGCTTCCATGTGTAGGTGTGCTTTCCCTTGTTTTTCTTGGTATTGAAGATCAGCTTTACTCTGTGGTGATCTGATAGGATGCATGGGATTATTTCAATCTTCTTGTATCTGTTGAGACCTATTTTGTAACCAATAACATAGTCAGTTTTGCAGAATATACCATGAGGTGCGAAGAAGGTACATTCTTTTTGCTTTAGGATGAAATGTTCTATAAATATCTGTTAAATCCTTTTGGTTCTTAACTTCTATTAGTTTCACAGTGTCTCTGTTTAGTTTCTGTTTCCATGATCTGTTCATTGCTGAGAGTGGGGTGTTGAAATCTCCCATTATTGTGTCAGGTGCGATGTGTGCTTTGAGCTTTAGTAAAGTTTCTTTTATGAATGTGAGTGTCCTTGCATTTGGAGCACAGATCTTCAGAATTGAGAGTTCATTTTGGTAGGTTTTTCCTTTGACTAGTATGAAGTGTCCTTCCTTATCTTTTTTGATAACTTTTGGTTGAAAGTTGCTTTTATTGGATATTAGAATGGCTGCTCCAGCTTGTTTCTTGGGACCATTTGCTTGGAAAACTGTTGTCCAATGTTTTACTCTGAGGTAATGTCTGTCTTTGTCACTGGGGTCCATTTCCTATATGAAGCAAAATGTTAAGTCCTGTTTACATATCCAGACTATTGTCTATGTCTTTTGGGGGGAATTGAGTCCATTGATGTGAAGAGATATTAAAGAAAAGTGATTGTTACTTCCTGTTATTTTTGTTGTTAGAGGTGGAATTATGTTTGTATGGCTTTCTTCTTTTGAGTTTGTTGAAAGATTACTTTCTTGCTTTTTCTAGAGTGTAGTTTCCCTCCTTGTGTTGGTGTTTTACACCTTTGTAGGGCTGGGTTTATGGAAATATATTGTGTAAATTGGTTTTGTCATGGAATATCTTGGTTTCTCCATCTATGGTAATTGAGAGTTTTGCTGGGTATAGTAGCCTGGGTTGGCATTTGTGTTCTCGTACGGTCTGTATAACATCTGCCCAGGATCTTCTAGCTTTTATAATCTCTGGTGATAAGTCTGGTGTAATTCTGATAGTATTGCCTTTATTTTGACCTTTTTCCCTTATTGCTTTTAATATTCTTTCTTTGTTTTGTACATTTGGTGTTTTGATTATTATGTGTCTGGAGGAATTTCTTTTCTGGTCCAGTCTATTTGGAGTTCTGTACACTTCTTGTATGTTCATGGGCATCTCTTTCTTTAGGTTAGGGAAGTTTTCTTCTATAATTTTGTTGAAGATATTTACTGGCCCTTTAAGTTGGGAATCTTCACTCTCTTCTATACCTTTTAACCATAGGTTTCATCTTCTCATTGTGTCCTGGATTTCCTGGATGTTTTGGGGTTAGGAGCTTTTTGCTTTTTGTGTTTTGACTGTTGTGTCAATGTTTTCTATGGTATCTTCTGCACCCGAGGTTGTCTCTTCTATTTCTTGTATTCTATTGGTGAGGCTTGCATCTATGACTCCTGATCTCTTTCCTGGGTTCTCTATCTCCAGGGTTGTCTCCCTTTGTGATTTCTTTATTGTTTCTATTTCCATTTTTAGCTGTTGAATGGTTGTGTTCCATTCCTTCACCTGTTTGGTTGTGTTTTCCTGCACTTCTTTAAGAGATTTTTGTGTTTGCTCTTTAAGGGATTAAAGCTGTTTTACCTATGTTCTCCTGTATTTCTTTAAGGGAGTTATTTATGTCCTTCTTAAAGACCTATATCATCATCATAAGAAATGATTTTAGATCCAGATCTTTCTTTTCCGGTGTGATGTTGTGACCAGGACTTTCTATGGTGGAAGAATTGGGTTCTGATAATGCCAGATAACCTTGGTTTCTGTTGATTGTGTTCTTATGCTTACCTCCTGCCATCTGCTTATCGCTAGTGGTACCTTCCCTCATTATATCTGATTGGAGCCTGTCCTTCCTGTCATCCTGGTTGTGTCAGAACTCCTCAGAGTCCAGCTTTCTCTGGCATCCTGTGATTCTGTGATCCTGAGATCCTGGGTGTGTCAGAGCTCCCGTTAGTCAAGCTGCCTCTGGGACCCTGATATCCTGGTGTGGCCAAGCTCTTGGGATCATGTGACCCTTTGATCTTGGTCATGTTAGAGCCCCTGAAAGTGGAGCTTCCTCTGGGTGTTGTGGGACTGGCTGTGGAGTTTGTAACCAATGTCTGAACAAGTACATTTTAAAGTAAAACTCATGTCTTTTTGTTTTGCTGATGAGTGTGTGGTGGTAAAGAACTCACACAGTTTGGTGCCATGCCAGCTTCCTGCTGAGGCATCAGAGTTTCACCAGCCATTATGTTTGCATCCTTGGTGGAAATGCCAATGCTGTGGAATAGTCAATAAGTTTCTTTGTATTGCAAGGTGAGCATCAGTGCTCTGAAAAATAAGCTACAAAATTCAAACCCTTTGGGACACTGACATGATAACACAAGAACGAAAGTCCATACCAAGTGCAAAGTCCCAGTCACAGTGTAGAAGCACAGAGAATATTGTATGGAATGATCCCAGGTGTCAGGAGCCATGGCTGAGCAGTTATGAGTACTAGCTGCTCTTCCAGAGGTTCCTGGTTTAATTCCCAGCACCCAAATGTTGATCACAACTGCCCATGATTCTAGTTCCAGGGGATCTGACGCCCATGTCTCACCTCCTCGAGCACCTGAAACACACATGGTGCATATACATACATGCAGTCAAAATACTCATACACATAAAAATAATTTACCTTCAGGTTATATATGCATGAGGTATATATGAGACATAAATTATCTTTCTTCAGACTTAGGTCCTGTCCCAAGACAGCTCATTATGTATTGGAAGTATTCCAAACCCTGAAGAAGTCTAAAATCTCAAATTCTCTTGGTCCCTAGCATTTTGCATAAGTGATACTTGACATGTAGTATGAAAATAGTATTGGTTTAATTGGCATTCTGAACAAGCAAACAATCCTAGGGATACACATACATCCTTTGTCAGAGATTCTTGTGTTTCTTCCTAAGTATCACTTGGTTCTACACAAATGTTTAGACAGGTGTCATCCGTAGTCCTCCACTGGCTTTCTTTTGCGTCACCCTATTCTGTCTTTATGGTAGAACTTGGTACTATTGAATAGTTTACTGTTCATTTGCTTGGGTGTTTATTGTCTGTCTCAAGACCTGACATATGAGTCTGTCCTAGTCAGCACAGTAACTGTTGCCATGGGTTAGTTAAGTCAGGTTGAAGTGACACATAAGGATCAGCTCTTCAGCATTTCACCTTCAGAGAGGTTCATGGCTAGAAATAGCTAGTTTTACTCATTCTGGCTTCTCTGGATAACAACAGAGGGAACCTTTCATCTCAATGCCTTCCAGCATTGACTCTGACCCACCAGAATCCTCAAGTTGGATATTATTTAACGGGGGTTACAGAAAAAGCACCTGAGGGACAAGCTCTGTTTCCAGAATGAAGAGCTAGTGAGTGTTCTGTTCTAGAACTGAATTCACACCTCTCAGCTTCCTCCCAGGCGAAATAGAAAGAGATGGATGCATACCCAGCCACTACCAATGGCAGCTCTCGGTGCCAAAGTTGCAGGAGCTGCCTGCCAAATGATCAGGCAGTAGTCATTCAGAAAGTGTTTGTTAGAGGGAATTTTTTTTTTTTTAGAATTAAAATTGAAACTGAAGTTGCAACAAATGAGCAGCAGATTTTTCAGAATTAATTTTTTTGTACATTTTAGAAACGTTTGCTTCAGCCTTCAATTCCCAAGAAACCATTGTATCTATTTAGTCTTTCGCACAGAAGTTCTCAGGATCTTTCCTAAGAACTGGCAGTGAGATTCATAGTTCATTCGCCCCAAAAATGTATGCTTAGCTCTTATTGATGGAGTAGATGTTTGAGAACTTTTGATTGATTGTCGGTTTAAAGACAATGGACCAAAGCCTCATCTTAGCTTTTATCCCCTCACTTTACAGCGTAGAAAATCTGTGGTGGGATGCCTGGGAGTCAGGTGGAAGCCAACAGTAGAACGTGGGATGTGCATCCAACCACTCACTGCCTAGGGGATGCTGTGTTTGTTTCGGGTGTTCAGTACTTGAAATCTTTAACAGCAAGAATAGATGTACCGGGATCCATCAGAGGCTGAGACAGCCCATGAGGCATCAACGCTCTAGGATTCTGTGCTCACCCTGAGTTCTCTAACTGAAACTGAAGGTCAGTGCCCAGCCAAGTTTGACTTCTGAGGGCATTTCTAGGGAAGCTCAGGGCTAGCTTACCTACAAGAGATAACGGTGTGATTTCTGAAAGTTACACTGCTGTCTATTTCCACACGTATCATTTAGCTTAACTTGTCTTTAGTTACACTATAAACTTGCCTGGGAATGTCAAAAGTGGTGATTGTTGGAGCCAGACCCAAGTTTTTAAAAACTGAATGGAGCACTCCAAGGTTCTCTGCTCTATCAAGGAAATCATACAAGTAGGGGATGGGAGTAATTTTGAAAATAAAGTTCAAAGTATGGGGTTCCACCTGCAGAACAGCACTGGCACTCGAGTCCAGGGTCGGAGGGAGCAATGTCTTTGGACTGGTGTTTACAGCCTCAGCTTCCCAAGAATGAGCTGTACACGGACCAGAGTAGTCCAAGTTCAGGTTAGATTCTTAACAGCTTTGAGAAAGGAGCCTGCCTGCGCTGCATGGAGGAGACTCACACCCAGGACACCCACACACATGCAGCTCTCTCTGACTAACTTTTGATGCACCTAAGTCTGCGGAAACTAAGTGCTCATTGGTTAAGGCCCAAGCTAGCCCTCTGCCAATACCTGCTCGGGCTTCCGTCTCATTGTTATTATAGTGTGAAAACATCACAGTCTCCCCTTCCTCATAGGAAGTGAGGTATTTGAAGTATGTAAAGGAACCATCTAATGTGCTGGTCTTTACAACTTTTTGTGGTCCCTGTTCCCTAGAAGGCATCTTTACACTATGGATATCCCCCCACCAGTAAGACAAGGCCCATAGATTGTGATTCACATGTAACAGACATGGTGGGAATGTTCTCAGGCTCACTGTCTCCCATTCCTCCCCCCCCCGACCCTAGAGAACACTCACCATGGAGAGTCATCTCTGTAGCCCCTCAGGCTCTTACTGGCAGCTAGTGCTCATTCTAAGACAGCACTTTACCTCCTTGGGGTATGGGTAGAACACTTTGGAAGGCTTCAGATAATCAAACTCCATCATCAGCTCATCAGTAGTCATTCTGAGAACTACACAGGGATGCGGTAGGGTTTCTGTGATGGTGAGGAGCAGAAAGGAGCCAAGTCACCATGCCTTTAGAGAAAAGAGGCCTGGAAGACCACAGAAATGGAGATCGGAGAAGTCAAAAGCGGCTGGAGCCACTAAACACGAGGCAATTCTGACGCCTGTGATTAGAACAAAAAAATAGTGACATACAAAACCATGTGTTCTTGAGAGAAATACTAATTGCACAATGTGTGGGGAAGAAAACTTCACAGAGGCTGTTCTGTCAACGTCAGCTTCTTTGCATTCTCCTTCCTGAACGTGTTTCTCTTGTGTCCAATTTCTGATAGACTCCAATTATATCAACTTGTCGACCTCCTCCTTCCTGCCTACACGATTGCTTATTCATTCGCCCAGCCCACGTGAGCTCGCTCCCTGGATGATCTCATCCAGTCGTGTGGTGTTTAAATCATCCCTATACTCAAGGCTCCCACTTATCTCTCTAGAATCAACCCTGTCCCCTGGTCCTTTTGATCCCTCCTAGGACTATCCCCGGGCTGTTGAGTCTGAGCATATCTCCTCTTACACCAAACCTGAGCCTCTCCCTGGGGTTTCCCATTCACCAAAGCCACCCGGGCCATCTGGTCACTTACTTGGAACTTCTCAGAGCCATCATTAACCCTTATTCCTTTACTTTCTTCAGCTACTCATTGGCCCATCTTACCAGTCTCACTTTCTAAGCACTTGTGGAGCCCGGCCATTTTGCCACTTTTTTTTTTTTTTAATGTTTCCTCCCTCTTCTGACCCATCAGCTGGACCATTCCCTAATACTGCCCAGGGGCTTCTGACCATGCCTCCCTGCCAACCCATTCCAAATAAAAGTCAAAGTGATCATTTTGAAGCATAAATGAAATCCTATACAACTCACCCGCTATTGTTATACATAGACTTCAGACTACAAGCAAACCTCCACTGTACCCTGCCAGCTCTTCACCTTTGTAACCCTCTCTGTCCATGACCTCCAGCCACTCTGGAAGGTTAGCATAGTGTCAAGGCTGCTCATTCTATAAAGTTGTTGAACAAGCCACTTATTTTGCTGGGGAAGCTGCTCACTGAAATCTGCATGGTCTGCTCACTCGAGTCACACAGAATCTGCTCGAGGGACTTACTGTGACCAAGATGGCAAATGCAAGACCCCATCCCGAGTTCATCAACTCTCTTGCTGTGCCTTACACTTTTATCTCTATCACATTCTGTTGTGAAACTGTCGGTGTATTCATGTTCCTCCTGAGAGTAGGTGCTCCCTGAGACATGTTCCTTTGCTTTGTTCCTGCTCCGTGCCCAGGTACCTAGAGGAAAGTATGACATAAGACATGGAATGTTGGAGACAGCCAGTATTCACTGAATGCCCATCTTTGTTGTAGGTGTTCTGATACAGTAAAAGAAACCAGAAGGAAAATAGGATTCTGCCCTAGGGAACTCACCTTGGGTGGCAGAGACAGGCGAGTATGCATCTCTGTGGTACTGTGGCTGGGTAGCGAAGCTCCAGCTTGAACCCCCCCAACTGTGCCCGCAGGAACCGGAAAGGTAGCCAGAAAGAGCTGACATTTGAGATTATTCCTGACAGATGAGCAAGTGTTTTCAAGGTAGAGGAGAGTGGGAAGGACACTTCAGGTGTGGAGATAGCAGGTGCAGTGGCGTGGCACTAGGATAGATAGCATTCAATGGACCGCGAATGTGACCAGCTTATGGGAGAGCTCATAGATGTGAGTGCTCAAGTCAGCTACCAGAAAGCAACAGCTTAGTTTATTCTTGGCACTGAACGGGCTCCTTGGAATTTTCCCTTTTAGTAAGCGGTACCCGTTCAAATGATTACTCATGCTGCAGTTCTCCGAGTCACCCTTGTATTTTCATTCTCTTACACTCCGTGTCTAGTCTGCCAGCTACACACTATCAGCCCCGCCTTCCAAATAGGTGCCAAGCCCAGCCTCTGCTCGCCAAGCTTAGATGCCCGTCTGATCCCAAGCTGCACCATAGTTAAGGCTTCCAGGCAGGACTCCTGCTTCCCTTATGACCCCCACGGTCACATTCCACTCAAAAGCCAGCACTGACATTGTCAACTACTCTTAACTTAAAACTGGAGGAGCAACGGGCATGGATCAACTACGTGGGTGCCTAGAAAAGTTTCTGTGTGTGTTGGGGGTGCACTTGAGACGGAGACAAAAAGAGAGACTGCATATCAAAGTCTGTATCTTGTATATCTGTATGTCTTCTTCTTCATTCCTCTCCCCTCCTTCCATTTCTCCTCCTCCTCTCCCTTCTCCTCCTCCTTCCCCTTCTCCTCCCCCTTCTCCTCCCCCTCCTCCTCAACCCTCTCCCTCAGCACCATTCTCCTCCTCACCTTCCTCCTCTTCACCCTCTCACCCTTACCATACTTCTCATCTTCCTCCTCCCTCTCCTCCTCCCCCTCCCCCTCCTCCTCCTTCCTACCCCTTCCCCTTCTTCTCCCCATTTTCCTCCTTACCATCCTCCTTCTCACCCTCCTCCTCCTCACCGTCCTCCTCACACTTCTCCTCCTGTCTCATCTCCCTTCCCCATCCCCTTTCCTTCCTTCCCCTCCTCCCACCTTTCCTTACTCTCCCCACTGGCCACCATAAAATAGGAATCCTTGTTCCACTTCCACCACATGCCCACTGGCCGTGATGTCACACCTCACCACGGACACAGAGACAATGGAGCTAAGTGATTGCAGACTGAATCTCTTGAAAATGTGAGCCAAAATATATCTCCCCTCCTTTGGGTTGTTTTATCTTAAGTATTTCCTTCACAGTGACAGAGACACAATTAATATTATAAATGCAAAGAGTATGTGGTTTTTAAAGAAAATCAAAATAAGCAGAAAAGTTTAGCTTACTTGATCAATAAAAATCAGGAAAATGCATTTTTATATATAATGTGGCTGCTTAAAAGGAATCATGAAGTCCATTTCACTCAGATTTCTATAAATAAAAATTTAAAACATAATGAAATACATTCTTTTATGAGAATATGTAATTCAGCCCTCTGAAGTTTAAAGAGAAAAGTCTGTAAGATTGACCACAGTGGGAAAACATGGTTTGTTCTTTTTCTCACCTCTGAGACAAAACGCCTCATAGAGGCAGCTTATGGGAATAAGAGTTGTGTCAGCTTGTGGCTTCAGAGGACACTGCTCCGTCACAGTGGGAGCCTTGGAGGATGGGAAGCTCCCACTGCCAGTGTGGAACACACACGGTTCTGTCTGTAGCAGGAGTTGAAGCACAGCTTATCCACATCTTGGAAGATGAGAAACCAGAGTGTTAGAAGGTTAGAACCTTCGAAGCTGACCCTAAGCATCCCGTGTCTACCAGCTAGGCCACAGTCCCTGCCAAATGCACCACAGCCTCCAAAACAAAGGCTCCAGTGAGGCACCGAGAGTTCACATGCAAACCCAACAACCTCCCAAAACACAGCACCAGCTGCAGGCCATGTGTTCACATGTGTTCACATGTAAGACTTAAAATCACTAATGGAAATCCAAGCTAGTAGCAGAGTATAGCATCACTTTATAAGAACAGTGTCATAAGCAGATGGATTTTATTCCAGGAGTAAAGGATGTTACAATAGAAAATCGATTAATATAATCCATCACATTAAAATCTATCTTACAGTTTACCAAGTTTATCTTGTATACCAAACACTGTACTACTTTTATCAATTCTTTAAAGGTATGGATATAATCCAATGTCCACTTTTCATCAAAATTTCTTTAAAATTAAAAGTGATCCTTCCTTAACACAACAGTGTGGCATAGGGGTGGATCTCACTTTGTACCTCAGGCTGACCTCGGACTTGGAATTCTCCTCCCTTCGACACCGAGGCTGGGCTTAAAGACCTGTGCCATCACAGCCGGCTGATGTAAGTTCAGCATTATTCTGAATAATTTTGTCCACACAGGGCAAAAGAAGGAAGTTAGAAAGAAGGAAAAAGAATCCAAAGGCAGGGGTTAAGCTGACATCTATTATTTGTATATGGTATGAACTGCTTGAATTTCATGTTCATGTCCATGAAGCAACTAAAATGTATTATAACAAAACTCAAGCAATGAGTTTATAGAATGAGTATCCTTTGTGCATGTGATTAATTGTTGATTTGAAGATTTAATGAAATAAAAACATCCTATTCACAACAGTGGGAAGTTCAAATGTCAGTGTTATATATCTGAATATGCTATGTGTATAATATAAGAATTGAATTTAAGAATCTTTAATACATATGTGTATGTATGTATGTATGTATGTATGAATGTATGTATGTGAATAAAAATTTTAAACTCTCTAAGATACAGAAGTAAAAACAAAAATGTAAATAAATGGAAAGGTAATCCCTTTTTTTTTGTTGTTGTTGTTGTTTTTGTTTTTGTTTTTCGAGACAGGGTTTCTCTGTATAGCCCTGGCTGTCCTGGAACTCACTTTGTAGACCAGGCTGGCCTCGAACTCAGAAATCCGCCTGCCTCTGCCTCCCGAGTGCTGAGATTAAAGGCATGCGCCACCACGCCCGGCTAATCCCTATTTTTAAATAGGGAATTTCATTACTATAAGTTTAAAACAATCCTAGTAAAAATAAAAGCAAAAAGACTTTTATAAACAAACAAAATGGTGCCTAATCCCTGTGGGAAGAAATTTAATCAAGAATACTCCAGGAAAGGTGAAAATTATGATTTAGGTATTAAAATGTATTATATTTGAATAAGGGCACTAATAGACAAATTAGTGGTATAGAAGTAGCCTCAATTTTATTTTAAATTTTAATCTACATTGGGAGGTTTTCATGTCAGTAACATAAAACTGAGATGATCAGTAATCTGTGCTGGGACAACCAAATAGCTGGAAAGTTCGCTTGACAGTTTTCATTTTATTGCAAAATAAAATCTAACTAAATTCAAGCTTAGTTTTTAAAACTTAACCTTAAAACCATCAGAAGAATTTAGGAGGAAATTGTTAACATCTACAGGTGCAGGGGACCTTCCAAAGTACAATAGAAAATCCAAAAGCTATAAAGAAAAGAATCATAAAATGAATTCAGTTCCATGGAAATCAGACACTTGAGAGGCAGATAAATACAACTTGCTTGCAAAGGCAAGTGACAAGTTAAAGTACAGAGAACATTTCTGCCAACTAATCTATATAAAATTTTTTAAAAAGCTAATTCCCCAACTAATAACCTTTATGAGGAATTAAGAAAAAAAAAACTAGCTGTGCAATAGAAAAAAAATGTAAAGTTATGCCGGGCGGTGGAGGCACACTTTTTTTTTCAATTTTTATTAGATATTTTCTTCATTTACATTTCAAATGCTATCCCGAAAGTCCCCTATACCCTCCCCCATCCCCCGCCCAGCTCCCCCACCCTCTCACTCCCACATCTTGGTCCTGGCGTTACCCTGTACTAGGGCTTATAAGGTTTGCATGACCAAGGGGCCTCTCTTCCCAATGATGGTCAACTAGGCCATCTTCTGCAACATATTCAGCTAGAGACACAAGCTCTGGGGGTACTGGTTAGTTCATAATGTTCTTCCACCTATAGGGTTGGAGACCCCTTCAGCTCCTTGGGTACTTTCTCTAGCTGGAGGCACACTTTTAATCCTAGTACTTGGGAGGCAGAGGCAGGCAGATCTTCAAGTTCAAAGCCAGTCTAGACAGCCTAGTCTATGGAGTGAGTTCTAGGACAGCCAGGGCTGAGTAACCCTATCTCAGAAAAAAAGAGAAGAGAAAAAAGAAAGTTTTAAACAACAGGAGAACACAGCCACAAAGTCAACTAATCAGGGCTCCCGGGGTCCAGAGAGACTGAACTGTCAGTCACGGAGCCTTCATGACGACTACATCCAAGCTGGGGTTGTTTAGCTTGGGGTTTTGTGGGAGTGAGGGGTGTCTTTGACTCTTTGGCCTGCTCTTGGGACCCTTTTCCTCCTGGGTTGCCTCAGCCAGCCTTGATATATGAGGGTTTGAGCCTAGACTTACTACATCTTGTTATACCAAGTTTGGTTATCACTAGGAGGCCTGCTCTTTCTGAAGGAAAAAGGAAGAACAGTGGATCTGGGAAAGGGAACGGGGGACCTGGAAGGAGCAGAGGGAGGAGGGCTGCGGTTGGGATGTGTCATATGAAGGAAGAGTAAGTTTTAAAAGCAGAAGGTTATTATCAGTTTACAGGAAATATAAGCAACGGCTTAGGAGCCTACAAAATATAATCAGCTTACTTATGAAAAATGAATACAAATCAAATTTATAATACACAATTTTAACAGGAAGATGTTTTCATAGTTTAGCAATATGATCTATAACAAGACTCTGGATAAAGAAGTGCTGATAGATACCACTACTGCTGCCTCGAGTATGATTGTTATTCTCTCAAAGAACAGTTTGGCAGCATCAGAACTCTAAACGCAGTTTCCCCCCCTCCTGCAAAGTATATCCCAAGATCTCACATACACCTGAGGCAGGAAATAGCAACAGACCTTGCACGTGGGTGTCTCCCCCCACCCCTAAGTCACCGTCTCACTGAGTAGCTCAGTCCAGCCTAGACTCACCAGACTCCTGTATCAGGCTCCCAAGCACACACCACCTCACCTGTCTCTGTTTTCCATCTTAAACATTTATCACGCACTGTGGCCTGAACTTGCGTCCTGAGGTGTGATAGTAAAGGTGATATGAATGTCTTCGTCCTTCACAGTCTCATTGATAGAATATTCCATTTTTTACCCTGGATCTTAGCAACCTCAGTATGAGATCTTTATCTTATCAAGAATTCCCACTTTTTCACTTAAACACTTGCAGTTTCTTTATACTATTCTGAATAGTTATCAGTTTAAAAAAAAAAAAGTCGGGTACATAGTTATAAAATGTCCTTATAGTGGAATTACATAAAACAGGAAGGAATATTTATTTACTTATTTTTGCTTACTCGCTTCACGTTCCGCTCACTTCCTGCCTCTCAGTCACCTCCCACAGTCCTCATCCTGCCCCCTTCCCCTTCTCATCTGAGCAGGTGGGGCCCCCCTGGGCATACCCCCACTCTGGTACTTCAAGTCTCTCTGAGGCTAGGTACATCCTCTCCCACTGAGACCAGACAAGGCAGCTCAGCTAGAAGAACATATCCCACATACAGGCAACAGCTTTTGGGATACCCACCCCTGCTCCAGTTGTTCCAGAACCACATGAAAACCAAGCTGTACATCTGCTATGTATGTGAGGGGAGGCCTACGTCCAGCCCATGTATGTTCTTTGAGAGCCCCAAGGGTTCAGGTTAGTTAACTCTGTTGGAGTGGAGTTCCTATCCCTATAGGAGCCTGAAATCCTGGAAGGACTCTTTGACCCATGGAATGATACTCAAATTGTGTGTGTGTGTGTGTGTGTGTGTGTGTGTGTGTGTGTATACGTGTTTGAATATGTGTACATATGTATACACACATACGGGCACATGAGTGTGGAGGACAGAGAATAATTTGGGTGCCCTCCTCAATCATCCCCATATTATTTTTTTTGAAGCAGGGTCTCTCACTGACCTGGAACTTGCTGATTTTGCTACACTGGCCAGGCAGCAGTCCCCAGGGACTCTTGTGTTTCTGCCTCCTCGGCCCTGGGATTGCAGGCATACATCACTGCAGCTGGCTTCTTTACATGGATTGTAGGATCCAAACTCATATCTTCATGCTTCTGTGGCAGACACTTTACTGACATGGCTGTCTCTTCGGCTCACAAATTATATTTTTAAGTGAAATACCAAGGTATGTGAGAGTGATACAGTGCATAAACTTTTAAATAAGAAAGGAAGACTTATCTGTAGATGTGTGTATCTTAGCCTAAATGGACATACAGGCTATCTAGAACCACACACAGGAAGCATTCATTGTTCTTGGAAAATAACATATTGACTGGGAAACTAAGAACAAGGTGGAAATATATATGAATGAATGAATGAATGAATGAATGAATGAATGAATGAATGTGAATGAGAATTAAGGTGCATATCCAGGTGCACATCTCTATGCATATATATGGAGACCAAATGACAGCATCAGGTATCATTTCTCAGCAATATCCCTGGCCACCTTCCTCCTGTACCCAGCAGGGTCCCTCACTGGCCTAGAACTTGCCAAGTAAGCCAGGTGGGTCTCTCTAGCAAGCCCCGAGCATCTGCCTGTCTGCCTCTCCAGCCCTGGGATTATAAACACACAACACCATACCTGAACTCAGGTCCTCACACACTTCACCAAATGATCTGTCTCTCCAGCTCACGGATAGGGAGAATTTTAGAATTCCTTCACTTTTTAAAAAATGTTTCTGTGCCTTTATAATTGTACATAGTAATGGGTTTCATTGTGATGCTTCCATCAAAGCCTTTAACACAGTTTGATCATGTCCAGTCCTTCACAGTCCTTCCTTGGCCTTCTTTCTCCTAATCCCCTTTTCTCTTCCCAGAAAGCCACCACCTCCTTTCATGTCCTCTCTTCTAAATTCCATAATGAAAGAAAACGTGATATTTATCTTTATGAGCCTGGCTTTATTTTACTTAATATGATATTATCTACTACTGTCTATTTCCCAAAACATTTCATTGTGGGTGGGTGGGTGAATGGATGGATGGATGGATGTCACAATTCTGTATACATTCATCTTTGGTGACAACATAGATTGATTCTCAGATGAGGACAGATGTAAATAGTGATACAGTAAGAGTTGCTATGCAAAGTATTCTGACTTTGATTTCTTTCAGTGTATATCCAGCAATGGTATAGCTAGATTGGTGATCTTGGTGTATCTTAAATGAACCTCTATTCTGATTTCCATAGTACCTGTCCTGGCTTCTATTCCAACTAGCAGTGACCATGGGCTTCTTTTTCCTCTGCTCTTATTTGTACTTCTTTGTTATCTTGGTGACAGCCATTCTCACTAGGGGAGATGAAATCTCAGTGTAGTTTGATTTATATATTTTCTGTAGTTAAAGATGTTGGATATATCTTTGTATGTCTATTGCTTATTAGTATCTCTTCTTTAAGAATGTATCTGTTCAGCTGACTTGACCATGTGTTGGTTGGGTCACATGCTCTCTGTATTTTCTGGGTACTAATCCGCTGTCAGATGAACAGTTGGAGGTTTTCTCCATTTGTTGTCAGGTCTGGCTTCACTCTGCTGATGGTTTCCTTTGTTTGCAGAAGCTTTTCAATCCCATACAATCCCATTTGCCAGCTCTTGCCCTTATTTCCTGAGCTACAGACGGCCTATTTAAAAAAAAAAATCACTACCTGTACCTGTGAGCGCAAGTGTATTTCCCTGTTTTCCTATAAACGTTGTAAAGTCTCAGGTCTTTAGCTAGGACTGTTTTGAGCTGATTTCTGTTGCTTCAGTCTTCTACCTGCCCGCGTCCACATGTTGAGGAAGATGCTCTTTCTTCAGGATGCTGTGTTGTGTCACCTTGTTGAGAACGAGATGGCTGTGTCCACGTGGGTTTGTTTCTGTGTCCTTTCTCATGGTTTCCATTCTGTCGCTGCAGTAAAATATCCTGAACAAAAGCAATTCAGGGGAGGAAAGCTGTCTGTCATTGAGGTTTTGAAGGGAAGGTAGCCATGCACTGAGGGGGGTTTTCTCACCTGGGCAGTAATTCAGCTGGCAGAAAACATGGGCCTAATGTGTTAATACAATGGCTGAATTCAAAGGGGGAAAAAATGAGTTTCTCCGTCTCCTTGGGGAGCCTCCATCATGATTTATGGTTCTGTAAAGTAGGAGCTGCTTCGGAGAAACTGCTTCTCTTCATTGTAGAGAAGCAGTGTTGTGAAGTAGAGCTTTTAAAAAGCCTCCTTGTTTTCCCGGTTCATGCTGAGGAACTTACATGGCCCCACCTCTCCCTGGACGGCACTGTGTGTTTGTTTTTGATTGACAGGTCAGTTTTTGATTGACAGGTCAGCAGGTTTAAAAAAGAGCCACCGGTGCAGGGTGTGGTGTGTGGCTTCCCATTGGTTATGCATCCATGTCACCCCTGAGGTATAATTAATCTCATAGATCTCACCACCATTGGCGTTGTTTTTCTAATTTAATGAAATAATTATGGTGTTGTCCCCGGCTTCCTCTGTGTGTGGCATGTTGTGGGTGCTCAAGGAGTATGTCTCAACTTACAGAATCGAAAAAGCAGTTAGCTACTGTAGCCGTTCTGAAATTCAACCCTTTACAGTCACATTAATCTCTGTTAGGTTAAGAGCAGTGGCTGACATTGGTGGTGGGGTTACTGGGATGGGACACAGAGCATCCTTGAGGAGTGGTGGTCATATTCTATGATTTGGTAAGGTGTGGATTTTACAAGTATATCCATTTATCAAAACTCAATGGCTTTTTCTACTCAAGATTCATAAATGTGCTATATGTGTTGTTGTTTCAAGAAAAAAAAATCCATCAACCAGTCTTAAATTCTAGTACATATTATGCCTCCTGAAATATTTATGGCAGAGTGTGCTCATTTCTGCAATCAGCTTTGCTCTGCAGTGAAAAAATAATGGATGAGGACATGGGACGCTAGAGATGCGTAAAGAAATGTGTGTTAATTGCGGATTCTAAATAGAGAGTATGTATGGATTAGATGTTCCTTATCCAAAATTCTAGAGACCAGAGTATTTCAGACTTTATTTTTAATTTTGGAGTATTTGCATATGCATAGTGAGCTGTGTTAGATATGGGATTCCACTATAACAATTCATTTGTTTCATGCATGGTTCAGGATATTTGATCATACTGTGACCCCTGAGATTGTGTTGTTTAGTGAAAAAAAAAATGTGTTTCTAGTTGTGGTGTGACTCAGCCCTTAGCACACACCTTTAATCCAAAACAATAAGGTACAGTTAGTTTGTAGAAAGAACTGCCCATGTTTGAAAGTGATGCCTAATTGAGTGGCAGACAAAGTGATGAATCAGAGAAAGATTTGACAAAATGAATCAGAGGTAGGATATACCCAACTCTCAAGAGAAAAGAGATGAAGAGGAACTACTTACGTGGCAGCATTGAGAGAGTAGGGCGGGAGGCAGTTTACCAGCAGAGTTTTACAGAGATGGGTTGCAGGGAGAGAACAAGCCAGACACAGGTGAAGACAGAAGGAGCCAGAACATGAGAGCATATTGCCATAGTTAGTTTGAGGCCAGTCAGACCAATTCAATGAGAAGTGAAAGAAGCCAATTTGAATCAGTTAACTTGGAGACAAGTTTTGAGCCAGAAAAGCCTAGTTGAACCAGCTAGTCAAAGTTCAGAAAGAACTAGGAAGGGTGAGCTTATTCAGCAGTGTGTGTAAGAGGCTGAAAATATTCTAGGCCTAGATAAGATGTTATGGAAGCTAGAAGCTTCCAGGACTAGGCCTAGGTTAGCAGACAGAGGCAGTAAGCCTCAAAGACATTACTACGGGAGAATAAAAGTTACTTTCGCACATGCATAGTTTACACATATAGACAAAAGTCACTTCATTATTATTATTTTATACATGAAACCAAGTTTCATGGTATCCAGTTTTCTTTTTGTGGTGACATATCAGCACTAAATATGTTTTAGGGTTTGAGTATTTCATTTCTTCAGATTAGGGAACAACTTGTAGTTGTTAGCTTTAATATTATGTGAGTGTTTTTGTAAACTTGAAATCTTTTTTTTAAGGGGAGCAGGGGGAGAGGGGAAGGGGTAGGGGATTTTCAGAGGGAAAACTAGGAAAGGGGATAACATTTGAAATGTAAATAAAGAAAATATCTAATAAAAAAAGATTTATTTATTTATTATATGTAAGTACACTGTAGCTGTCCTC
This sequence comes from Mus minutoides, assembly GCA_902729485.2. Taxonomy (NCBI): domain Eukaryota; kingdom Metazoa; phylum Chordata; class Mammalia; order Rodentia; family Muridae; genus Mus; species Mus minutoides. Next base: position 1,153,415 of record LR749492.1, read on the forward strand.
AGACACCCAAGAAGAGGACATCAGATCTCCTTACAGATGGTTGTGAGCCACCATGTGGTTGCTGGGAATTGAACTCAAGACCTCTGCAAGAGCAGTCAGTGTTCTTAACCGCTGAGCCATCTCTCCAGCCCTGTATACTTGAAAATTAAATAATTTTTCTAAAAGTCAAAGGGCAAAACCACTCATGACCTTGCAAATATGACACCAAAGTCCATTTGACATTTTTTACCCACATTCTTCAGGTTTGCACATCTGCTCCTTGAAACAGAAACATAATCATTTGCTAGAGATACCCTGGTGAATCCAGCAGTAGATCTTTATGATGTATAGAGGGCCCCTTTTGCTGGGGGGGGGGGTGCTGAGACACTTTTAAAAGGACAGAGGAAATCTATACTTAGCGTGGCAACATACAGGACAATCTTCTGCATCACCATTAAAAACAGTTCTCCGAGCCGGGCGTGGTGGCGCACGCCTTTAATCCTAGCACTTGGAGGCAGAGGCAGGCGGATTTCTGAGTTCGAGGCTAGCCTGGTCTACAAAGTGAGTTCCAGGGCAGCCAGGGCTATACAGAGAAACCCTGTCTCGAAAAACCAAAAATAAATAAATAAATAAATAAAAACAGTTCTCCGTCTTATAATCGTGCATATGACAGAGAGTAACCATTTTTATTGTCACTTAAGGAAGACCTGAAGAACTACCATTCTGTGATATTGTCAGAAAATGGCTACCTCTATGTACACCCAGTTGTATATATAACTCCCTTGTAGAAATGAAGTGGAAGTTACCAGGCTCAAATGCAGGGCAAAACTGTCTCCATGTGCTCATCCGTACCTTTCTTTTTGGTGTATCTTTCCCTCATGCAATATAGTAGAAACCTAAAGCCAGACACATGTGCACCCCTCTTGCAGTTACCAAATAGCTCTGTGATCTTGTGGATATTGCTTACTACCTTTGGGTATAACTTTCCACAATCTTTAAGCAAGATCATCTGCAGTCCCTTCTACCATCGGTCTGCACCTGCTGTAGTGAAATCTTGAACCCAGACCCTTGGCATAAGATGAGGAGCCCCTGGTCCCATCCAGATGAGATACAGATCTACAGGAGGCTCATTTAAGTACTGCTTAGGGGTTAAGTCAAAGTGAGTCTTCCTTCTGCTCTTCCCTACTATCTGAACAACCAGAAAGCAAGATGTATTCTAAACCTCTGCTAAAAGTATCAAGAAAAAAGAACAAAGAAGAAAGTGAGTTGAAGAAGGGCAACTGTACATTTGGTTCTCTTACACAAATCCATGTGAAAATTCTCTTACACTGCTGTGAGGAATGCTGTCAATTTACAGCCAATGTCTTTGCCTTCTCAGTGTGGAATGGAACTCAAGGGCATGAGTGGTTTGGCCTATCACAGTATTCAAACCACTCAGAGCCATTAACTGGGTAAACTTTGACCTTTTCGTGTACCATTTGCTCAACTGTGCTGCAGAAGTCAGAGTTTCAACTTCTAGTGAATATGTCCTTGGCTTACTGTAATTACTCAAGGCTGGTTACATGATACACATACATTTGGATTCATAGTCACATAGTGTACATTATAGTCCAGATGTGGTTGTATCCATGAGTCTTTATTATAGTGTACATGCATGTTTGCATATTTGGGCATGAACTCCTATATATTGTCTCCATTTGACTAGCTGTAAACTGGATGTCAGTAGTGGGGCTGCTTAACTAAAGAAAGAAGCTAATTATCAAGGACTTGACTTTACTAATGTACTCAGGCTGAAGATGTGTTAGGTGAGATCATGGACAAGCCATCTGATTTGGTCCATTATTATATTTTCAATTATCTTTCATATTCAAAGAGAGACATTAATATAGCTGAGGATGACATAGCAAATTACCACAGCTCTCTAACCCTTTAAATTGCTAATACTGTTGTAATCTGTAATTATAGAAATCAGTGTGAGAATTGTGGCAGTGCATAATTATCTTCCTGATACTTTATTGCTGAATGAATTATTAATCAGAATCAGTCTTGTATAGTATTTGCAACAACGCAGAAGAATAATGTATAATTAAATTTCATTATTCTGATTTTTGTGTTAATGTTTTATGATGTTGTAATTGATAATTAATTGGCCAAAACTCATACAATACTTGGAAGTTTCAGGTGGCTGGGAAATGTTCAATGTGCTGAGTTCATTAACTAAGTAGTAATCATTCTGTAAAGACCAAGGGATCTTGTCCAATCTATATGAGAGAGCTCTTAAAAGTGGTATCTTAATCTTAAGCTTTTCACATTTCCTTTAAAAAAAAAAAAAGCAATAACTGTGAGCATGTACAAATGATGAAGACATCTTGATAGCTTTCAGATTGGGTCAGTTTTAAGTAATCAAACATAGGTTGAGAATGTCAGACTAATACAGTCTAATTTGGTATGCCTCTCTATATATCAATTTCCATTCTATTCTAATTAAACCATCCTTTTCCATATTACTATAATGTGAGGAAAAGTGCCACGGCCATAGACATAAGAGCTCTTTCTTCCTGTTCTTGGTGAGTATAGCCCATCACATAGCACATCCTTGTAAGGAAAATCTGGTTTAATCTTTTCCTATTGTTCAAAACACTATATGGCTCTCCTCCTCACAGACACATAGATTTAGAATCTGAAGGGATTATGAACTTCTCCTTGACTGGCATTCTAAGCAGGAATTCCTGGAGTGAGTTTCTTTTAGAATCCTTTGCAGCCTAGGTAACCAGGAAAAGGTCTGAATCTAAGAATGTCTTTCACCCGGCCTGATTCCTATTGAAAAGATGCATTGTTGGGCATTTTGTGGGCTGTGCTCTTTGATTCGATTTTTAAGAGGCCAAAGCATCTTTTTGGTTTTCACAGTATCTGCTTTAGAAACATACAATTTTTCTCTTAAGCAGGTGAGCCTGTTTTTACATTCTGAGGAATTCTGAAACATTGTATTAGACAATGTTGACAATGCATGCTTTGTTTGTTTATTTATTTATTTATTTATTTATTTATTGTCTTTTTCTGAGCAGGTTAGAAACCCATGGTGGGGAGGAACAAAGTGGGTAGGGGACTGTTTCTGAGATACCTGTACAAATTTGACTCCACATTCCCAAGCAGCTTGCAACTGGCTTATTTTTGTTAGCTGCACTTGGTTCTGATGCCTTACACTCCTGTTTAGTCAAGAGGAATCTGTCATCAGACCACAGGAAAAACACACTTGCTAGATGGTGTTCATTGATCTTATTGATCTTGCAATAAAGATCAGCAGCAATCCTCAAATCATCTCCTCTCCACTCCAGGCACTCCACAGCCATGTTGATCCCAGGGCATCCACATTCCCAGGCATAACCGCACTAAGTTTGCTCACACTAACCACCTTCTGAACCCTCAGCTGAGGACCTGTGCCGCTGTCATCTTCTAAGAGCTGGTGCTGTTGAGCTTGAGGTGTAAGTCTGTGTTTATAAACAGGCGGGGTCAGAGTCATCTTTCATAGGCAGAAATAAGGAAGGTATTGACAGAATAGAACAGCTAAAGTATATTCTACAAGGATTCACCTTGTGTGCAAACAGTGGATAAAAAATGCTCTATGGTTCATGAGTAGTTGAGTCCTTACTTTTATGTGACTTTGTATGACTTTAAAATAGGAAGAAATCTGGAGTATGCAAGCCCGAGACTGGAGACGCTGGGAACAACTCACTGAGCAGGCAGTATATGAACAAAGACCTGAAGTCTTTTAGAGACTAAGCAATCACTTTCATCCCGAGGCAGCCTCCCAGTAGACACACGTTCTCCTCGTCGCACATATGAAGAGGCTCAGAGAATGTACACAAGCTGCTCAGACCACCCAGCCCTAGGAATTCCCAGGAGGTTTGGGGGGGAGGAGGGCAGCCACTTCAGATCAACTGCTAATGGGGGTAAAATGCAGATTTCTAACCACAGTAGTTACACTAAATGTGCATGTGCAACTTGAGAACTATTATCATTCAAAGAGATAGGAAATTATCTACAGAGTCTGAGGTGGGCAGAAGGCAGTGCCTAATTAAGAACTTCAGGTTACAAGAATATAAGCCACTGTCAATCGGGAATGAAGGGTGGGACGATAGAAAAACTATCTTTATTGATTGCTTACTAGGTATTGAATGAGTCAACTCATGAACTAATGAACAAATGTGCAATGCCTTAATCCTCAGAACCCTAGCTCTTTATTACACCAGTTTTAAACAGTTGGGGGACAGGAGGCAGAGAAGGCTAAGAGGCCTGTCTGAGGTTCTGCAATAAGTGAGAAACAGAACTGAAATCCAAGCAGTCTGGCTCCAGCCTGTGTCCATAACCATTGCGTCCCTCTATGGCATGTGCAAGCTATACTTAGTGAGCTCTGCGTTCAGCTCGCGTCCGTGTCCAGGCGCCGTGCATGCCTGTGTGTTAAGTCCTTCACTCTGAATGGCATCTGAATGCAGATGAGACACCCTTACCCAGAGTTTCCATGGTTTTCTGAGATGACAGCCTGATCAGCATTCAGATTCAGGCAGGCGGGCGCCAGAGAAAGCACACACATCTCTTCTCATGAAAGAAGAGTCAGATGTGTATAAATGCAGCGGAGGGAAAGCAGGGGAAGTCTGTCCCAGAGAGGAATATGCAAGGCACGTGCGTGTAACAAATAGGAAGGGGTGAATGTCTTAGGAAACGTTATTAGATAAACATCTGCGAGAGTTCCCCAACTACCAGGCACTCCCTTTAACATCAGAGAGAAGTAGATCAGGAGTTACATGTCCGTAAGAGAAGACTTTCTTGATTTACTTGTGTAGATTTAGCCAATCAGTGATGAGCGTGGTTCCTGATGGCTCATTCAGAGTGCTTGCCCTTAGATCCATTGCCTTCTGTGACCTTCATGGTCCCTGGGGCACGCTGTGGAAGGCAGGCTACAGTGATGTCATGACCACAGCTGCCAAGAAGCATGGGAGCCCACACTTTGTGCCATCCTTGTAGCCTTGAATGGGGATCAAGCAAATTGGCTTTTACCCACGTCAAAGCGAAAACTTCGAGCAAATGAAACAAATGCCGTTCATTCTCCATATGATCTCCATCGGCCTCCATGTGAGGAGTCCTCCGTGGGTACAGAGTTACAAATGTATGCACTGGGCAAGTAATTGTTTCTCATGATGAGAGTTTGGGACTGAAGTTTGCTCAGTGATGGGGCGGTTGCCTAGCGTCGGGTCCCAGGACCACAAAGAAAAAAATTAGAGTTTATTTGAGCACCTACTACAAAAGTAAGTAGCATCCTAAATACTCTATTGTTAGAGAGAACAAGTGTTGCAGAAGCCAATTAATGTGCCAGCATCTGTCATCTAGGAAGTAGACAGGCAGGAATCAAATGGTAACCGTCTGTGTAGGGAAGGAAGAAGAAACGGCAAGTGGGTGCTGTGTGGACTCGATAAACTAAGCCGCCTCTTCCTGCCAGCCCACCCAAACAGTTCTGAGTTACTCATTCCTGGCCATTCAGGAAAAAAAGAGTATTTTCTATCCCTGGAACAGAGCAAATTTTGACTTTTTGTAAAGGGTAAGAAAATAGGGCTAGGAAGATGGCTCACTGGTTAAGAGCAGGAACTCCTCTCCCAGAGGATCTTGGGTTTGATTCCCTGTACTCACCTCAGGTGCTCATAACTGGTTGTAACTGCAGTTCCACGGGCATCAAAAGTTACTGCTCTTCCGAAGGTGATAAGTTCAAATCCCAGCATCCACATGGTGGCTCACAACCATCCGTAACGAGATCTGGCGCCCTCTTCTGGAGTGTCTGAAGACAGCTACAGTGTACTTACATATAATAAATAAAATAAATCTTTAAAAAAAAAAAAAGTTACCTCTGTGAGCAAAGTGCACATAAATTCATGCAGGCAAACACACATAAACGTAAATATTTTTAAAGGGTTCTTTCTTTGATACATATTGCATTACCCAGAAGACATTCCGTAAGGCAGAAATGTGTGAGTTCTGTGGCATGGCAGCTTTATTTCAATAGCATGCTGTGGATGGTGAAGCATCTGTGTCACGTTTGGTAATCATAATCCCTACTCCAAGATGCTGCCACCGAACACTCCACGACCACGGTTTCCCCCACCCCCACTTTGCTGACCTCTGCTTTTCCCATGTTCTCCGGAGAGACTTTCACCTGTGCTAATCTCCTCCCTCCTCGGGTGACCTCCAGTACCGTGGCAGATGGTCCAAGTCCTTGTATTACCGAATGTGAGATTTAACAAACTGCTGGCCCATCTTCACCTTGGGAGTTTAATCACTTTTAAGTGGAACAGAAAGAGGAAGTAAGGGAGGCAGACATCCGTAGAAATCCACCAGCCTTTCTCAATTCTGAGCTTTGATTAGCTGCTGCCTGTTTTGGTATGCCGGTGCTTTTATTTCCTTAGTTACTAGGTGAGTCAGGTGCAGTCTGAGCCTCTTCCATTCTGCTTGCATTCCTGCAGGGATGTTTCAGAACAACAGGTATCCACAGGACCCAGTGGGTTGGGGGGTGGGGAGGGGGGCAAGTTCTCATTTGTTCAGAACCTCCTCGAGGGCCAAAGGGGTGGTTCAGCAGGAAGTGAGCTTGCCTTGCAAGCCTGAGGACCCATTAAACTCCTGATCCCACAAAGGAAGGGGGGAACTGATTCTCGAAGGTTGTCCATTGGCTTCCACATGCTCACACGCATGCTCACATGAAGGTTGTCCATTGGCTTCCACATGCTCACACGCATGCTTACATGAAGGTTGTCCATTGGCTTCCACATGCTCACACGCATGCTCACATGAAGGTTGTCCATTGGCTTCCACATGCTCACACGCATGCTCACATGAAGGTTGTCCATTGGCTTCCACATGCTCACACGCATGCTCACATGAAGGTTGTCCATTGGCTTCCACATGCTCACACGCATGCTCACATGCTATACACACTAATAGTATTTATCAGTTACATCAGAACAAAGATGTGAAGAACCTTCTCTCTGAAGGCTGTATTTCTGCAGCCTTTTGCAACTGTGACTCTGCTTTGTTTCGCCCTGTAAGCTATGTGCCCTCTTGGGAGCCTGGGAGAGTAGCAGTAGAAATCACAGAGTGAAGAGTCACCTAGCCGCAGATGCTCTTTATGTAAGGCAGACCTTTCCCCTGACTGTGTGTCTAGAAGTGATCATGCACACAAAGCAGGACTTAGCTTCAGTGATGCCGTCTCTAGTATCCTAATCATAGTCAGTCGGATCTCCCTTTGGTAAGTTTCACATATTAGCACATGTAGGCGATACTAACCTGTGCTAGCCACAGTGACATTGCTAATACTGCCTCTGAAATTCACATGCAGACTTCAGCCTAGTATTGTCACTTCCCGGATGCCTAAACTTTTGTTAATTATCATAGCAAATCACTTGAAACAGACTCAATAAAAACAAAATTATTTTTAATTATAGCATATGAGTGTTCTGCCCTCGACGCTATCCTGTTCCCTACCCCTTATTTTCTCTCCTCTTCTCCCATATCTGGCTCCCCGACACATCTAAAGCCCTCCTAGAACTGAGTTCAGTTTCTCTCTTCTATCTTAGAGCTGACAGTCATGATGAAGCTAGAATTAGGCAGAATTAGAATTACAGTCCCCCTTTTCCACATTTGACTATCTGTTGTCTTTTCTTAATCTTTGATTCTGTTGTGAGTTTTTTTTGACTCGGTTCTTTTTTGAGACCGAATAATTTCTGCCAGCTTCTGGGAACTCCCCTCCCACCCGATGGAGCTGGTCTGGGGAGGAGAAGGGAGCCCCTGTTGAACCGAGCACTCAGTACAGGTCGCAGCGCCTTCTATTAAAATGTAAAGTGATCCGTTGAGTCAGCCTCCCTCTGGTTTGACTCAGACGCTTTCTGGTGCACTTTGCATGTCATTTCTCTGTAATGATTTCCCCATGGAGAAGGGTGTCTGATAGAATACAGGCAAGACTGAAGATTGCTCTGAGTCAAATGGATCTTTTATTCTTCTAGTATTAACCCTTATCTCTCAGTTTCCCATCCTCGAATTTTCCCTGAAGGAACCTTAATGAAGTAAACAGGCTCCAGCACCCTCATTTAGCTTCCTAACGACTGTTCACAGATTCTTCTCACGTTAACAGCGGGGAAGCTCCAGGGGGAATATTCTGCTGTAGAAGAGGACATTGAGAGAGAATATTCACACAGATGCCCTGATAAAGAAAAATGTAGAAAAGAGATGACATTTCTCTGTCCTCTAAGAGGCAGCTGCTAATGGGAAGCAGAAAATGAGGTATGAGAAATGAATATAAATGGAGAAGATAGAAGAGTGACACCAGAGACAAACCCAATGTGACAATTTGGAAAAGAAAGGTGACCAATAGCAGAAAATGGCCTGACCCAGAAGAATAGACAGAGTGTCACCTGTACCCTCAGATGGTGGGGGGGCGGTCTGCCACAAAAGGACAACAGAGGAGGAGGGAGGGGGAGAGAGATGGGGGAGGAGAGAGAGAGAGAGAGAGAGAACGCAAGCCATCAGAACAGAAGAACAGGGTAGACAGCTGCTTGCCCTGTTGTGTCCCTTCCCAGTTCCACAGTCCTCTCCCTCCATTGTTGTCCTCTGTTGCCCCAGCCGTCACTGACTGCGACCACTCATGTTGGACTGCCTGGCATAAAGACTCTTTCACATGACAATTTCAATGCCTGCATTCATTTGAGAGGAATAGTTTACGTCGCATCTTACTGTCCAGTTCAAGCTGTGGCCTTCTCCCTGCCTCCTAAGCAGTATCACTTCACCTAGTATAACTGGCAGAAGGAAGCAAGAAGCAGCCTCCTCTCAGGTGATGTCACTGAGTCCTGCCCTGCCTCCCAGAGCGGATTGAGGTGGGAAGACAACACGTTCCTAGGTCCTACTGGGCATTGTGCTTTGCTAGATGTGAAATTGGCTTCTGAGTCACCTTTTCTTTGGACTGACTTGTTTATAGACGCGGAGGTTCACAACATTACTGAGAATCGTTCTCTCTTCAGCTGGCTCCAGATACATAGTAGCATTTTCCATCCAACCAGTTACATTGTTGTTGATACATCTACCTTTCTTTTAAGAACTGTGGTTAGAAATGCTTGTTTCAAGACTTTACCAAAAGTAATGCTTTCATAGAAACACAGATAATCTAACTAGGCATACTTTGAATTCACCTGTTTCTTCATGCTTCAAATAAGAAAATGGAGATGCACAAACGGATTGGGCTTTCGTGAGAGAGGAAAGCATGGGATGTCTGAAAATAACTTACGGTGGGACAGACACCGGGATCCTGGAGATCCTGGTGACTTCCGGTTTGGGAGAGAATTTGTTTTTGTGAAATTCATTGTAGATACAAAAAGAGGAGGAGGATGACGAAGAGGAGGAGGAGGAGGAAGAGGAGGAGGAGGAAGCTCCATGCTAGTTTGCTTAAATAGCAAGCATTTATTTCTCAGTGGTGTGGGTTAGAAATTTGGAACCAGGGTACCAGCAGTCCAGGTACTTGTAGGAGCTCTTGCTGGTGTCCTTGTGTGTTAGAAAGTGACTATGAGAGAAAGAGATCCCTTGTAGTGTCCCTGTTCCTGAGGACTCCATCATCATCCTGAGGACTCCTCCCAAAGCCCTAGCTCCAAGATCTTCATGCTGAGTTAGGGCTTCAGTATGTGAATCAGTTGGGAATGCAGATACTTTACTCAGTAATACTGTGTATCATAGGTGTTTACGATTTGTTCCTTTTTAACACAATAATAGAATTGTGGTACCATATTTTATGTATATTATAATTATATATATTATATTGCAATTTTTACATTGGTTCTGTGGGCTGACATTCAGTATTAGGTTTGTTACATCAATCTGCATGCTACGTGTGGCTCTAATTCGCTCTTATTCCATCATATAAATATATAAATACTGTATACCTCAGTGCTACTGACAGACATTGCATTGTTTCTACTAGAGGGTTATTATAAATAATGCTGCTGTGAATATTCTTATTCAGTGTTCCGCTTTGGAACCTGGGAGAATCTCTACTGTAACCTAGGAATGGAATTGTAGGGGATAAGTCATGCATGCCTTCAACCTCACTAGATAATGCACGTTGTTTCCAGAGATACTAAGACAACTCTCATCAACAAGCAAGAACTCCTGTTGCTTCAGCATACTAAATTTAATATTGTCAGGTTTTCTACTTCTTTCCAAGCTGGTGGTTATGGACTGTCTTTAATTCTTTATTATCTTTAGCCGGACTCACTACAGTCTGCCCTAGCATCATATTATATTTTCCAGATCAGTGTCTTTGTCAACTTCTGCTTCTTCACTCAGACTATTTTAAATATGAAAAGTTAGGATGAGTCGCCATTTTCTCATTGGATACTTTGGAGTTTGGATCTTTTTTTTAATTTTCATCTGTGCAAATGAATAAATGAAACAACCACCAAAGATGCTTCTCACGATTGCTCTGTGCGCAAATCGAGGTGGACTTCTCAGCTGGGCAATTAAAAGAACCATTGTCACAAAGGTGCTAGTGAATCCAAGTTCCTCCTGAAAGGTCAAGGAAAATGGACTTTTATACTGAACTAGGGAACCTTCGAGAACTCTGAAGGACTTGATGATACAATTGCAATAGCTCCAGGCTTAGCAGTGCCCTTACATTTCAGTTCCCTTGGTGCTAAGCAGGAGGCAGACAGATGGGGGGCTTTGAGAAAATAAAGCAGAGAAACATTTTAGCTGATCCAAGCCAGGCCCTCCCTTTAGCTCTCTAAGGCACTAGGGACATTAAGCACTCGCATTTGCATTAGGAAAGACTGAAGCTGAACTGCTTTCTACTTTCAGTGAGAAGTTTGATGTGCTTCGAAAGTGTCTGCAGACCACACTAACACTGACACTGACTCCGTTTCAATAGCTCTCTGCACTCACGAGTCTCTATAGACATGCTAACTCTCTCCTCTAAAAAGTAACTCTTACGAATTTATAGTAAATAACTTTTTAAATGCTTGATAAAAGCAGAAATTCACTCGGCAATTACTAAATAATTTAGCATCTGACTTACAGAAGTATTTACTTAATGCACTGTTTCTGGGAGAGGTGTGGGGAAGCACCGAGTGAAGTGGTTTATAATTTACTCCTTTTCTTCACCCGCAAGGCATATTAATTTTTTTCTCATCCCAAGCATTCTAGACATGACAGGTTGTCTGTAAAATTTAACATTCTACTTTTTTTTTGTGAATTGCCGCTTTTCTGATTCCCCACTGTGGATTTTTTAACTTTGTGAATTATACTTTTAACACAAGAACTGTTAGACACTTCACTATCTGAATATGATTCAGTAATGAATGAAGAGCGGGTAAGCTCACAAGTGAGTCTGCATTCATTAATACGGCATGCTTGACTGAGAAGAGTGTGGCCTCCCGTAGCTGCTTTTGAGGGGATGAGCATGCTATGATAATATAGTAGTAATTAGCTTCTCCTGCCGAACCATATGAGGAAATGATTGGGGTGTGTGTGTTGTGCACATGTGCAGCTGGGGTTTTTGGCATGCAAGAAGAATGAGATCAGCCAAAACCCAAACCAGAGCCTTTGGAAAGCTTCCTCACAATCTGACTTCAGCTAATGTCTACATACTTTAACACATTGTCTACTGCTTAGGGTAAAGACTGACTGTCAGACTCCTGCATTGCTATTCTGGGATCCCTGCTCCGCGCACTGTGAAGTATTTCATTCTTAGATCCTGTGATCCCTGCTGATTTGTTGCATTAGGCGGCAAGTGTTGCTTAATTAACATTAGGAACGAACGAGGGAGAAATAGAAAGCAGGGTGCTTGCTTCTGCAAGGGAGGAAGAGCTGAAGGCAGATGAGAGTTCACAGAACACACGTGATGAGGAGGGATGAAAGGGCTGCAGAAATAGGGTCCCATTGGGCTTGAAGAGACCCGGGGAGGGGTGGATACAGTCAGAGATGTAAAGAACAAGAGAGAGCCAATGGGACAACTACAGAAGAAAGAACTATCCAAGAATCAGGTAACGGCGTCCAGAAAGGTCACTAAATAAAGGTCTAGCAACCGTTTCATGATAGTGGATTTCAGGGTTTGCCTTGTGTGCAGGTTAGCTTTTATGTCAGCCTGACACACGCTAGAGTCATTTTGGAAGAAAATACCTCAATTGAGAAAATGTCCTCATCAGACTGCCCTGTGATCCAGCCTGTGAGACATTTTCTTCATTGATGAGATGTGGGTAGGCTCATCCTTCAGGGGTAGAGAGACCCCTGAGTGGGTGATCCCAGGTTCTATAAGAAAACAGGCTGAGCAAGCCATAAGGACCAAGCCAGTAAGCATCATCCCTCCATGTCCTCTGCATCACCTCCTGCTTCCAGGTTCCTGTCCTGACTTTTTCTCCGTGATAAACTGATGTGGAAATACAAGTGAAATAAGCCCTTTCTTCCTTAAGCTGCTCTCTTCACGGTGTTTTATCACAGCAATAGAGACCTAACTAAGACACCTAGCATGTGGAAAACCCTGGGTTCATTCCCTGGCACCACCCAAAATAGATTTCAGTTTCTACTGTTTGCTGAACAGAATTAATACTGTTTAAATGTCTTCAAATCTTACTTGATGGCTTAGCCAGAAGAGCAGATATCCTTGTGAATGTGACTTTTATAACATTCTTGGCCAACTGGGACTCCATATATGGCCATATCCTTTCTTTTCAAAAGCCAGTTCTCTTAGGAAAAGGCTGGGTCCTGGAGACTCTCCCTCATTCCCCAGCTGTCTGGGAGCTCTGCAGCCTTGCCTGAATCCTGGAATATGGTAATCCAGACTCTGCCTTGTTCTGCCACTATTAGTGACCGCAGCTTCCTCATGGGACATGATTTTTGTCCGCCTCTCCAAAGTGGTTAGGACCTCGGTCAGGCCTCAGTGAAATCTCAGCTGAATTTCCCTGGTGACATATCTGCAGTTTATATTTGCCTGCTCAGTTGGTGTTCCCAGAACAAACAACACCCCCCCCAGGTTAAGGTGAAGCCACCAACAGCATGACTTCTCCGTGTTGCTCCCAGAGGCCCTCTGCACTTGGGTTCCCATGTCCTATAAGAAACTTAGTTCAAGAAAGTTATTGCCCTCTCAAGGAATATTGAGGTGCATCCTGACACGTTCCTAATTTGGGCTCTGCAGAGCAGGAGCCTGGAACCCTGCTTTCTCCCCCAACCCTACAGAAACCTGTGTACATTGTCTGCTTCGTTTCTTAGAACCACCTCTTCAGAGACAAGTTTTTATTTGATGCAACTTCTATGACAATTAAACTGCACTCATAAATTGTCTTCAAAGGGCCTAATTAAGATAATTTCTGTCAACTAGAAGGTAACATCCCACCCTCTGAATCACTTGGGTCAATTTCCCTCTCAGCCTCCTGAGGGTTTTAGAGCTGTGAGATCACAGCTAAACTTGTGGTCCATGCTTCACATTTTGTAATCCTGGATTCAGATGCAAAGTGAAGAAGAGGTTTGTCCACATCCACAGAGTGGGTCACGGCTGAAGCAGAGGCCACTGCTCTCTCCGCCGCACTTCAGCTTCATTGCTCTCTGGGTTATCAACCCTCCCATATTTCACTTCATTTATGGCCTTGTGTTCTTCAAAGCAAAACTGTCTTAGTACAGTTACAATGATAATAAATTGCCCATAAAAATATCTGAAAAAATGGCATACCCTTTATTAATCCCTTCTTCTGGTGACTTTAGTGTGTCAGTCATCTATTTTTTTTTTTAGAACATTAGTTGCTCAACTGGGTTTTCAGTGTTGCCTGGTACATATAAGCTTATAACTTTTTAAATTCAATACACTGTGTAGACTAATAGAAAAACCAAACATGATAGGATCAGAGGTAATAATTTGAGAATGGAGAAGTCAGAATGGAGACTGTATGGTAAAAACAAAAATTCTGGAAACATTCCAAGGAGGTGAAGTCTAATTAGAAGACAAGAGAGAGGCTGGATACGTGGCTCAGCAGCTAAGAACACTTTCTGCTCTTAAGAGAGGACCTGAGTTTGGTTCCCAGCACCCATAACAGTGGTGCATAACTGCATGTTACTCTTACTCCAGGAGACCTACTGCCCTCTCCTGGCCTCTTCGGGTACCTGCATTTGTGTGCAGATGTCTTAGTCGGGGGTTTCAGTTGATGCAACAAAACCACCATGACCAAAAGGCAAGCTGGGGAGGAAAGGGATGGTTTAGTTTACATGTTCACATTGTAGTCCATCATCAAAGGAAGCTAGGATATGAACTCAAACAGGACAGGTACCTGGAGGCAGGGGCTGATGCACAGACCATGGAGGGGTGCTGCTGACTGGATGGCTGTGGCTTGCTCAGCCTTCTTCCTTACAGAATCCCCAGCACAGGGATGGCTCCACCACAATAGGCTGGACCCTCCCCCATCAACTACTAAAGAAACTGCCCTACATCTGGATCTTATGGGGACATTTTCTCAACTGAAGTTCCCTCCTTTCAAATAACTCTAGCTTGCATCAAATTGACATAAAAATAGCCAGGATACCATATGCAGGAATACACACATATACATAATTTAAAATAAAATAAATCTTTTTCAAAGAAAGGCAGGAAAAAAAACTTGCGTTCTTTAACTCAGTAATAAAGAATTTACTAGCAATTTTCTATAGAGTTAAGCAGACACCAAGAGACCTTGACTTTATTCCATGTCTTAGGACTGTTTTGTTTGAATTGTGTCAGTTATAATGTTATTCTTCTGATTTCATTGATTGTAGATAAACAACTTTGCAAATACTTCGTTTTTATTTGAGTGGCAAAGAACTAATGTGTTTTCCTCACAAAAACTTTTTGTAATTAAGTTCTGAAAAAAAAAAAACACCACTTATAGCAGAGCATAGTTTACACTGTACTGTTAGCAGTGTGATAAGTTTTGCTTATAAAGTACTAGAGAAATCATAACTAATAAATTGAGTGCCGTTGAGATGGCTGGAGTGGGGAGGTCCAGGTGCTTCCCCTGGCCACCCTGGAGAGGACTGGCACCTGTAAGTTGTCCTCTGACCTCCAATATATGCAATGGCACATTCTCTCACACAAATGCACACACACACAATAAACAAATGTTTAAAACCTCTTTTAAAAAATAAATTCAGAAATTTTGCTTCTAGCCAGGATTGAGCAATGAGAATTTTATTTACACTTCCACCTGAGTAACTACTAAGATAACGTATGAAATAAGGCTTTGAGTACAGTAGAGGCCTGCGAGAATAGCTTGGCAAGTAAATGGCAAGTGATAAGACTTGAGCTTGATCTGCGGAACCTGTGTCTAAAAGCTCTGTGATGGCTGCAGATGCGGTCCACCTGGGAAACAGCGCTGCTGACTAGCATGTATAGAACCTTAGGCTTGGTTCCCGCTCTGTGTAAAATTAGGTGTGGCATCGCGTGCCTGTAATCCAAGCACCTGGCAGGCCAAAGCAGAATGAGCAAAAGCCTGTTATGCATAAGAGAGTTAACCAAAAAAAGGCAACCAAGGTGGTACATGCTTTTCATCTAAGTGCTGGGTATACAGAAACGAGCAAACCCTGGGGCCCACTGGCCAGACAAATCAGTGATCTCTAGGACAATGGGCAGGGCGGGGAGGGAGAGACAGACAGACAGACACATGCACGTGTATGATTCCTTATGAACAACACTTGAGGTTGTCTTCTGGCCTCTATAAGCATGAACACGCACACATGAGCACGAACACACACATTAATGACATTTCACATTAGATACTAGGTGTCAAAGAATAGCAGCCCCCCAAAGACAGCAAAGGCTCTAGCCCCAGAACACTGCTTTGAGAGTTTCCAGACCATGGAGCAAAAGAAAGCAAGGCATTTTGACTCTAATGTCAAGTGGACAGAGCTCAGCATTTGGATACATGGTTGTGGCCGGACAGAAAATAGGGGGTGGGGGGGTAGAAAACAGAGCTGCCAAGAGAGCCCCAGAGGTTGCAGAAAAATCTCCCTTCAGTGTTCTTCAGAGCACTGATGAGCACAAGTGTGCAAAGAGACATCTCAAAGTCTTCCGTGGAGACAGAACTTAGTGCTTGGAAAGTCTGGGATCAATGCCTGTTCTTCAAAGCCAGACCGGAAGCCCCAGATTTAAGCAGACGTGAAGTATAGTGCTCACAAATGTCACTGATACATAGTGAGGAGTAAGGAGTCCCAGACTACATGTTCTTCTTCATACAATCTTGAATGCACAATCTGAAAGGTTCCCAGAACCTTATCCCTGTCTTGCAACAAAGCTTAGAACTGTATGTCATAACCCAAAACACCCATCATCATAAAAATTGAGTCCAAAATGTAACTGACAGTGTCTGGCATCTGGCCAAGTATGTTCAATAATTCAAAGAAAGGAGGGTTGTCGTGGGGGTGGGGAGGGGGCTCTGAGCCAGAACCCATACACATACCAAACACCATGCAGTAGTGATTGTGATTTTCGTTTCATGTTAAGTCAGAAGGTTAAAAGTTTTTAAGCAGAGACATGGAAGATACTGTGAAACACCCTTGTTAGACTTCTCTATCAATCTCTGAGGTCACCATGAGATAAAAACATCGCATTGCCTTTGAAAAAGATGAATGACAGAGTAGACATTGCCGAACTCGAGACCATCCAGGCTGGAATGTAAGAAAAAGAGAAAACAGCAGAGCCATGTTTGGACGAGCAGGGTGGTTTTGAACTGTAGACAATTTATCACAAGTCCTGGGCCGTCCTGAGGAGAGAAGTGGATGAGACAGCAAAAATATTTGGCAAAAACATCATTGAAAAAATGATGGCTGGTGTGTGTCATCAGGTGTGAAAGCTCCCACTGACTCAGACACAGGGAGGACACCAGTGCTCAGCACAATCACACTGCTTGGAGGGGGGTACACAGTAGAGGTCTTAAGCAGAGGGGAAAGGAGGAACAGAACTAAAGGTGCCAGAACACTCCCTCTCCTCTCTCTCTTCTGTCCTCTCCTCTCCTGGCCACTCCCCCTCTTTCTCGGGCAGGTTCTCCCTGCATGGCCTAGGCTAGCCTCGAGTTTATGGTGTTGCCTTAGCCTCACCAGGGTTGGCATTCTGAGCAGTGAAAGTGAAAAGGTGTGGAATAGAAAGAAACTTCATTGGCTCAGCAAGGACATCTGTGAAACACCTGTGCTACCTCATACACCCTGTGTGAAATGTGAAATTTCTCCCCCTTAACATCAGCAAGGCAAGGGTTCTGATTCTTGTCACCTCTGTCCAGTGTTACACTGGAGCTGCTGGCAACAAAGGCAGGAACAAAAACACATGAAGCATCCAGATTAAAAAGGAGAAATGTTTTAATTTACAGACAGCATAATCTTCACCTTAGAAAACAAAAGGCTCTAAGAACTTATAAGCAAGTTAGGCAGGGTTGCAGGACACAGAGGTGTTTCTTG